>CM061267.1:35022500-35602500 GCA_030848825.1 Tadarida brasiliensis | reverse complement strand
TACTGTTTAGATTTTGGAATTCAAAAGTTACCTCAGTCTGACTGAATCATTGTGAATCATTGCATAATATTTTATGCCACTAATAAATAAATGAATGATTGCCTAAAATTTTCTTGATATTAATGCTATGCATCAAAGATATTTTAATTAAAAACTGAGATACTCTCTGATCTACAAAAATTACTATTTATGTCCATCAAAGCTTTGACCAAATAATGAAATTGGTTTGGTGAATATTTTTACTATATGATTTTTCACTGATTAGTGGTATCTTCATTAATGTTCCTTTTTCACAGAATACATATGAACAATGCGTGCTTTTTGTCTACAACAACTATACTATAACTATTAAACTAACACATACCCCTGCTTTTAGATTTTACAGTAGAAAATTCTGGCTGTAAAATCCAGTTGACCTAACGGAAAGTTAGATAAGTACCTGAGTCAATGAAAAACACTCCATCAGATAGTAGATGTAGGCTAATTTGCTTCCCTTCAAATAAATCTGATATCATCAAGTACATTTAAAAACTGATTTCTCACAAATTTGTATACAATAATTTTGATATGGTATAATTTATTGGGGAATATTACTGTGATAAGTACTTTAGTAATACATTATCTTAAGGAATTTGAGTTGTGTATTATCTCTGTTTTGCAGAGAAAACTGAGGCTCAAAGAGGTTTAAAAAATTACCTTTGCTTACATAACCAGTAAGAGAAGAGGTGAAATTCAAACCCTGGTATGTCTTGTTTGAACGTTCACACACTTAACCACTTCTCGATCCTCTGTCCCAGCATTATTGTATTAGTAACAATAAAACTTTCTGCTATAACAAAATATAGCATTATCATATTACACAATATTGGAAATTTCTAGTGCCAAATCCTAAAGCTAACAGTTTATGAATGGAAAGGAAAAAAGTGAAAGAGAGAAAATAATAAAGAAGCCAACTTTACATCAAAGCAATAGTAAAGATACAATCTTCCACACCTTTGCCATTTCCTCTCAAAGAACATGTTGCTCAGATTATATTTTCATTAGTGGTCTCTGATATTCAAATTCACACTAAAAAATACACACATACATGGACAAGCTTTTACAGTTGTTTTATTTGTAATTAATAATAAACCTCAAAGCTACAAGTAGTCAAAACATAACTTCTTACATAGAGTTCCAGGTTGTGTCTATCTAAGGGCTGCTGGAATAAGTTTGAAAGACCCACATGAGAACATGAAGTCCTGTTACAGTCCAAATGGCTGATTCAGCTCTTCCCTTTGGTGACTTGCAAACCAGGATTATTAACTTCTGGCTTATTCCAGATACAAACTAGTTATTATTATTTTACTCACAATTTGGGAGACAGTAAAAATATTAATGTCTGGTGTAGATGTTAGGTCAGTACTTATCAAATTTTAGGTTGTTCCCCATTAGTGGTTTGGGACAAACTAGCAGTTATCAAAGCAATTAGTGGATTGCAACTAGTATTAAAATAGAATAGTATAGAAAAAATATCCAAATGCATGACATGTCATAAGGGGTCATAAGAGTAAGTATTATTTCAGATATATATGTATCTGAAATTCAATGTAAAATGTATTCTTTACTGTGGAACATCATCAAAAGTTGCAAGTTGATGTAGTAGTAATAACTGGATCTAATTGGAACATTTGACTCTGTCTCAATCAGGTAAAATCATAAGCACACTCTTAGAATAATGGACTACTATTCTTGGAAGATACTTAGATAATCACTGACTCAGGAGAAATCTACTTAGGAAGCTGGAAGAGATTTTTCATCTTATAATTTTTACCTTTCCTCCTACTGCCAAATAGAAACAGTGCTCAAATGGATGTCCTAATTGCTGCCAGGACAGTCATCTTTTTCACAAACTTAAAATTGTTATTAATTTTGCCACTCAATTTTATTCTGTTGAATGGAGACAAACAGTTAAGTCAATTGTTTGATATAATATGGAAAACATAGCATTTGGATAGACTTTGTCATTTTTTTGGTTAATTATCTTGACTTCCTGGAGGCTTAATTTAAATGTTAGTCTTAGGCACTAAAATAGTTATTTAAAATACTCATAATAACTAAGACATTTGATACCATTGTAGCTAGATGTAAAAATCACCCAAGGAAGGCATTCAACTCTCATGGCCCTTTCCTGAACCTTATAATTCATGTCTGTTATGGGGCCCAGGAACTTGTTATTTATAAAAAAAAAAAAACCCTTAGTGATGTTTAACATTAGGCACACTTGGTGTACAACTGCATTGTCTCATTTTATCTTCACACACACACACACACACACAAAAAAAAAAAAACATTGGAAGTAGATTTGATCATTATGCCCATTTTTCAGAAACTGAACCTTAGATTAAGCAACCTACTTCAAGTTACCTAGAGAGTGAGTAGAGAAGTAGTGATCAATATCAGGAATCTGAAATGAGATATAGCTCCTACTATAGGTTGTATCCACTAACTAAACTTACAAATTATTCACTTCCTCTATCCTAGTCTCCCTTTCTTCAACTCCTAAGTCATGTGCCCTGAAGAAGGGTCCTATGCCTCCAACTCCAGCTTTTCCTCTTCCCTTTTCTTTAACTCTTCTTGTGACCCAAAGGCTGGTATTGGAGGAGAGAACACCATCTACCTTTTAAAATGTACCATGGCTCCTCAAACACCCTCAAGATTGTTTTGGTACAGGTATATGACTCTTTGCAATGTGGGGGAGAAGGGTAAAGTTATAACTGTGATCTCAGAAGTACCATCATCTTTCATCCTCCCTCCAGTGTGGCTTTAAGGCTGTAGACAGCAGCTGTGCTTTGGCTGCTGAAGTTTCAAGTTTGCCACTATACCTGGTGTTTTTCAGGATGAAAGAAGTTTGGCTCTGTCACTATAACACATGGAGACAGGAGAGAAACACTGGGAGCAAGCAATCTTCTTTGTTATCATAATGCAGGAATTGTTGCCAGAAAACATCAACATAGAAAATTCAGTGTTTCAAATCTGTATAGTGTTCAGTACAGTCACAATGTTGTATAATCATTATCTCTAACGAGTTCTAAAACATTTTCATCACCCACCACAAAGGAGACATTATACCCATTAAGCAGTCATACTCTATCTGCTCCAAGCCCCTGAACGCCACTAATCTGCTATCTGTCCCTATGGATTTAACTATTCTGGATATTTCATATACAGAAAATCATACATTATGTGATATTTTGTGTCTTATTTGTTTCAGTTAACATGATTTTCAGTTTTATCCACATTGTAGCATGTGCCAATATTTCATTCCTTCTTGTGACTGAATAATATCCTATTTTGTAGATATACATTATTTGTTTATCTGTATATTTTGATAGACATTTAGGTTGTTTTCCCCTTTTGGCTATAGTAAATAGTGCTATTCTGAACATTTGTGTATAAGTATTTGTTTAAATATGTGTTTTTAATTCATTTGGGTATGTATCTAAGAGTATAATTACTGAATCATATGGCAATTCTACATTAACATTTTGAGGAACCAGGAAATTGTTTTCCACAGTGACTGCTTCATTTTACATTCTTAACAGCAGTGCATAAGTGATTCCACATCTTCAGCAACACTTGTTTTTTCTTTCTTTAAAAAAACAAAAACTTTTTTTTATTCTAGCCATTTTAGTGTGTTGAAGTGATATCTCATTGTGGGTTTGATTTCAATTTCCCTAATGGCTAATGATATTAGATATCTTTTCATATGCTTATTGACCATTTGTATATTATATCTTCTTTAGAGAAATGTTGATTCAAATGTTACATTTAACTCTTGAATCCTGCTCATCTCATTTTTCACTGAGGCCTCTCTTTCCATCTCCCTCATATGCAGTAATAATAGTGATAATGACAGTTGCTTCCTAAAGCCAGGCACCATTCTAAATACTTTACATACCTGATATTTAATTCTATCAGATTTTATCTCCATTTTAAAGATAAGGAAACTGAGGCCCCCAAAAAGGTAAAGTTAAATAGGGTTTATTACAAACCAAGAGGCAAAGACTGATTTCAAAGTCAGTTCTCTCTGATTTGAGAATCCATGCTCTTAACCTCTGCATCAAAAGTCTCCAGACTAGATTGCATTGCTTACATATAATGAGAAATTATTTTTTATTACGTAACATTTTATACACTTTATGTATGTATGTATGTATGTATGTATGTATGTATTTATTTATTTATTTATTTATTTTCATTGTTGAAAGTATTACAGATGTCACCAACTTTTTCTCCCTTTGACCCCTTCTTTCCTGTTCCCACCCGCCTCCTGCTTTCCCCAAACTATTGTCTGTGCCCATTGGTTATGCATTCATGCATATATGCTATTTGGTATATCTCTTCCCAACCCCCTCCCATACTCCTTCCTTCTGAGGTTTGTCAGTCTGTTCACTGCTTCCATGTCTCTGAATGTATTTTGATCAATAGCTTATTTTGTTCATGATATTCCATGAATAAGTGAGATCATGTGGTACTTGTCTTTCTTTTACTGGCTTATTTTGCTCAGCATAATACACTCCAGGTCCCTCCATGGCGTCTCAATGGGTAAGAAGTCTTTCTTTCTTACAGCTGCATAGTATTCCATTGGGTAAATGCACCACAGCTTTATATCTACTCATCTACTGATGGACACTTGTGTTATTTCCAGACCTTAGCTACTGTAAACAGTGCTGCTATGAACACAGGGGTGCATATACTCATTCTAATTGGTGTTTCAGGCTTCTTAGGATATATTCCTAGAAGTGGAATAACTGGGTCAAATGGCAATTCCATTTTTAATTTTTTGAGGAATCACCATAATGTTTTCCATAGTGGCTGAACCAGATTGCATTCCCAACAACAATATACTAGAGTACCCTTTTCTCCACATCCTCACCAGCACTTGTTGTTTGATGATTTGGTGATGGCAGCCATTCTGACAGGTGTGAGGTGATATCTCATAGTCATTCTAATTTGCATCTCTGATGATTAGTGATGTTGAACATTTTTGCATATATCTCTTGGGCATATTTATGTCCTGTTTGGAGAAGTGTCTATTCAGGTCCTCTGCCCATTTTTTAATTGGATTGTTTGTCTTCCTTTTGTTGAGTTGTATGAGTACTCTATATATTTTGGATATTAACCCCTTATCTGATGTATCATTGGCAAATATATTCTCCTAGAGAGTGGGTTTCTTTTTCATTATGATGCTTGTTTCTTTTGCCGTGCAGAAGCTTTTTTGTTTGATGTACTGTAGTTCCATTTACTAATTTTTTCCTTGGTTTCTCTTGCCCTGGGTGAGGTATCAGTGAAAATTCTGCTATTTGTGATGTCTGAGATTTTGCTGCCCAGATTTTCTTCTAGGATTTTTATTGTTTCACAAGTTATATTTAAGTCTTTCATCCATTTTGAGTTCATTCTTGTATATGGTGTAAGTTGGTGGTCCAGCTTCACAATTTCTGGTTTCTCAGTTCTGTTCCATTGATCTATAGGCCTGTTCTTGTGCCAGTACCAGACTGTTTTGATTACAATGGCTTTGTAGTAAAACTTCATATCTGGTATTGTGATCCCTCCCACTTTGTTTGTCTTTTACTTTTTTTTTTTTTCCTGTATTGATTTTAGAGAGAGAGGAAGGGAGAGAGAGAGAGAGAGAGAGAGAGAGATAGAAACATTGATGAGAGAGGACATCAGCTGGCTGCCTCCTGCATGCCCCCACTGTGGATTTGGCCCACAATCTGGGCATGTGCCCTGACCGGGAATCAAACTAGCAACTTCTTGGTGCATGGGTCAATGCTCAACCAGTAAGTCACATCGGCTGGGCATTTTGTTCTTTTACAAGATTGCTGTGGCTATTCGAGGTCTTTTTAGGTTCCATGTAAACCATTGGAGTATTTGTTGTAGATCTGTGAAATATGCCATTGGTACTTTAATAGGGATTGCATTAAATCCGAAGGTTGCTTTGGGTAGAATGGACATTTTAATGATGTTGATTCTTTCAATCCATGACCATGATTTATGTTTCCACTTGTTTATATCTTCCTTTGTTTCTTTTTTCAATGTCCTGTAGTGTTCTGAGAACATGCCTTTTACCTCTTTGGTTAAGTTTATTCCTAGGTCTTATTTTTTGTTGCAATCGTAAATAGGATTGCTTTTTCAGTTTCTCTTTCTGAGTGTTCATTATTGGTGTATAAAGATGCCATCGATTTCTAGATGTCAATATTGTATACTGCTACTTTGCTGAAGTCATTTATTAAATCTATTAGATATTTTATGGAAGCTCTAGGAGTTTAAAGGTACTATATCATGTCATCTGCGAATAATGACAGTTTCACTTTCTCCTTTCCAATTCAGATGCCTTTTATTTTTTCTTCTTGTCTCATCACTGGGGCTAAGACTTCCAGTACTATGTTGAATAAGAATGGAAAAGTGGACATCCCTGTATTGTTCCTGTTCTTAAGGGAAATGCTTTTAGATTTTGCCCATTGATTATGATGTTGGCTGTAGGTTTTGCATATATGGACTTTATTATGTTGAGATATGATCTCTCTATCCCACTTTGTTGAGCCTTTTTATCAGAAATGGGTGCTGGATTTTGTCAAATGTTTTTTTCAGCATCTATTGATATGATCATATGGTTTTTATATTTTATTTCATTTATGTGTTGTATCACATTTATTGATTTACAAATATTGTACCAGCCTTGCATCCCTGGGATGAATCCAACTTGATCGTGGTGAATAATGTTGGTAAAATATTGCTGTATCCAATTTGCTTATATTTTGTTGAGGATTTTGGCATCTATGTTCATCAAGGATATTGGCTGTAGTTTTCTGTGTTTGTAGTATCTTTAACTGGTTTTGGAATTAGGATTTTGCTGGCCTCATAAAAATGGCTTGGGAGTCTTCCTTCCTCTTGAATTTTTTGGAATAGTTTGAGGAGAATAGGTGTTAGTTCTTCTTTGAATGTTCATTAAAACTCCCCTGTGAAGCCATCCAGACCTATGCTTTTGTTTGCTGGGATTTAGTGATTACAGCTTAAATTTCCTTAGTTGTTTTTGGTCTGTTCAAGTTTTCTGACTCTTCCTGGTTCAGTCTTAGGAGACTGTGTGATTCTAGGAATTTGTCCATTTCACCTAGGTTTTTCAATTTGTTGGTGTATAATTGTTCATAGTATTTTCTTTTTGAACTTATCTTTATTGTTGAATGTATTACAGATGTCCTTCTTTTTCCCTTCCTTCTCCCCCTCCTCCCCAATCCCACCCCCCTCCTGCTTTATCCACACTATTTTCTGTGTCTATTGGTTATGTATATATGCATATAAGTTCTTTGGTTTCTCTGTTCCCACCACACCTCCACCCTTCCCTTTAAGGTTCATCAGTCTAACACCCAATTTGTACTTCTTAATCCCTTAATCTTTTTCTGTGTCTATGAGTCTGTCTCTGTTCTGCTTGCTCATTTTGTTTGTAGATTTGATTGTTGATAGATATGTATTTATTGCCATTTTATTGTTCATATTTTTTTATCTTCTTTAGTAAAACCCATCAACATTTCATATAATACTGGTTTGGTGGTGATGAACTCCTTTAGCTTTTTCTTGTCTGGCAAACTCTTGATATGTCCATCGATTCTAAATGATAGCTTTGCAGGATAGAGAAATCTTGGTTGTAGGTCCTTGCTTTTCATCACTTTAAATATTTCTTGCCACTCCCTCCTGGCCCGCAAAGTTTCTTTTGAGAAATCAGCTGACAGCCTTATAGGAGCTCTGTTATAGGTAACTAAATGCTTTTCTCTTGCTACTTTTAAAATTCTCTCTTTGTCTTTAACCTTTGGCAGTTTGATGATGATGTGTCTGGATGTGGACCTCTTTGGGTTCATCTTGTTTGGGACTCACTGTGCTTCCTGGACTTGTATGTCTGTTTCCTTCACCAAGTTAGAGAAGTTTTCTGTCATTATTTTTTCAAATAGGTTTTCAATTTCTTGCCCTCTCTCTTCTCCTTCTGGCACTCCCATGATGCGAATGTTGGTACGCTTGAAGTTGTCCCACAGGCTCCTCACACTATACTCATTTTTTTGGATTCTTTTTTCTTTTTGCTGTTCTGATTGGGTGTTTTTTGCTTCCTTATATTCCAAATCAATGGTTTGCTTCTTGGGTTTACTTACTCTACTATTGATTGTAAATTATTTTTTATTTCAGTTAATGCATCCTTCATTTCTGACTGGTCCTTTATTATGCTCTTGAGGCCTTCACTAAGTTCATTGAGCATCCTTATAAGCAGTGTTTTGAACTCTGCATCTGTTAGATTGCTCATCTCCATTTTATTTAGTTCTTTTCCTGGAGTTCTGTTCTATTCTTTCATTTGGAATATGTTTCTTTGTCTCCTCATTTTGGCTGCCTCCCTGTGTATGTTTCTATGTATTAGATAGAGTTGCTATGTCTCCTAGGTTTCATAGGGTGGCCTGTTGTAGTAGGTGTCCCACAGGGTCCAGTGGCACAGACTCCCTGATCACCCCGGCTGGGCCCTCAAGGTGCACCCCGAGTGTGGACTTTACACCCTTCTGTTGTAATTGAGTCTTGATTGCTGTTGGCACAACAATGGGAGGGTTTTACTCAGGTTCATCAGCTACAAGGACTGGCTATGCCCACTAACCACTGACTTTTGACTACCTAGGATGATCAGCTGTGCAGGAGCCCACCACACAGAGCAAGACTTACTTCAGCAGGGCTCTGGTACCCCCTGAGTCCATTCCTTGAGTGTGTCACTTGTGGAGGTGGTTGGCTGGTGGTGCTTCAACATGGTCTGGAGCTGTCCACTGGGTGTGCTGGCTTGGGGGCAAGGTCAGCCACTGCCTATGTTCTACCCAGGACCACCAGGCATAAGCTACAAAGTGATCTGCCGATGGCTGCTTCTTATGCTGAGCTTGGAGGTGCCCAGGTGATGCCAAGCTGTGAACCAAGTCTAGCTGCTTATAATGCCAGGCCTGGGCCTTCTTAGCGAGAAGTATGAGGCTCACTGGGGCCAGATGCTGCTTGTTTGAGAGAGTTTAGGAAAATCTGAAGCAGTAGCCAAAATAGGCCACTATTTTAATCCTATGGTAAAGGCACTGGAAGCAGCTTGGGTGGGCCTGAAAGATGGGTGGAGTAGGGCCTCAGGGAATCACCAGGGTGGGGCAAACTGTGTGAGCCAGATTGCTGGAGTCCCAGATATAGTGGGGCTCTGCCGGCCTTGTGGGAAAAGGGCTCACCAAAGGAACATCAGCCTCTGCTATCATGTCTGTCCAGGAGAAAGCTGCCTGTCCAGTCCTCACCCCGATGCCAAACAACTGAGTTCTCCCCCATTTGTCTCTGGTGCCTTTCAAGCTGCTTCCCCTCAGCACTGGAGCTCAGAGGGAGCTGGTCCCAGTAAGTCTGTGCACTGGCCCTTTAAGAGGAGCTGCCTGGGGCTCCAACAGCCTCAGCTTCCCTCAGCCTCAGTTCCCGCTGGTTTTTACAGTCAGAAGTGATGGGGACTTCTCTTCCTGGCACTTGAACCCTGAGCTGTGCGCCTGGTGTGGGACAGGGACCCCTCACTCCTCAGGGAGGACCTTCACAGCTGAGGTGTCCCTCCTGATTTTAATCCACCACATGTGCATGTGGGACCAGCCCTTCTATGCCTCTGCCCCTCCTACCAGTCTCAATGTGGCCTCTTCTTTAATTTCATAGTTGTAGGACTTCCATTCAGCTCAATTTCAGGTGGTTGTGCAGGATGGTTGTTCGGTAGTTTAGCTGTAATTTTGATGTGGTTGTGGGAGGTGGCGAAACCACGTTTACCTATGCCACCATCTTGACCAGAAGTCATTCATAGTGTTTTCTAAGAGTCCTTTGTATTTCTGTGGTGTTAGTTGTTACTTCTTCCCTTTCATTTCTAATTTTGTTTATTTGGGTCCTCTCTCTTTTTTTCTTGGTGAATCTGGGTAAAGGTTCATCAGTTCTGTTTATCTTTTCAAAGAACCAGCTCTTGGTTTCACTGATCTTTTGAATTACTTTTATAGTCTCTCTCATTTGTATCTACTCTTACAATTATTATTTCTTTCCATATACTTGCTCTGGGTTTTTCTTTGTTTTCACTTTCTACTTCTGTAAATTGTAGGGTTAGATAGTATATTAGAAACTTCTTATTTCTTGAGATAGGCCTGTAATGCTATGAACTTCCATCTCAGGACTGCTTTCACTACGTCCATAGATCTTGTGTGGTTGTGCATTTATTTTCATTGATTTCCAGAAAGTTCTTTATTTCTTTCTTGGTAACATATTCATTGTTTAATAACATGCTATTTAACGTCCATGTGTTTGAATATTTTTGAGTGTTTCAATGTAATTAATATCTAGTTTCATGCCATTGTGATCTGAGAAGAGGCTTGATCTAATTTCAGTCTCCTTAAACATGTAGAGACTTAGTTTGTGTCCTAACATGTGGTCAATCTTTAAGAATGTCCAATGTGCACTTGAGAAGAATGTACATTCTGCAGTTTCAGGATGCAATTTTCTGTAAATATCTATTAAATACATCTGATCTAGTGTGGTGTTTAGGGTCTCTGTTTCTTTATTAATTTTTTGTCTAGAGGATCTACCCAGTGATGTCAGTGGAGCCTTGAAGTCCCATACTATGACTATATTGCTATTGATTTCTTCCTTGCAGTCCTCCAGAAGTTTTTAAATATATTTTGGTGCTCCTATATTGGGTACATATATGTTTACCAAGGTTATATATTCTTATTGGATCAAACCTTTTAATATTATGTAGTGGCTTTCTTTGTCTCTTGTTGTGGCCTTCATTTGGAAGTCTATTTTTATCAGATGTGATTATTGCTACCACAGCTATTTTTTTATTTCCATCTGCTTAGAAAAATTTTTTCCATCGCTTCACTTTCAACCCATGTGTGTCTTTGTTCTGAGGTGAGTCTCTTGTAGACAAGACATATATGGGTCAGGTTTTCTTATCATTCAGCTACTCTGTGTCTTTTTAAAAAAATTTCTTCCCTTTATTGATTTTAGAAAGAGAGAAAGTGAAAGGGTGAGAGAGATAGAAACATCAATGAGAGAGAACATTGATTGGTCACCTCCTGCATGCCCTCCACTGGGGATCGGACACAAAACCTGGGCATATGTCCTGGCTGGGAATCAAACCAGTGACCTCTTGGTATATGGGTCGATGCTCAACCACTGAGCCACACCAGCCGGACTAGTCTGTGTCTTTTGATTGGAACATTGGATCGACTTACATTTAAGGTTATTATTGATATGTACTTATTTATTGCCATTTTTATTTATTATGCCTATGTTTCTGTATATATATTTCCTTTTTTACTATTTTTAAAAATCTGTAATTTTATTTTTTAAATTATTTTTATTAATTTGTTTTTGTTACAAATGTTTCTCTTCTTCCCCCATTAACACCCTCCTCCTCATCCCTCCTGCCCCATCCCAAGCTTTGTTGTCTATGTCCATTGGTTATGCATACATGCACATAAGTTCTGTGGTTAATCTCTACCCCCAAAAAAACCCCCTCTTCTGAGGTTTGTCAGTCTGTACCCTACCTCTATATCTCTGGCTCAATTTTTTTCATCAGTTTGTTTAGTTCATTATATTCTACAAATAAGTGAGATCATGTGATATTTGTCTTTCTCTGCTTGGCTTGTTTTGTTTAGCATAATACTCTCTAGGACCCTCCATGTCATCTCAAAGGATAAGAGATCTTTCTTACAGCTGCATAGTTTTCCATTGTGTATATGTATGACAGCTTTTTTATCCACTCTTCTACTGATGGATGCTTGGGTTGTTTCCAGATCTTAGCTATTGCAAATAGTGCTGCTATGAACATAGGGGTACATATATTCCTTCTGATTGGTGTTTCAGACTTCTTAGGGTATATTTCTAGAAGTGAGATCACTAGGATAAACGGCAGTTCAACTTTTTGAGGTAACACTATAGTGTTTTCCATAGTGGCTGCACCAGTCTGCATTCCCACCAGCAGTGTACTAGAGTCCCCTTTTCTCCACACCCTCACCAACATTTGTTGTTTGATGATTTGTTGATGGTGACCACTCTGACAGATATGAAGTGATACCTCATTATTGTTTTAATTTGCATCTATCTGATGATTAGTGACATTGAGCATTTTTTCATATGTCTCTTGGCCATTTGTATGTCCTGTTTAAAGAGGTGTCTATTTATGTCCTCTGCCCATTTTTTAATTGGGTTCTTTGTCTTCCTTTTGTTGAGTTGTGTGAGTACTCTATATATTTTGGAAATTATCTGATGACATATATCATGTCATCTGGAAATATTGACAACTATGGTCTCCCTTATAGTGGGTTCCCTTTCCATTTTGATGGTTATTTCTTTTGCTGTACAGAAGCTTTTGAGTTTGAGGTAGTCCCATGTGTTCATTTTTTCCTGTGTTTCTCTTGCTTTAGGTGTTGTGTCAGTGAGAATTCTTCAGCGTATGATGTCTGAAATTTTGTTGCCTACATTTTCTTCTAGAATTTTTGTGGATTCACGAGTTACATTTAAGTCTTTTATCCATTTTGAGTTTATTCTTGTGTATGGTGTAAGCTGGTGGTCTAGTTTCATATTTTTGCATGTAGCTGTCCAATTTTCCCAACGCCATTTATTAAAGAGTCTGTCTTTACTCCATTGTATGCTCTTGCCACCTTTGTCAAATATTAATTGAGCATATTGTCTTGGGTCAATTTCTGGATTCTCTATTCTGTTCCATTGATCTATGTGCCTGTTCTTGTGCCAGTACCAGGCTGTATTGATTACAGTGGCTTTGTAGTATAACCTGATATCTGATAATGTGATCCCTCTTACTTTGTTCTTCTTTTTCAAGATTGGTGTGGCTATCCGGGGTCTTTTTTTGGTTCCATATAAACTTTTGGAGTGTTTGTTCTAGTTCTGTGAAATATGTTGTTGGTATTTTGATGGGGATTGCTTTGAATCTATAGATTGCTTTGGGTAATATGGACATTTTAATGTTAATTCTTCTAATCCATGAACATGGTATATGCATCCACTTTTGAAAATCTTCTCTTTCTTTTGTCAATGACTTGTAGTTTTTTGTGAAGAGGTTCTTTACTTCTTTGATTAAGTTTATTCCTAGGTATCTTAATTTTTTTGCTGCGATGGTAAATGGGATTGTTTTTTTAGTTTCTCATTCTGTGAGTTCATCGTTGATGTATAAGAATGCCATTGATTTCTTGAAGTTAATTTTCTATCCTGCTACTTTGCCAAATTCATTTATTAAGTCTAGTAGATTTTTGATGGAGTCTTTAGGGTTTTCTATATATAATATCATGTCATCTGGAAATACTGACAGCTTCACTTCCTCCTTTCCAATTTGGATCCCTTTTATTTTTTCTTCATGTCTAATTGCTGTGGCTAATACTTACAGTAATATGTTAAATAAGAGTGGCAAAAGTGGACATCCCTGTCTTGTTCCTGTTCTTAAGAGAAATGATTTTAGTTTTTGCCCATTGAGTATGATGTTGGCTGTAGGTTTTTTGATATATGGCCTTTATTATGTTGAGATATGATCCCTCTATTCCCACACTGCAGAGTGTTTTTATCAGAAATAGGTGATGGATTTTGTCAAATGCTTTTTCAAGATCTATTGATACGATCATATGGTCTTTATCTTTCTTTTTGTTTATGTGGTGTATCACATTTATTGATTTACTAATATTGTACCATCCTTGCATCCCTGGGATGAATCCCACTTGGTCATGATGAATAATTTTTTTGATGTATTGCTGGATCCAATTTGCTAATATTTTATTTAGGATTTTGGCATCTGTGTTCATGAGGGATATTGGCCTGTAGTTTTCTTTCCTTGTAGTGTCTTTATCCACTTTTGGAATTAGGATTATGCTGGCCTCATAAAATGAGTTTGGAAGTGTTCCCTCTTTTTGGATTTTTTGTAATAGTTTAAGGAGAATGGATATTAGATCTTCTTTGAATGTTTGGTAAAACTCCCCCATGAAGCCATCTGGGCTTGGGCTTTTGTTTGCTGGGAGTTTCTTAATTACATCTTCAATTTCCTTTGTTGTTATTGGTCTGTTTAAGTTTTCTATCTCTTCCTGGTTCGGTTTTAGGAGGCTGGGTGTTTCTAGAATTTGTCCATTTCTCCTAGATTGTCCAATTTGTTGACATATAATTGTTCATAATATGTTTTGATGATCTTTGTATTTCTGTGGTGTCTATTGTTACTGTTCTTCTTTTGTTTCTGATTTTGTTTATTTGGGTCCTCTTTTTTTGTTTCTTGGTGTGTCTGGCTATAGGGCCATCGATATTATTTATCTTTTCAGAGACCCAGCTTTTTTTTTTTCATTGATCTTTTGAATTTTTTTTTAATCTCTATGTTGTTTATTTCTGCTCTGACCTTTACTATTTCCTTCTTCCTACAAGCTCTGGGTTTTACCTTTTGTTTACTTTCTAGTTCTTTAAGTTGTACGGTTGGAAAGTCAATTAGAAATTTTTCTTGTTTCTTGAGGTAGGCCTGTAGTGCTATGAACTTCCCTCTCAGGACTGCTTTCATGGTGTCCCATAGATTTCGTGTTGTTTTGTGTTCGTTTTCATTGGTTTCCAGGATGTTTTTAATTTCTTCTTTGATCTCGTTAGTAACCCATTTGTTGTTTAATAACATGCTATTTAGCCTCCAAGTGTTTGAATGTTTTTGTGTGTTTTTATTGTAATTGAGTTCTAGTTTCATGCCACTGTGATCTGAGAAGATGCTCAATATGATTTCAATCTTCTTGAATTTGTAGAGACTTACTTTGTGTCCTAACATGTGGTCTATCTTTGAGAATGCCCCATGTGCACTTGAGAAGAATGTAGATTCTGCAGCTTTCAGGTGAAATGTTCTGTAAATATCAATGAAGTCCAACTGATCTAGTTCGTCCTGTAATGACTCTATGTCCTTGTTAATTTTTTGTCTAGAAGATCTATCCAGTTGTGTCAGTGGCGTGTTAAAGTCACCCACTATGATCATATTGCTGCTGATCTCTCCCTTGAAGTCCTCCAGAAGTTTTAAAATATATTTTGGTGCTTTCATATTTGGTGTGTATATGTTTACCAGGGTTACATCCTCTTGTTGGATTGATCCTTTTAATATTATGTAGTTACCTTCTCTGTCTCTTATTATGGCCCTTGTTTTGAAGTCTATCTTCTCAGATATGAATATTGCTACACCAGCTTTTTTTTCATTTCCATTTGTTTGGAAAATTTTTTTCTATCCCTTCACTTTGATCCTGTGTGAGTCTTTTGTTGTGACGTGGGTCTCTTGTAGACAGCATATACATGGGTCATGTTTTCTTATCCAATCAGCTGCCCTATGTCTTTTGATTGGAGTATTTAAGCCATTTACATTTAAGGTTATTATTGATAGATAATTATTAGTTGTCATTTTAATTTTATGCCTGTGTTCCTCTCTCTCTCTCTCTCTCTCTCTCTCTCTTTCTCTTTCTTCTTTTACTTACAACAGTCCCTTCAGCAGTTCTTGCAGTGCTGGTTTGGTGGTGGTAAATTCCTTTAGCTTTTTTTTTTATTTTTTATTTTTTTATCCGTGAAGCTCTTTATTTCTCCTTCAGTTTTGAATGATAACCTTGCTGGACAGAGTAGTCTTTGATTCAGACCTTTACCTTGCATTACTTTGTATACTTCATGCCACTCTCTTCTGGCCTGCAGCGTTTCTTTGAGAAATCAGCTGACAGTCTAATGGGAGTTCCCTTGTAGGTAACTTTTTGTCTCTCTCTTGCTTCCTTTAAGATTATTTCTTTGTCTTTAATGTTTGCCATTTTTATTATGATGTGTCTAGCTGTGGGTCCTCTGGGGTTCATCTTGCTTGGGACGCTCTGTGTTTCCTGGACTTGTGTGACTTTTTCCTTCACCAGTTTAGGGAAGTTTTCTGTCATTATTTCTTCAAACAGGTCCTCTATTTCTTTCTCTGACTCTTCTCCTTCTGGTACACCTATGATGTGAATGTTGTTACATTTGGTATTGTCCCACAGCTCCCTTAAACTGTCCTCTTGCTTTTTAAACATTTTTTCCATTTGCTGCTCTATTTGGGTGTTTTTCTCTACCTTGTCTTCTAAGTTGCTGATTCGGTCTTCAGCTTCTTCTAATCTACTATTTAACCCTTCTAAAGTATTTTTCATAACAGCTATGTCATTGTTTATTTCCTCTTGATTTTTATGCATAGCTTCTACCTCCTAATGCATAGCTACTACCTCTTTTTTTAAGCTGAAGTATTTCCCAGTAAGCTTTTCATAATTCTTATTAAGTTGCTTGTAGTTCTTACCAAATTGTTTGAGCACCCTTAAAATCATTGCTTTCAATTCTTTATCTGACAAGTTACTCTCTTCCGTTTCCTGTAGTTCCTTTTCTGATGATTCCTCTCTTTTTTTTTTCCTTTGGGTGTTGTTTCTTTGTCTCCCCATTTTAGCTGTCTGGTAGCTCTAGACATGGTGGGGAATGTTTGGATGTGTAGGCAGCTCACTGTATATCAAATAAGGCTATTGTGCCTCCCAGACTGTTCTGTTGCATGTCACCTCTTGCCTGCTGTGGATCCTGGAGGATTGACTACTGGGGGCTGGTCTTGATGCGTCCTGGTAGATGCTGCTGCTGGATCACGTGGGCCCCTCTGAAGCTGTGTTCCCCACTGGTCACTGGTGCCACCTGTAGCTGTATTGCTCAGGCTGTGCTGGAGCCACATTTCCTGCCCACTCCATGGGCAGCTGGGTTGCACAGGTCCCTTTGAGCCCCAGCTCCCCGCCGGTCCTGTGGACAGCTGTGTCACACAGGCCGCACTGGAGCCCTGGCTCCCCACTGATATTGTGGGCAGCTGTGTTACACAGGCCTCTATGGAGCCCCAGGTCCCACCACTGGTGGCTGGGGAGTGCTGCTTCCCAGTGTGGCTCAGCTCCTGCTCAGCCTTTGCTGATGATCTCAGCTGCTGATCTGTGCATCTGTTGGCTAGGCATGGATGTTTGCTCCCCAGCCTCTGTTGCTGAGGTTATATCTTGACTCTGATCAGGCTGCTACTATGGGGGGACAGTGCTGGGCTCTTGGCCACTTGCAGTTTCTGCAAAAGGTACCTTGACAGCTCCATTGCTGTGCACTGGTCTGTGTTGACACAGGGTGTCCACTGGTCAGATGGTGCCAGGTACACTGGTGGGCTCAGGCTGGTGGGCCCTAGCCACTCCCACTGCCTCCTCCCAGGGAAGTCCCAGGATCTTCCAAAATGGTGGGACCTCCCCTTGGGGCAGGGAGAAATGCCCTGAAATGCCACTTACCTTGGAAGCTGGCTGCTCCCCGTCCACATCACAGGAAGCTTCTGCTCTGCGTCTCTGCACTGCACAAGTTTGGTCGTCCACCTTCACGTACATTCACTCTCTCTCACACACTAGCTCACTCTCTCATGCACTCACCCTCCCTCCAGTCCTGCCCGTCGCCACCTTCAAAATTCCCTCTATATATATTTCTTCTGCTTATTACAGCAGTCCCTTTAACATTTCTTGCAGTGCTGGTTTGGTGCTAATATATTCCCTTAGCCTTGTTTTGTTTGAGAAGCTCTTTAGTTCACCTTCTATTTTAAATGATAGCCTTGCTGGATAGAGTAGTCTTGGATTTGAATCCTTGTTTTTCATTACTTTGTATACTTCATGTCATTCCCTTGTGGTTTTCAGTGTTTCTGTTGAGAAATCAGCTGATAACATTATGGGAGCTCCTTTGTAGGTGACCAGTTGCTTTTTTTTGTTGTTGTTGCTTTTAGGATTCTCTCTTTGTCTTTAATTTTTGGCATTTTAATTATTATGTGTCTTTGCATGTACCTCTTTGGGTTCTCCTTGCTTGGGCTCTCTGCGTGTTCTGGATTTGTTCAAGTTAGGGAAGTTTTCTGCCACTGTTTCTTCAAATAGATTCTCTAACCCTTGCTTATATCCTTCTTCTTCTGGTAATGCTGTGATGAGGATGTTGTTACATTTCATGTTGCCCCACAGCTCTCTTAAACTGTCCTCCTGTTTTTTAATTGTTCTTTCTTTTTAGTTCTTTGATTCAGTGGTTTTTTTCTACCCTGCCTTCTAATTCATTGATCCAATCTTCGGCTTCCTCTAATCTGTTTGTTATTCCTTCCAATCTATTCTTTATTTCTTCTGTGTCATTCTTCATTTCCACTTTTTGTTTTTTCCATTACAATTGGTTAATTGTCATTGTTTCTATATCTTTACTCATTTTGTTGAACATCCTTATAATCCTTACTCTGAACTTTATGTCTGACAACTGGCTTATCTCCATTTCATTTAGCCCTTCTTCTGGAGAATTCTCTAGTTCTTTCATTTGGCACTTGTTTGTTTCACCATTTTGGCTGTCTCAGCATGGTTTCAAGCCTGCCAAAATTTCTCTGTGGATATCAATGTTCCACAGATTGTGGCTCCCTCTGCTTTGTTTAGATGTGTAGGGAGGGTACCAAGCTGAACATCACTGTCTGTTGTTACTCTCTTGGGTAGAGTCACAGTGCAGACAAAGATTCAAGTAACCCAGAACCTCTGCCTGTAGGTTGACTGTTAGTCTCAGTCACTTAATGAACCTCAGGTTGTAGCCCTCATCTGAATGAAAACTCCCCAGGTGGACAGGGGAAGAGGATATCCAGTGGGTGAGGCAATTGCTTCCCACCTCTTCCTGAGCTAAAGCTACTTTGAGAGGAAAACACTGCCTGAAGAAAATGATTTCTGCAGTGTAGCTTAATGACTCAGAGGTCCAGTCAGCCACCTTCACAGCTCTGATCCCAAAGCCTTGAAACCCAATGACTGTGAGCAGAGCCCAAAGTTCAAAGCACCCAGAGACTCATCTTTACCTGTAGTCTGACTCATAGTCTTTGATGGTTAATGAACCTCAGATTGAAATTCTCTGCTAGGTGCTGACTCCTCCCAGTGATCAGGGTTAAATTCCAATGGGCGGGGCAGTTGTTTCCCCCTGGGCTATAGCTGCTTTGATGGGAAAACTCTGCCTGAGAAAAATGGTTTCTGCAGCATAAGTTAATGGCTCAGCCCAGGGCTCCAGTCAGGCACCTTCACAGCTTGGTCCTCAGATTCACAAAACCCAACAACTGAGAGCCAGGCCCAAGGCTCAAAACATTCAGATATTTGTCTCTGCCTGCTGGTTGGCTGGTAGTCTCTGTAAGTTAATGAGACTCAGGTTACTCTTCTCCCTGCCGGGTGGGGTTAATTTGAAAAAAGTGGGGCAGTTGCTTCCCCTTTGGGCTGAAGCTGCTCTGATGGGAAAAGATTGCCTGAGAAAATGGTTTCAGTAGTGTGGGGGAATGAGCCAGCATAGGGGCCCTGGTGGCCTCCTTCCTAGTTCTCTCCCCAGTGCCATGAACCCCCGACACTCCTTCCACAGCTCCAGTGCAGCTCACCCTCTCTCTGCAGGAGCCCAAGGTGAGTGGCTGCAGCTGTAATGAAGTGTGCTGGCCCTTCAGGTGGGTGCTCATGTTCCCAGTGCCTCTTTCTGCTGGAAAGAACCTCTGCTCTGGTGTTTTTCAAAGCGAGGTGTTATGTGGGTGCCTTTCCTGTTCCATTATTCTGTGCTGGGGAGCCAGCTTGGGGTTTAAGCCCCAGACTTCTCAGAGGTAACTTCTCACAGCTAAGATAGCCCTCAGCTGCTTCCTATGGGATCCCAGGCAGGCCTCTCATGCCTTCACATCTCTGCACCTCCTACCAGTCTCAATTTGGGCTCCTCTTTGTGTCCCTGGCTATAAGGGTTCTCTCCAGCTCTTCTTCAGTTGGTTATTCTGGATGATTTTTCTTTATTTCCATTGTAATTCCAGTTTGGTCCTGAAAGATGGTCAGTGTAGCTTCCATTCACTGCTATTTTCCCTATATCTTATACCTTTTTATTTAAAAAAAATTTTAATATGTTTTTATTGATTTTTTAGAGAGAGAGATGTAAACATCAATATGAACGAGAAACATTGATCAGCTGCCTCCTGCACACCTCCTACTGGGGATCGAGCCTGCAACCCAGGCATGTGCCCTGAATGGGAATCAAATCGGGACCTCTCAGTCCATGGGATGACACTCAGTCCACTGAGCCACACCAGCCAGGCTATCTTATACATTTTTAATATGTTTAAGTGACTGAAAAGGATGTAATTTCCCACATACTGTAAATATTATTTAAATGTGTAACTGTTAAGTCATTCTTTAAAATGTTTCAAAGGACTCTAACTGCCATGGTGATATGGTACTCGCACCATTGATTTTTAAAATTCATGAACATTTCTTTCTTTTTTTGCTTGAAATTGTACTTATATTATATTATTTCCCCAGAACATTATGATAATATAACATTTTTCATGCTTGAAATTCTCATTTTGATCACTCATTCTTTCTTTATCAAAAATATGTATATAAATTAAAATTGAATGTTGCCCAGCCAGTGTGGCTCAGTGGTTGAGCATTGACCCATATACACCAAGAGGTTGCCAGTTTGATTCCAGGTCAGGTTACATGCCCAGGTTGTGAGCCCAATCCCCCCATTGGGGGGCATGCAGGAGGTGGCCAATTAATGTTCTCTCTCATCAATGTTTCTATCTCTCCCTCTTTCTTCCTCTCTCTCTAAAAATCAATAAAGAAAAAAAATTTTTTAATTAAAATTGAATGTTAAGTAATTTTTTATAACTAAAAGCTTTAGTGTTAAAGATTCCTTCTGATTAAATTATAATTATTAGTAGTAGTTAATTTATAAAATCAACAAAATATATTACAGATTTTGATAAATTATCATTAACTATAACAAGTAAATTTGTATTGAAAATGTACCTTTTTAGTAGCATAAATGGGTCTATCGTGGTACCTTAATTAAAGAAGGGTTTGTGCACAATTTTTCAACTTGTCCTTTGATATCCCAGAGCATTTTAGCTATTGAATAATGAATCATAACAAATTTGTGTTAGGTGAAGTAAATACCTCTTTTGTGTGTGTGTATCAGTTGAGAGAAACTACTTTGAATGATTTGTAGGGTAGGGAGCCTTGCTGATATGCTGCCCTCATCACACAAGGAGTATTCTAAAATAGGTCAAGTTTAGAAAAAGACTACATCTAGAAACAACAGATCTGGAAAATGATTTTTTTTTTTTAATGATTCATGCATCGTAATCCTTGGAGGGACTTTGTGTACTCTTAGTGGTTTGAAGATCAATATGCTACACTATATTAATAAGTGAGTGGCCTACCAAGACTCCAGCCCAATCATTAGTCCCCAGAAAAGAATCTTACACATGTGACCTTGTTTAATTGTTGACAGAACTCTGCAAGGTAGGATTATGCTTAGTATACAAAGAGAGAGTAATTTGCAGAAATTATTGGGTGGCTAAACAAAATTTTGAATTCATTTTGTCTCAGACCTTTTAACCATCACTTGAGGTTATGTTTTCAATTGATTCTAGAGAAAGGAAGGGAGAGAGAGAGAGAGAGAAACATCAAACAGTTACTGCCTACACACCCCAACTGGGGATCAAACTCGTAACCTGGGTATGTGCCCTGACAGGGAATCAACCCATGACCCTTTGGTGCCTGGGTCAACACTGTAACCAACTGAGCCACACCTGCCAGGGCTTCCTAAGTTCCTTATAAGGCTGGTATAAACTAGAAGCAATCTAATTCACCTCAAATAATATCTGTCTGAATTTTTCTTTTTCTTTTTTTTAAATTAATTAATTTATTTGTTTTTATTACAGATGTCCCTCCTTTTTCCCCCATTGACACCTTCTTCCCACTCCTGTCCCCCTCCCCCACCTTCACCACACTGTTGTCTGTGTCCATTGGTTGTGTATGTACGCATTTAAGTTCTTTGGTTTATCTCTTCCTGCACCCTCACCCCCACCCCCTTTCCCTCTGAGGTTTGCATCTACAATTTACCTCTAACCACAGATCACTCTCTGAGCAATGTCAGTACAAAGGTGGGCAAAGTCACCCAGCCAGTGTAGCTCAGTGGATTGAGCATCACCCCATGGACTGAGAGTTCTAGTTTGATTCCTGGTCAAGGCACATGCCCAGGTTGTGGCCTCAATCCCAGTAGGGGACATGCAGGAGGCAGCCAATCAATGCTTCTCTCTCACATTGATGTTTCTCTCTCTCTCTCCCTTTCTCTCTCTCCAAATAAAATGTATAAAAACATTTTTTTAAAAAGTCAAAATTGGGCAAAGTCATACCCTGATTTTTAAAGGATGCAGAGCTGGTAAACCCTAACTCAGACTTTTCTAAATTATAAGTTTGTGACTCAGATTTTACACAATTGAGAGAATTGTCTATAAAGGTGAAAGGAGGTATCGTTGCCTGAAAACCTTTTCATTTTTTAAAATGAGATAATTGTAAAACTATTTTGCTAAACTGTGGGATAGTTTCATTTCTAACCTAGTCAAGAATTTAGATTTAAAAAGTAAGACCAACTGTATAATTTAGTCATAAATTATAAGTAGTGTTAAGTTTAACCATAAAAGCACAGATCAGCACCTTTTAGTTACCCTGTAAGTAACTTCATGGTCAGGTTTATCTGGTATACTGAACAGAAAGCCATTTACTATCACATAATGAAAATATTTGGAAAACCACCAGAGCAATAAGAGTTATAGAAGTCTTAAAACTATAATTATATTATCCCATTATTAGAGTGGAAAATATTCAAAAATGTTTTAGTTTCCAAATAAGTGCCATTGTATCATTTTGAGATTACTAATTGATTGCCCTACCCCTTTTCTTTAAAAAAAAAAATAGAAACATTTTAAAAAGGAGAACTTTTGTTTTGATACTGATAGTTCTTTAGATTGTCTGTCAATAAACAAAAAGTGTTAAAGTACATAGAATGACAAGGTATTTATAGTAAAACAATACTTAAATGGTTCCTTCCCCAAAATCCCATGTGAACTTTACAAAAGAAATAAATCCATAAACAAACAAAAAATGATCCCTGCCTGGTAGAAAAAACTTTAATGAGAGAAACTTTTTAAGTTTTTAAAGTTTTCTTTTTTAGACATTTCTAGTATTTATTCTTCCTTTCTTATCCTTCTGGACTCTTAGATATTTTTACTGCTTATTATAGTCTTTACTTAAAAGTAGACAGTCTTAAAACAATGAAGAGATGAAATCTCCTTTACTTTTTAACACATTGTAGGAACAGCAGCAGGGAAAGGTAGAGCAAACGTGAAGGTTATGGATTACGAGTAGATTTCAATTATCTGAATTATCTGGACACCCCTTTTCCATACAATGCAAATTTAACTATAGCTTACTTCAGTATTCATCGATAAGTTTGTTGAAAACCCCAGGAAAAAAGTGAAGCATATTTACGAGATAATTCAGTTGAGCACACAGAAAGAAGAAAAAAATGTCAGCTCAGCATCAGCACTTATTCAGGAAATATCCACTTAGTAAAGTTACCTTAAAAGGATAAACTCTGGCAGACAAATTGGTCCACCTTGGGACCAGTTTTACAAGATAAGTGAACACTTATTTCTTTGTATCCAATAACTATGTTGCAACCTGACAAATCCTAGGCACAGGGTATCAAACAACCACCACAGGTTCTTTAGAGATCTCACAAATGACATTTCTTTATGTGCAACTTAATAAATGTAATTCCCCATCTCCAACTTTTCCTGCATTGCTTCATATCTAATCTATTTCTTTTTTCAAGAATTGTATTATGCCTCTTAATGGATTGTTGGGAATTTGCTTTTAGGCTCTTGGTAAGAGAGGGAAAATGAACTGCAGTCTAGTGGAATCTTGACACTATAACCATTACATTGTAAATGGTGTAGCCAACAAGAAAAGTGCAGATGAATGGAGCAGTGTTTGATTCTGGTAAATTGTTTTCTTCACATTGTTTTTGTAGAATAAATACAGTACATGAAATAGCTGTCTAAGGATAATTGGTGAGTTGCTCTGTTACAGCTATTTTCAAACAGTGTGCCATGGCAGGCACACTGATGTGCTGTAAGAATTTTTTAAACATGCAATACCTGACTATTTAGTCAGAGGACTGACCTCTTTTACCTTATATTGTCAAATTTTAAAAAACAACAATAGCCAACATAACAATAGCTACTAGTGTGAATGAATAAAAATTATACCTATTTTTTGTCAGATTGCCAAAAAATATAATATACTTTTTGGTGTGCCACAGAATTTTAGTAATTAGTTTATGTGTGCTGTGAAATAAAAAAGGTTGAAAATTGCTGCTCTATTCAATAAAAAGCAAAAGTAAATCATTCAGTTTTAGAAGAAATTGACATCTTTGTAAGCATCATTTGCAAGAGGAGATATTTTTATTTTGCACATAATTATTTGATACAATTATTAAATCATACCTACCAGGCAACACTTACAAAATGTATCTCTGTCATTAAGCAAAACACACAACTCTCATGATGAGAAAATGACTGCTTTTCATTTCTAGGATCAGAGCTCTTACTGACAAAAAAAATTAATTTCACCTTTGGAAACAATCACTTTTATGGTTTTCTTTGTTGTTTTTTGTTTTTTCAATTTTTACTAAATTATTTTTATTACAGATGTTTCTCCTTTTCCCCCCATGTACCCTCCTCCTCATTCCGCCCCCTCCACCCTCCACAGTATTATTGTCTATGTCCATTGGTTACGTATGCCTGCATATAAGATCTTTGGTTTATCTCATCCTTCACCCTCACCCCCTTCCTCTGAGGTCTGTCAGTCTGAACCGTATTCCTTTCTATGTCTCTGAGTCTATTGTGTTCATCAGCTTATTTTGTTCATTATACTCCACAAATAAGTGACATCATGTGGTATTTGTCTTTCTCTGATTGGCTTATTTCACTTAGCATAATGCTCTCCAGGTCCCTCCATGTCGTCTCAAAGGATATGACATCTTTCTTTCTTACAACTGCATAGTATTCCATTGTGTATTTGTACCACAGCTTTTTTATCCACTCATCTACTGATGGACACTTGGGCTGTTTCCAGATCTTAGCTATTGTAAATAGTGCTGCTATGAACATAGGGGTACATATATTCTTTCTGATTGGTGTATCAGGCTTCCTAGGATATATTCCTAGAAGTGGGATCACTGGGTCAAATGGCAGTTTCATTTTAAAATTTTTGAGGAAACACCATATTGTTTTCCATAGTGGCTGCACTAGTCTGCATTCCCACCAGCAGTGTACTAGAGTCCCCTTTTCTCCACGCCCTTGCCAGAAGTTGTTGTTTGATGATTTGTTGATAACAGCCATTCTGACAGGTGTGAGGTGATACCTCATAGTTGTTTTAATTTGCATCTCTCTGATGATTAGTGATGTTGAGCATTTTTTCATGTCTCTTGGCCATTTGTATGTTCTTTTTGGAGAGGTGTCTATTTAGGTCCTCTGCCCATTTTCAGTTTTTTATTTTTTTCTTTATTGTTTAGAAGAGAGAGGAAGGGAGAGGGAGAGAGAAATAGAAACATTAATGAGAGAGAACATCAGTTGGCCACCTCCTGCGTGCTCCCCACTGGGGATTTGGCCCACAACCTGGGCATGTGCCCTGACCTGGAATCGAACCAGCGACCTCTTGGTGCATGGGTCGATGCTCAACCACTGAGCCACACCAGCTGGGGTAGGTCCTCTGCCCATTTTCTAATTGGGTTGTCTTTCTTTTGTGGAGTTCTATGAGCACTCGATATATTTTGGAAATTAACCCTTTATCTGATGTATAGTTGGCAGTTATGCTCTCTCATATTGTGGGTTCCCTTTCCATTTTGGTGGTTGTTTCTTTTGCTGTGCAGAAGTTTTTGAGTTTGATGCAGTCCCATGTGTTCATTTTTTCCTTTGTTTCTCTTGCCTTAGGTGTTGTATCAGTGAAAATTCTGCTGTGTATGATGTCTGAAATGTTGTTACCTGTGTTTTCTTCTAGGATTTTTATGAATTTATGAGTCACATTTAAGTCTTTTGTCCATTTTGAGTTTATTTTTGTGTATGGTGTACGTTGGTCAAGGTCAAGTTTCATTTTTTTTTTTTTTTTTTTGCATGTAGCTGTCCAATTTTCCCAACACCATTTATTGAAGAAGCTGTCTTTACTCCATTGTATGCTCTTGCCACCCTTGTCAAATATTAATTGAGCATAATGTCTTGGGTCAATTTCTAGGTTCTCTGTTCTGTTCCATTGATTTATATGCCTGTTCTTGTGCAAGTACAAGGCTGTTTTGATTACAGTGGCTTTGTAGTATTACCTGATATACGGTATCGTGATCTCTCCTTATTTGTCCTTCTTTTTCAAGATTGCTGTGGCTATTCTGCGTCATTTTTTATTCCATGTGTACTTCTGAAATATTTATTCTAGTTCTGTGAAAGATGTCATTGGTATTTTGGTGGGGATTGCATTGAATTTGTAGATTGCTTTGGGTAGCATGGACATTTTAATGATGTTAATTCTTCCAATCCATGAACAAGGTGTGTGGTTCTAATTTTATATCTTCCTCTATTTCTTTTTTAAATGTCCTGTAGTTTTCTGCAAATAGGTCCTTAACTTGTTTGGTTACGTTTATTCCTAGGTATCTTAATTTTTTTGCCACAATGGTAAATGGGATTGTTTTTTTTAATTTCTCTTTCTCTGAGTTCCTTACTGGTGTATAAGAATGCTGTCGGTTTCTGGATGTTAATTTTATAGCCTACCACGTTGATAAATTCATTTATTAAATCTAGTAGATTTTTGATGGAGTCTTTAGGGTTTTCTATGTACAATATCATGTCATCTGTGAATAATGACAGTTTCACTTCCTCCTATCCAATTTGAATCACTTTTATTTTTCCTTAATGTCTAATTGCTGTGGCTAAGACTTCCAGAATTATGTTAAATAAAAGTGGCGAAAATAAGCATCCCTGTCTTGTTCCTGTTCTTAAAGCAAATGCTTTTAGTTTTTGCCCATTGATTATGATGTTGGCTGTAGGTTTTTCATATATGGCCTTTATTATGTTGAGATATGATCCCTGTATTCCCACATTGCTAAACGTTTTTATCAGAAATGGGTGCTGGACTTTGTCTAATGTTTTTTCAGCATCTATTGATATGATCATATGTTTTTTATCTTTTATTTTGTTTATGTGGTGTATCACATGTATTGATTTGTGAATATTGTATCAGCCTTGCATCCCTGGGATGAATTTCACTTGGTCATGGTCGATAATTTTTTAAATGTACTTCTGGATCTAATTTGCTAACAGTTGGTTAAGTATTTTGGCATCTATGTTCACCAGGGATATTGACCTGTAGTTTTTTTGTTGTTTTTTGTTTGTTTGTTTGTTTTGTGTGGTTTTTTTGTAGTGTCCTTATCTGGTTTTGGAATTAGAATTATGCTGGCCTCATAAAATGAATTTGGAAATCTTCCTTCTTGTTGATTTTTTTTGAATACTTTGATGAGAATGGGTGTTAATTCTTCTTTGAATGTTTGGTAAAACTCCCCCGTGAAGCTGTCCAGGCCTGGACTTTGGTTTGGAAGAGTCTTGATTACATCTTCAATTTCCTTAGTAGTTATTGGTCTGTTCAAGTTTTCTATCTCTTCCTGGTTCAGTTTTGGGAGACTATGTGTTTCTAAAAATTTGTCCATTTCGCTTAGATTGTCCAATTTGTTGCCTTTAATTGTTCATAGTAACTTCTGGTCAAGAGGCGGTATTGCGTCCTCCCACAATCACATCAAAGTTACAACTAAACTACAGAACAACCGTCATTCAAAACCACCTGAAATCAAGCTGCATGGAAGTCCTACAACTATGAAATTAAAGCAGCTGCCGCACTGAGACTAGTAGGAGGGGCGGAGGCGCGGACAGGCTGGTCCCACACCCACGTGTGGCAGATAAAAATCAGGAGGATACCTCGGCTCGGAAGGTCCTCCCTGAGGACTGAGGGGTCCCTGCCCCACACCAGGTGCCCAGCTCAGGGTTACAGTGCTAGGAAGAGAAGTCCCCATAACTTCTGGCTGGGAAAATCAGGGAGACCTGAGGCTGAGGCGACTGGAGCCCCCGGCGGCTCTTCTTAAAGGGCCCACACATGAACTTACTTGGACTCGCTCCCTCCATACTCCAGCATGGGGGAGGCAGCTTGAAAGGCACCAGAGTCATATGGGGAAGAACTGAGCTGTTTGGCATTGGAGTGAGGGCTGGAGAGGCAGCGTTCTCCTGGACAGATGTGCTATCAGAGGCCTTGGTTCCTTTGGTGAGCCCTTCCCTGGGCCAGCAGACACTGCCAGATGCTGCCATATCTGGGATTCCAGCAACCTGGCTCACAGTGTTTGCCCCGCCCTGATGATTCCCTGAGGCTCCACCCCACACAACTTTCAGGCCCACCCAAGCAGTTGCCAGTTGCTTTACCATAGGATTGGCCTGTCTTGGATCCTGCTTCAGCTTTTCCTAAATTCTTTCAAACAAGCAGCATCTGGTCTCAGCTAGCCCCATACCTTTCGCTAAGTAATACATAGAAACAAACACAAGGAGACAGCCAAAATGAGGAGACAAAGACACAGGTCCCAAATGAAAGAGCAGAACGAAACTCCAGGAAAAGAACTAAGTGAAATGGAGTTAAGCAACCTAACAGATGCTGAGTTCAAAACACTGCTTATAAGGATGCTCAATGGACTTAGTGAGAACCTCAGTGAACGTAGTGAGGGCCTCAAGAGCATAAAAAAGGACAAGTCAGAATTGAAGGATGCACAGTTAGAAATGAAGGAGGCACTAACTGAAATAAAGAACAGTTTACACAGATTCAATAGTAGAGTAGGTAAATCCAAGAAGCAAACCATCAATTTGGAATATAAGGAAGCAAAAAACACCCAATCAGAACGGCAAAAAGAAAAAAGAATCCAAAGAAATGAGGATGGTGTAAGGAGCCTCTGGGACAACTTCAAGCTTGCCAACATTCACATCTTGGGGGTGCCGGAAAGAGAAGAGAGAGAACAAGAAATTGAAAACCTATTTGAAACAATAATGACAGAGAACTTCCCTAACTTGGTGAAGGAAACAGACATACAAGTCCAGGAAGCACAGAGAGTCCCAAACAAGATGAACCCCAAGAGGCCCACACCAAGACACATCATCATCAAAATGCAAAAGGTTCAAGACAATGAGAGACTATTAAAAGCAGCAAGAGAAAAGCAGGTAGTTACCTACAAGGGAGTTCCCATAAGACTGTCAGCTGATTTCTCAAAAGAAACTTTGCAGGCTAGAAGGGAGTGGCAAGAAATATTCAGAGTGATGAAAAGCAAGGACCTACAACCAAGATTATTCTGTCCTGCAAAGCTGTCATTTAGAATTGATGGCCATATAAAGAGTTTCCCAGACAAAGAAAAGCTAAAGGAGTTCATCACCACCAAACCATTATTATATGAAATGTTGAAGAGTCTTCTTGAAGAAAAAGATAAAAAAATATGAACAAACAAAATGACAATAAATACATATCTATCAACAATTGAATCTACAAACAAAATGAACAAGCAGAACAGAAACATTCTCATACATACAGAGAACTTTTGTTGGTTACCAGATGGGTGGGGGCTGTGGGATGGGTGAAACAGGTGAAGGGATTAAGAAGTACAAATTGCTTGTTAGACTGACAAACCTCAAAGGGAAGGGGGGTTGGGGGGTGGGAAGAAATAAACCGAAGAACTTATATGTATATATGCATAACCAATGGACACAGACAACAGTGTGGGGAAAGGCAGGAGGGTGGCGGGAATGGGGAGGAGGGGGGCAATGGGGGAAAAGTGTGGAACATCTGTAATACATTCAACAATAAAGATAAGTTAAAAAAATAATTGTTGATAGTATTTGTTAATGATTCTTTCTTTTTCTGTTGTGTCAGTTGATACTTCTCCTCTTTCATTTCTGATTTTGTTTATTTGGGTCCTCTCTTTGTTTCTTGGTGAGTCTAGCTAAGGGTCCATCAATCTTGTTTACCTTTCTAAGAACCAGCTCTTTGTTTCATTGATCTTTTGAATTATTATTATTATTTTTTATCTCTATGTCATTTATTTCTCCTCTGATCTTCACTCTTTCCTTCTACTTGCTCTGGGTTTTCGTTTTGTTTGCATTCTAGTTCTTTGGGTTGTAACATTAGATAGTCAATTAGAAATTTTTCTTGTTTCTTGAGGTAGGCTTGTAGTGCTATGAACTTCTCCCTCAGAACTGCTTTCGCTGTGTCCCATAAATTTTGTGTTGTTGTGTGTTCATTTTCATTGGTTTCCAGGAAGTTTTTTATTTCTTCCTTGATCTCCTTGGTAACCATTCGTTGTTTAATAACACGCTATTTAGCCTCCATATGTTCAAATGTCTTTGCGTGTTTTTGTTGTAATTGATTTCTAGTTTATTGCCATTGTGATCTGAGAAGATGCTTGACATGACTTCAATCTTCTTGAACTTGTAGAGACTTAGTTTGTGTCCTAACATGTCTATCTTTGAGTATGTCCCATATGCACTGGAGAAGAATGTGAATTCTGCGGGGGTGTAATTCTCTGTAGAAATCTATTAAATCCATTTGATCTAGCACATCATTTAGAGTCTCTGTTTCCTTGTTAAATTTTTGTCTAGAGGATCTAAACTGTGATGTCATCAGGGTATCGAAATTCTCTGCTATGATTGTATTGCTGTTGATTTCTCCTTTGAAGTCCTCCAGAATATTTTTAATATATTTTGGTGTTCCTATATTGGGTGCATATATGTTTACTAAGGTTATATCTTCTTGTTGGATAGATCCTTTCAATATTATGTAGTGTCCTACTTTGTCTCTAGTTATGGCCTTCATTTTGAAATCTATTTGATCAGATACAAATATTGCTACCACAGCTTTTTTGCCTTTCTGTTTGCTTGGAAGATGTTTTTCCATCCATACACTTTCAACCTATGTGAGTCTTTTGTTGTGAGGTGGGTCTCTTGTAATCAACATATATATGAGTCATGCTTTCTTATTCCATCGGCTACTCTGTGTCTTTTGATTGGAGCATTCAGTCCATTTACATTTAAGGTGATTATTGATATGCACTTATTTATTGCCATTTTTGTTTATTGTGGTTATATTTTTCTTCCTATTTCTTCTGCTAATTACAGCAGTCCTTTTAGAATTTCTTGCAGTGCTGGTTTGGTGCTAATATATTCCCTTAGCCTTTTTTTTTGTTTTTGTCTGGGAAGCTCTTTATTTGACCTTCTATCTTGAATGATAGCCTTGCTGGATAGAATTGTCTTGGATTCAGATCCTTGTTTTTCATTACCTTGATTACTTCATACCATTCCCTTCTGGCCTGTAGTGTTTTGGGGTTTTTTTTGTTTTTTTTTTTTTTGAGCAGTCAGCTGATAGCCTTGTGGGTGTTCCTTTGTAGGTAACCTGTTGCTTATCTCTTGCTGACTTTAGGATTCTCTCTTTGTCTTTAATTTTTGGCATTTTAATTATTATGTGTCTTGGTGTGGGCCTGTTTGGGTTCTTCTTACGTGGGGCTCTCTATGCTTCTTGAACTTGAATGCCTTCTTCCTTCACCAAATTAGGGAAGTTTTCTGTCAAATAGAATCTCTAACCCTTGTTCATTTTTTGTCTTCTTCTGGAACTCGTATGATGCAAATATTGTTACATTTCCAGTTATCCAACAGTTCTCTTAAGCTGACTTCATGTTTTTTCATTGTTTTTTCTTTTTGGTTTTCTGACTGGGTGATTTTTTTCTACCCTGTCTTTTAATTCACTGATCTTGTCCTCAGTTTTCTCTATTCTGCTGGTTATTCCTTCCAATATGTTCTTTATTTCTGCTATGTCATTCCTCTTTTCCAAATGGATGGTTTTCAATGTTTCTATATCTTTACTCATGCTGTTGAGCTTCCTCATTATGAGCACTCTGAACTCTACCTCTGATAACTTGCTTAACTGCATTTCATTTATCTCATCTTCAGTAGAATTCTTTCATTTGGGATTTGTTTCTTTGTTTCACTATTTTGGCTATCTCAGTTGGTTTTGGAGCATGCCAAATTTTCCCTGTGAATGTTGGTGTTCTGCTGTTTGTGGCTCCCTCTACTGGTTTGCATGAGTGTAGGAGGACCCACATTAAACACCACTGTCAAGTCGTACTTTTCTGAGTAGATTGGCAAGCCCAGGAAATGTTCAGTTATCCTCTAGCTTTTTGCCTGGAGGCTATTAGTCTCAATTACTTGATAAGCCTTGGGTTGTAGCCCTCAGCTGAATGAAAAAATCCCTCAGGTGTTCAGGGTGAGAGGATTTCCAGAGGGTGGGGCAGATGCTGGCTGGCTGTTAATGAGCCTCAATTTGCATTTCTCTGGCCTAGCTGGGTGGTGTTAAATTCCTGAGGGAGGGGCAGTTGTTTCTCCTCAGGGTGCTGGGAAGGGGCTCTTTTAGTAAATGACTACTGTCCTGTGAGGGAGTGATTCAGCAAAAACTCCCAATGCCCTCACAGCTCTCCAAGCTCCCACGTCTCCACATAGTTCCAGTCTAGTCCACCCTCCCTCTGTCAGAGCCCACAGTGAGTGGCTGTAGCTAATTTAGTGCCCTGTTCCTGTCCTCTGTTTTGTGGAGCTGGCTTAGGATGTTAACTCCGAGGCAGCTGCTCACAGCTAAAACAGCTACTGTCCTTGGGCTCCTAGTCTGCCCTCTCACACCTCTGAAGATTCTACCAGGCTTAATTCATTGTCCTTTTTTACTGTCCCTGGTTATATGGGTCCTCTCCAGCTGCTTTTCTGTTGCTTTTTACTGATGATTTGTTTTTATTTTAGTTGTAATTCCAGTTTTGTCCTGGGAGATGGTCTGTGTAGCTTCCATTCACTCCACTGCCATTTTGCAATCTCCACACACTCTGCGCACCATGTTCCACAAAGCCACCTCCCACAGTGCACACCTTGACAAGCTAGCTCATTGTGAAGTCACTTTTATGGTTGATAAGCCTCAGTTATATGCACATATCTAGAAAACATGTAGGTTCAGGTCAGTTGAAAAGAAAATGATCTTCTCATGAATACACAGCTGTGAAAATTATAAAGTGTTTCATTATTTGCCCTATTAAGTCACTCTGTGTTTCTTATAGTGTGAACCCTAGTTAGACATCTTAAAGCCTGTTTGCTTTCTGGTCTACCTCCTTTTCCTTGCTTTTCCCAGCATTGCACTTTGTCTTGTCTGATCTTTTGCCTTTAACCTTGAGTCTTAACTCTATCTATGTGAACATTATTCACAGCTCCATAATTAGATGATGATGATTATTATTATTATTATTATTATTATTATTATTATTATTACAGGGGAAGGTTTGTCTTTTCAATTATGAAAGAGAATATAAAGCATTTAGAGAGTTTTCTTTATGGTATTGACCACCTCACAAATGTTATGTCTTTGGGTTAACACATAAAGGCTGTCTCTTTATTGATCTATCAAAGATAGGAAGGTGAAATATATTTGTACAATTGAAAGTTATTTTAAAATACCTTTTCAAATGTCAGACATATTTAAGACAAGAACAAATAATATATAAACCAATAAAAGGTCAATGAACACAAAAGCTAAAAATGTTGTCATTCAAGATAAATTTTATTTAAAATAAAGTATGGAAGATTGAAAAAATGGCAGTGGAGTGAATGGAAGCTACACAGACGATCTCCCAGGACCAAACGGGAATTACAACTAAAATAAAGACAAATCGTCAGGAAAAAGCAACAGAAAAGCAGCGGGAGAGGACCATAAAACCAGGGACACTGAATGAGCCTGGTAGGATCTGCGGAGGCGCGTGAGGGTGGCAGGCCGGGAGCCCACGGAGAGCAGCGGCCGTGGCTGTGAGCAGCTGCCTTAGCTGGGAGCAGCGGCGGGGACCGCCCTCAGGGTTAAGATCCCCAGCTGCTCCACAGCGCAGAGGGCCTGGACAGAATGCTAAATAGCCACAGCCACTCACCTGGGGCTCCGGCAGACGGAGGGCGTACTGGACTGGAACTCTGTGGGGACACCTGGGATTTGGAGGGCGCTCAGAGTTTGTGCTGAGCTGTGGCCACAAAGGACGATGGTGGCCAGCCCCTCCTTCCCAGTTACACAGAACGGCAGCCAAGTTTGCTCCTTCCTGGAGCTGTGGAAGCCCCTCCCTCGGAGATTCCCAGGTGAGGAAAAGAGGTAAAGAAATGCAAATTGAGGTTCATTAACAACCAGCAGCGACCCCACCCTCGGGAAATCCTCTTACACTGTAAACATCTGAGGGAGTTTCTCAGTCAACTGAGATCCTAAGGCTTTTCAAGTAACTGAGGCTAACAGCCTCCAGGCAAAAAGCTAGAACATAACTAAACCTTTCCTGAGCTTGCAAATCTACCCAGGAAAGTGAGACTTGACAGTGGTGTTTAAGGAGGGCCCTCCACGCTCATCCAAACGCAGTACAGGGGGCCACAAATAGCAGAACACCAACACCCACAGGGAAAATTTGGCAGGCTCCAAAACCCACTGAGATAGTAAAAATAGTGAAACAAAGAAACAGATCCCAAATGAAAGAACAAGAGAACTCCAACGAAGACGAGATAAATGAAATGCAGTTAAGCAAATTATCAGAGGTAGAGTTCCGAGACATGATCTTGAGGAAACTAAACAGCATGAGTAAGGACATCAACACCATGAAAACCAACCAAGTGGAAATAAAGAATGACATAGCAGAAATAAAGAACACAATGGAAGGACTGACCAGCAGAGTAGAGGAAGTGGAGGACCGGATCAGTGAATTAGAAGACAGAGTAGAAAAAATCAATCAATCAGAAAACCAAAAGGAAAAAACAATGAAAAAACAGAAAGATAGCTTAAGAGAACTGTGGGACAACTGGAAACGTAATAACATTCGTATCATTGGAGTCCCCGAAGAAGAAGAAAATGAGCAAGGGTTAGAGAATATATTTGAAGAAATAGTGACAGAAAACTTTCCTAACCTGGTGAAGGAAGAAAGCATTCAAGTTCAAGAAGCACAGAGAGCCCCAAGTAAGAAGAACCCAAACAGGCCCACACCAAGACACATAGTAATTAAAATGCCAAAAATTAAAGACAAAGAGAGAATCCCAACAGGTTACCTACAAAGGAAACCCCATTAGGCTATCATCTGACTTCTCAACAGAAACACTACAGGCCAGAAGGGAATGGCAGGAAGTAATCAAGGTCATGAAAAACAAGGATCTGAATCCAAGACTACTCTATCCAGCAAGGCTATCATTCAAAATAGAAGGTCAAATAAAGAGCTTCCCAGACAAAAAAAGGCTAAGGGAATATATTAGCACCAAACAAGCACTGCAAGAAATTCTAAAAGGACTGCTGTAATTAATAGAAGAAATAGAAAGAAAATTAGAACCACACTGTACAAAAATGGCAATAAATAAGTATATATCAATAATCACCTTAAATGTAAATGGACTGAATGCTCCGACAAAAAGACACAGAGTAGCTGACTGGATAAGAAAGCATGATTCACATATATGTTGTTTACAAGAGACTCACCTCACAACAAAAGACTCACATTGGTTGAAAGTAAAGGGATGGAAAAAAATCTTCCAAGCAAAGAGAAAGGAAAAAAAAGCTGGGGTAGCAATACTCATATCTGATAAATCAGATTTCAAATTGAAGACCATAACTAAAGACAAAGAAGGCCACTACATAATATTGAAAGGGTCTATCCAACAGGAAGATATAACCTTGGTAAACATATATGCACCCCATATAGGAGCACCAAAATATATTAAAAATCTTCTGGAGGACTTCAAAGGAGAAATCGACAGCAATACAATCATAGCAGGAGACTTCAACACCCCACTGATATCACTGGATAGGTCATCTAGACAAAAAATTAACAAGGAAACAGAGACTCTCAATGAAGCACTAGATCAAATTGATTTAATAGATATATACAGAGAATTACACCCCAAAACTTCAGAATTCACATTCTTCTCAAGTGCACATGGGACATTCTCAAAGATAGTCCACATGTTAGGACACAAACTAAGTCTCTACAAGTTCAAGAAGATTGAAATCATATCAAGCATCTTCTCAGACCACAATGGCATGAAACTAGAAATCAATTGCAACAAGAACATGCAAAGACATATGAACACATGGAGGCTAAATTGCATGTTACTGAACAATGAATGGGTTACCATGGAGATTAAGGAAGAGTTTTAAAAATTCCTGGAAACCAATGAAAATGAACACACAACAACGCAAAATTTATGGGATACAGTGAAAGCAGTTCTGAGAGGGAAGTTCATAGCACTACAGGCCCACCTTAAGAAAGAAGAAAAATTTCTAATTGACTACCTAACCTCACAACTTAAAGAAGTGGAAAGCAAACAGAAAGAAAACCCTAGAGCAAGTAGAAGGACGGAAATAGTAAAGATCAGAGCAGAAATAAATGACATGGATACCAAAAAAACAATTCAAAGGATCAATAAAACAAAGAGCTGGTTTTTTGAAAAGATAAAAAAGATTGATGGACACTTAGCTAGACTCACCAAGAAACAAAGAGAGAGAACCCAAATACACAAAATCAGAAATGAAAGAGGAGAAGTAACTACTGACACCACAGAAATACAAAGGATCGTTAGCAAATACTATGAACATTTATATGGCAACAAATTCGACAATCTAAGCGAAATGGACACATTTCTAGAAACACATAGTCTCCCAAAACTGAATCGGAAAGAGATAGAAAACTTGAACAGGCCAATAACAATGAAGGAAATTGAAGATGTAATCAAGACTCTCCCAGCAAACAAAAGCCCAGGCCCTGACGGCTTCACGGGCGAGTTTTACCGAATATTCAAAGAAGAACTAACACCCATTCTCCTCAAACTATTATAAAAAATTCAAGAAGAAGGAAGACTTCCAAACTCGTTTTATGAAGCCAGCATAATTCTAATTCCAAAACCAGAAAAAGACACTACAAAGAAAGAACACTACAGGCCAATATCCCTGATGAACATAGATGCTAAAATCCTTAACAAAATACTAGCAAATCAGATCCAGCAATACATCAAAAAAATTATTCACCATGACCAAGTGAGATTCATCCCAGGGATGCAAGGCTAGTACGATATATGCAAATCAATAAATGTGATACATCACATAAACAAAATGAAAGATAAAAACCATATGATCATATCAATAGATGCTGAAAAAGCATTTGACAAAATCCAGCACCCATTTCTGATAAAAACGCTCAGCAATTTGGGAATATAGGGATCATATCTCAACATTATAAAGGCCATATATGAAAGACCTACAGCCAACATCATACTCAATGGACAAAAACTAAAAGCTTTTCCCTTAAGAACAGGAACAAGACAAGGATGCCCACTTTCACCACTCTTATTTAACATAGTACTGGAAGTCTTAGTCACAGCAATCAGACACGAAGAAAAAATTAAAGGGATCCAAATTGGAAAGGAGGAAGTGAAACTGTCATTATTTGCAGATGACATGATATTATATATAGAAAACTCTAAAGACTCCATCAAAAATCTACTAGACTTAATTAATGAATTTGGCAAAGTAGCAGGATACAAAATTAACGTCAAGAAATCGATTGCATTTTTATACACCAATGATTAACTCACAGAAAGAGAAACTAAAAAAACAACCCCATTTACCATCGCGGCAAAAAAATTAAGATACCTAGGAATAAACTTAACCAAAGAAATAAAGGACCTATTTTCAGAAAACTACAGGACATTGAAAAAAGAAATAGAGGAAGATATAAAAAAGTGGAAACACATACCTTGTTCATGGATTGGAAGAATAACATCATTAAAATGTCCATACTACCCAAAGCAATCTATAGATTTAACGCAATCCCCATCAAAATACCAATGACATACTTCACAGAACTAGAACAAATACTTCAGAAGTTCATATGGAACCAAAAAAGACCCCGAATAGCTACAGCAATCTTGAAAAAGAAGGACAAAGTAGGAGGGATCACAATACCGGACATCAGGTTATACTACAACACTACTGTAATCAAAACTGCCTGGTACTGGCACAAGAACAGACACCTAGATCAATGGAATAGAACAGAGAACCCAGAAATTGACTCAAAACATTATGCTCAATTAATATTCAACAAAGGTGGCAAGAGCATACAATAGAGTAAAGACAGCCTCTTTAATAAATGGTGTTGGGAAAATTGGACAGCTGCATGCAAAAAATATGAAACTAGATCATCAGCTTACACCATACACAAGAATAAACTCAAAATGGATAAAAAACTTAAATGTGACTCATGAATCCATAAAAATCCTAGATGAAAATGTAGGCTCAAAATTTCAGACATCATACGCAGCAAAATTTTCACTGATATATCACCTAAGGCAACAGAAACAAAGGAAGAAAGGAACACATGGGACTACATCAAACTCAAAAGCTTCTGCACAGCAAAAGAAACAACCATCAAAGTGGAAAGGCAATCCACTGTATGGGAGAGCATAACTGCCTATGATATATCAGATAAGGGACTAATTTCCAAAATATATAGAGTGCTCATACATCTCAACAAAAGGAAGACAAAGAACCCAATTAAAAAATGGGCAGAGGAACTAAATAGACACCTCTCCAAACAGGACATACAAACGGACAAGAGACATATGAAGAAAAGCTCAACTTCACTAATCATCAGAGAGATGCAAATTAAAACAACAATGAGGTATCACCTCACACCTGTCAAAATAGCTGCCATCAACAAAGCATTAAACAACAAGTGTTGTCGAGGGTGTGGAGAAAAGGGAACTCTAGTACACTGCTGGTGGGAGTGCAGACTGGTGCAGCCACTATGGAAAACACTATGGTGTTACCTCAAAAAATTAAAAATTGAATTACCATTTGACCCAGTGATCCCAGTCCTAGGAATATACCCTAAGAAGCCTGAAACACCAATCAGAAAGAATACATGTACCCCCATGTTCATAGCAGCGCTATTTACAATAGCTAAGATCTGGAAACAGCCCATGTGTCCATCAGTAGACGAATGGATAAGAAAGCTGTGGTACATATACACAATGGAGTACTATGCAGCTGTAAGAGAGAACAATCTCTTATCCTTTGCGACGACATGGGAGGACCTGGAAACTATTATCCTAAGTGAAACAAGCCAAGCAGAGAAAGACAAATATCATATGATCTCACTCATTTCTGGAATATAATGAACATAACAGTGTGAGGAACAGGGTAGTCCCAGAGACGTGGAAGTAGGGTACAGACTGACATTTGCCAGAAGAGGGGGTGGGGGAGGGGAGCGATGAACACAGAACTTGTACACATGTACTCATAACCAATGGACATGGACAACAAAAATGGGGACGGGGCAGGGAGGGAGGGGGAGGAGGGTGTCAATGGGGGAAAAAAGGAGAAACATCTGTAACAAAAGTAAATTAATAAAAAATATAAAAAATAAATAAAAATCAAATAAAGTATGATTAAGTTAAAGATCTCATATCTGTTCTAATACATAACTCTTCCAATAATAATAATAATGATAGCTAACATATTGACTAGTTACTATGTGCCAGGTATTGTTTCATATACTTTCTAGGTATTATTTCAACACGGCAAATTATATAAATGGTCATTATCATAAGATACTGGATCGGAAAGTTTTATAATTATATGACATGTATTTTTCTAATGGTTTCTGAGATTAAAGCCTGATTACTGGAGCTCAAGGGACTCCTGGATCTATCATTCTTATTAAAATATTTCTTTAGAGACTAAAGTTTAGACAAAGAAATGCTAGTGCTACTCCTCAGTCGCTCACACTCATGTTTTAAATTCTTAAAAACAGATTTATTCCAGATTATGAAGCACTTTTTATGGACTATTCCAACTGGTTTAGCATCTGCAAGTAAATAATTAACATGTTTGTAATTCAGCAATTCCACAGCCTGTAAAGGAATGTGGCAAGACCCACTCTGGAATACATGTTGTTTATATCAGTTTTACTAAATCTTGGTCTTGGACTGCATCTCCTTTCCAATAATCAATTACTTGGTTACATGTGTTCCTTGAAATTAGACTGAACACACTGTCCTGGTTTCTATAATTTTACTAATCCTTTTAATAAGAGAAATTATCTCTGGACTGGCTGAAGTTGGTTTTAATAGCAAAAATGTAACTTGAAAATTCAACACGTAAAAAGAAGAGATATGTAAAAATATTTCTTTAGAATTCAAAAAGAAAAACATATTCACATATTAAATTCCAAAATGGCATATCCATTGCCATGACATGAGGTATTATCTAGAGATAGGGTAAAATGTCCAGAGTGAACTTGTCCTTTTTCATAAATACTTCATACCTCAGACAAAATGACAGAATTGGTATAGTATGCATTTAATGGAAGAGAACATGGATTTGAAATTAAAGAGGTAGAGAATTATTTTTTGTTGCTGCATAATCTAAAATTTTTCTCAGGAAGATAACTATAAATTACTAAATATTTTGATGTGTAAACCTTTTTTCTTTTGTGAGGGATAGCTCACCAGTTTCCAAAACTACTTGAGATGTATAATCATACTATTTTGCTCAAACCATAAGAAATTTATTGGGTCATTCTACCCCTCCCCACCCTAGCTAAATCCTATTTCCAGGAGAATGCCATGTAGTGATTTACTTAAATGTACAGTCGTCCCTCGCCACTTCACACTTCGACTTTTGCGGCTTCACTCTATCGCGGTTTTTTCAAATACTATACTATATACTATATTTGAAAAAAACACGATAGAGTGAAGCCGCGAAAGTCAAAGCATGAAGTGGCGAGGGACGACTGTATATAAATAAAGAATCCTACTTCGTGGAAATTCATTTATCATGGTAGAGTCTGGAACTGATTAACCGCGATAAACGAGGGCCAACTGTAGATTATCAAAACTAATCAGTGCCTGGTAAATGGATTTTGCTAATTGGTTTATCCCATTCCACAATAAAGGTGTAGTAGACTAGACAATGGTGGTAGAACTGTTATGTCCAGTGTATCTGCATTCTCAGTGTTAGAAGTTTAATACTGAGAGATTTTTCTCAAATGCTCCCTCATATTTTTGGATCAAAGAAAGGTGAATAAATATTACTGAAAGATCAGAAAGTCTAAATAGAAAAGATAACAAGCTATCTCCTATTGATAGAGACAATTCCCTTTTGATGTCTTATGTTTCTGCATGTCTCATGAACAGAGACACTAATTGCCTTTGTTCCAGCCTATCTTTTCAAGGAGGTTTATATGGAAAACAGAGTCTCCTATGGCAAAGATCAGGCAGGTTTACTACCCATTATAAAAAATCTGGGTTCCCTATACTTGAGGCCTCCAATAATAACCTGCTGTATATTTAGGCATCACCTGGCCTGCTTTGTATTTCTCTGTAGAATTGGAGCTTAGGGAACTGGTACAAATACTGATACTCTGGCTACTGTTAATTGTTGTGAGCAATACATGGTTCTTTGTCTCAAACCCAGAAGTCTCTTATCTTCTATCAGTTACTATGAATCGATGGCAAGCTAGTAACTTGCTTGTTAACTTGCCTATAGGGTAAATTTCAGACTTTTCACAGTTCTTGACAGTCAAATATGACTAATACGTGAAACACAAATATTTCAACTTCAAATGTTCTTGTAGTAGGAAGTCAACCTTAAATCCTCTACTTCAATTGCTATATGATACTCTTGGAATGATCATATTTGCTAATTTTTCTAGACTGCTAGCATTTCCAGAAGACTGCTACATCAGATAAATCACTCTCTGATCTTGCAGAATGAATTCCAAATCCAAAATTCCTTCTCTAAAGTCCACATCACACCTATTATATAATTTAATTCTTTACTCTGAAGAATTAGGAAAAGAAAAATCCTTGGAGACAATTTTACTCCACATTTAGACTATCTTCCCAAGCACAAAGCCTTAGCAGGACTCCAGATTTGCTCTAGGTAGTATGTTTTATTTTAGCAATGGAAGCACTTTGGGCCCCACTTTCTGTTTCAACAGTACCTACCTTACTTTGTATGTTAACAGTGCCCAACATAATTTGTTCAGTCTATTTTAGAAACAACTGGCCTGGAGTTTGATTTGTATCTGAATTCAACTACTCAAGCTTATTTATAACTTTAAATGACTGATCTTGCATTTTTGCATTTAATACTCTAATACTATATAAGTTGGTTTATGTAATTAAAATTACTGTGACCATTCTTTCTCATATAATAAAGATTAATTAGATTTGGCTTGCTTACACTGTAATTCTCTTTTACATAAAACAAATGTGAAACAGTTTCTTTCTAGGTCATTAGATGCTGCCTTCTGGGCTCTTTCTCAGTTTTACCTCTCTTCCTCTTTAGAGAAAACTTCCTTTTGAGTTCTTTTTTTTTTCTTTTTTTCTTTTTCCTTTATTGATTTTACAGAGAGAGGAAGTGAGAGGGAGAGAGAGACAGAAACATCAATGAGAGAGAACATCGATTGGCCGCCTCCTGCATGCCCCCCACTGGGGATCAGGCCCACAACCTGGGCATGTGTCCTGACTGGGAATCGAACCAGCGACCTCTTGGTGCATGGGTTGATGCTCAACCACTGAGCCACACTGGCCAGACTCCTTTTGAGTTATTAGTAACCTCCTGCCTACTCAGTTCTTCCCCTATAAAAATCAACTTTCAGAATAATTTACACAGTGTGAATTATTAATAATGTTTATTATTACCATATTACATCTCCTCTCATACACCACTTTCCTACACCCTGGCCATAAACATGACATTTTAATGATAGAAACTCAAATTATAAATATCAGAAAACAAAGGGAGTAACTTTCAAGGTATGAGGAATATCCTTGGTACCAAGAAACCACACTATATAACCTCTACTTTTAAATCCTAAGCATGATACTGATGAAATAAAATAGTCTCTTACTAAGTAGATACAAATATTCATAAATATAAATAGGATAAAGTCTGTCTTTAAATGTGTCCAGAGTACTACAGGAACTAAGAGCAATTTTCACTCTCATTTTAAGTGCTTTATAGGTCACTGAAATCTCAACCAATTCACCAAGTAACCTTTCTGTAATAAGATCTCACCTTGTCTCATTTTTTTCTTCCATAAAATAAAAATACCTGCTCCTATTTATAGGATAATCAGGATAAGAAAAGCTTTGGGTAGGAATAAAGTATAATTTTTTTTAGCTGTGGTTTTCTTCTAGGGGAAACTAAATTCCTTGTAAGGAAAAAGTAAACAAAGCTTTGCTTTTAGTTTGTGCTAAAATCACATATGGTACCTGTGTTCTAGGGAGGCTTCTACCTCTAGTTTCTTTATAAGAAGCTATATTTTTGCCAGACAGGCTCTCTGGTCACCCAACAGTGAGACCACTTGCTCTTGGAATTGAGAATTCAGCTTTTGATAACTTCAGAGACAACCTGTTCTGTCATGTGTCTTGTGATATTGCAATTAAGTTATTTTAAAAGATCAACAACAAATATGAAATAAAATGTTCAATTGTCAGGTAGGCAACTGAATTGAGGTCATTATTAGTGGGACACCACAGTGTAAGTAGTTAGGCCACAGGCTCTGGAGCCTGACAGTTGAGGTTCACATCCCAGGTATGCCATTTGTTAGCTGTGTGACCAGGGGAAAGTCACCCAATCACTCTGTGCTTCAGTTTCACTTACTATAAATTGGAAATGAGAGCATCTACCTTACAGAATTGACATGAGGATTAAATGAGTTAGCATATATATTTAGTCATTAGTACATAGCACAATACAAATGTTTGTCAAATAGTAATAATTAGAAAAGTAACAGTTAACCATGGGAAAAGAGATGGAAGTTATGAATATGAACCAGATTCCCAAAGAAGTAGTTTTAAACTAAAAATTTTTAACATAAAGAAACATTAACATATCAACATTTATTGATGCTTATAATGAAACATAGTCCAGCCTTCTTTGAGTTTACAAGAATAAAGAAAATTTGTATTAGAGACATTTACTCTATAGTTCTTCAGAATGTAATAAAAAGGAACAAAAAATGTTTTAAATTTGTTGATAATTCTCATATTACTCTCATCTTTTATCTGAATGAGATAATATTCAATTTTACATACCTATTATTGCACTACATAGACTATAAATGCCCAGTAAATTCATAGATGTTAATGGCCACTCATGCATAAATGGAATATTTAACTATAAAAATATCTTGTATTTGAGAAGCTATTTGCTGACATTTTTTTCTTTGATATTTGGAGAGCATACAAAGTGCTTTATGCACAGAAACTTGAAGAAAATGCTCCCATAACGAGTTTCAGAATATTTTAATTATGTTGTTAATGTTACCATAGATAGTAACGGATTGCTGTTGAGTAAACCCCATTGACCAAGATGGTACTCAGGGAGGTTCTTACACTGAGCACATCAAAGGCTAGAAAGACGAATGAATAGGTCCCAAGCACATCAAATGTTAGCAAAATGATTGGATAAAGAAGGAAAGCCCTCCCTTTCTTATCTTTGGGACAGGAGTCCACCATTTTCCCAGGTCGGCACCTGAATAAACCTCTTTCTTTTTGCACCAGATCCTGTCTTACGAGTTTGGCTTTTGCTGCACTTTTTTTTTGTTTCACTAATGCATATTTTTAAAATGCTTTGTACCGTAAAGTTTTCCTTTTTTTTTTTTTTTTTTTTTTTGATTATGTAAAAGCACACTGGGCAAACCAATCCTCTGAAAGAAGTCCTCAGTTCATCTCTTCAAAAGCAATAAGAGAATATGGATGCCCTTCTTTTCATAATAAAGCAGGCAAAATGTGATATGTATGAATTATGGTTATTAATTTAACTTTTGTTAAAGAAAAGAATAATTTTAATTCTTTTATGGTAGAACATCCTTTTATTACTTTCAACTAACACTAAACATTGGCATAGAAGAAAATTATTTTTGTTTAATTAAAGCAGTTATTGAAGGGACTCATACATCTGTTTTGTATAATATTTAAACTAACAAGAAGTGTCCATTTTTGTAAGAAAACCTAATATATAAAAGTTCTTACTTGAAAAAGAGATGAACCAGTAGGTGACAAGTTGTATTCCAAGTGATTTTTCATTTTCAACAGTATCTCTTCTGTTACATCAGTTGCAGACCAATCTTCTCAACAAAGTTTGGTGGGCAAAGAAATCTAAACCTTAAGCTATAGTTGTCACTGTTAATTAAAGTTCAATCATGTGTGAAGTTACAATGTAAGTCAATGGAAAATTTTGATTTACAAAAAATTAATTTATATATTACATATATGAAATAAAAGAAAGAAAATTTATTTCATGCTTCTTTAAAATCAAGTGTGAGGGACAGAAAGAACATTAGAATGTGCCAAAGAACATAGAGCTTTTAAAGTAATGTGTTGGTGGTTGTCCCTCCAGCCACAATTAGTAGTAGTGTTAGAAATTTATGTGAACATCAATATCCAAATATGTGCTTTTTACAAGCTTAGATGTGTTTATTTTTTTATGCTGAAAGAAGTTGATGCCAAAATTTTAGTGAAATTATTAATAAATGGCCATTAGATAGATTGCATGGTGAAAACACTTTCTTACTTGTCTGACAGGAATCTCAGCCAGAAAAAAAAAAAAAAATTATTTGAGGAAACATTATATAAAAGCAATTTTTTTAACTTGTACATATTACCTAGGCTGGCTCACATAGACTTTCAAATGTATAAAAGTTAGACTTAACTAGACAAGTAGAACCCAATAACAGGAGCACAATTAACACTATTAATTAAGCTGAACTAAACTACATAACTGGGGGCTAGAACAGTTAAATTTTACTTTATCAAATGATAATTTACTGTATTCCATGTGGCTGTAAAATTTCTAATTTTTCTTGAGTTTCATTCCAAGGTTAGCATAGAATTCCTCCTAAACCCATAAGACAACCTCAGCTCTTGCAGACATTTTCATTGTCACACCTAAACAAGGAAAGTAGAACTATATGTATGAAAAGGATATTAGAAACCAGTATTATTTAGTGTTTTATATGTCTTAATAACTATTCTCCTTTGAGACATACATATATATGGTTAGCATAGTTTTGAAATTGCAAATCAAAATGCATGGTCTTAAAATGTGATGATCAGATTGTTTCCATGTACAAAACTATAAATAGTTTGGATGCTAAAAATAAAATGTCTAGGTAGAATATTATCCCTAATCATTTTGTTATCATATTCTCTCAGATAAAAGGTACATTACCCATGTCAAGCCTACAGGTCATTAATTATTAAAAGATCAATATCATATGCTGGTAATATTGAATTATTAGGAAAATAGTAAATAAAAATTATTAGATTTGATTCTAGTTTTCCACAATTGATATTTAATGTATCCAGAAAGTTTTCATGAAATTTTAAGTAGTTCTCAGAGTGTTTCTTTACCTACTCTCTTTTTAGAATGTCATTTGATATAATTGGATCAGATTCATACTACATTTATAGAGTAGAATAAATACGGTTTGAAAAGTAGAATAAAAAATAGAACTGGTGATTTGGTAATCATTAAGTTGTCCAAAGTATTCCCGTGAAACATGACTAAAAATGAGAAATTAGAAAGCTTGTTTGACCACACACTTGTCTTCAGGACTAAGGCCAATATTTTAAGTGAGCCCATGCCCATCCAAACTGGACTGCTTTTTCTAAATGGAATTGATTATTTTATTATTGTTAAGTTTGTACTGTGTGAGGTAGATTCTATTATTGTTCCCAATTATTTACTCTTCATTTCCCTGAAATATTTTACATTCCCACCATTTCAATGAAATAATGCCTTTCTATCAGAGGAATATACTCTATCCCATTGTTACTTGATTGGCTATATGACTTCCTTTAGTCAATGAAGTGAACAGATATTATGTATGCCATAACTAAGCAAAGATTTAGGAGACATTGTCTGTTAAGGTTCTTGCTCTCATTTCCCTCTGTCAAGAGAACAACATATCTCAGGTTGAGGTTGTTCTTTCAGTCTGGATTCTTGCATGAAGATGGTGTATGAGACAGGGGCAGAATTACAACCAACGCACACAGACAAAAATTTGTAGTTATTTTAGAATGATCCATTACTTCTGCAAACACATTCTTAAATATATGTATCTATATGAAACACTTTTCTTTAAATATTATGGGAAAAAGTCTCCAAGATAGGCCCTATTGGTAATGATTACTGTCTCCTAGTATTTATTCCCTGTATATCCCTTTCCACATTTAATAGGACTAATCTATGTAACCCATAGGATATTGCAAAAAGGAAAGAATGTGACTTCCAAGACTCAGTCATAGAATACTTCTTGGGTCACTTGTTATGGAGGAAGCCAGCTGCCATGTCATGAAGACATTAAAGCATATCTACGTGAAAATGGATGGAGGCTTCCTGAAAATAGACAGTGCCTGCTTTCTAATCATGGTGATGAGCTGTCTCGGAAGCATCATGACAGCCACCCCATAAGAGACTTTGAGCCAGACCCACCCAACGATTCCTGAGGCACAGAAACTATGAGATAATGAATGCTTATTGTGTTGTTTTTTTCTGTTTTTGTTTTTTTGCTATGTACAATTATGTCTGTTCAAGTTATTTTAAATTGTAGGAGAGTCAAAGTCCAGGGCCCTGAATAGCCTGAATTTCTATGCTACTTCCTCATCTGTGTGAGTCACTGTGAGCAGCATTTCTGCACCCAATATGATAGTAATAGTCACCTCATCCTCAGGCTAAAATCCAGAGATGAGCAGAAGGCCTGCATTGGGTGAGGCATCTCTATTTTTTATTATTATTCTTTTTTATCTTTATTGTTGAGAGTATTATAGATGTCCTTCCCCTTTTTCCCCCATTGCCCCCCTCCACCTGGTTCCCATCCCACCCCAGACCTTCACCACACTATTCTCTATGCCCCTGGGCAATGCATACATGCATATAAATTCTTTGGTTAATCTCTTCCTGCCCCCACACCCCCTTCCCTCTGAAAGTCATCAGTCTGTTCCATGTTTCCATGCCCATGGTTCTATTTTATTTATGGGTTTATTTTGTTCATTAGATTCCACATATATATGAGACCATGTAATATTTGTCATCTCTGACTGGCTTATTTTGCTTGGCATAATCATCTCTGGGTCCCTCCATGCTGTCTCAAAGGGTAATAAATCCTTCTTTTTTATAGCTGCATAGTATTCCATTGTGTAAATGTACCACAGATTTTTTTTCATTCATCTGCTGATGGGCACTTGGGCTGTTTCCAGATATTAGCTATTGTAAATAATGCTGCTATGAACATAAGGGTACATTTATTCTTTCTGGTTGGTATTTCAGGATTCTTAGAATATATCCCTAGAAGTGGGATCATGGGGTCAAATGTTACTGTTTGTTTTTGTTTTTTTAAGTAGCTGAGTTTTAATGTAATTTGTTACATGGTAGTAAATAACTAATAAAAATGGTATCTTAGACTTCCACTTCTATATATGTAGTAGTACTTTCCAGCAGACCAGTGCTTCAACCAAGAACAAGCCTAATATAATATAAAAGTAATCTGCTAAGAGGCATTGGAGAGCTGCTAAGGCAACCAGGAAGAGAAATGCCAAGATTTCAAAGAGGAGAGACAAGTGAATTAACACTATTCAGCCAATTTTTCCCTAGAGAAATGTGCTTATTCAGAACATAGAGCAAATGTCTGAGTACATGGTATTCTTTAGACAAAGGGTATTAAGAAACTGGGAAAGCTTCTGCTGGTCTTACAGTGGTAGAAAGACTTGAGAGGCCAGAATCCTATTCAGCAGGGAAGACAGAATTTAGCCTGACACATAACCAATTTTCTCTCAAGACATTTGTCAAATTCTGAAGTTGTGTGGAGCAAGAGGTTAATTGGCTGAGCAGAAATTTTTGCAAAGCAAAGTGGAGCTTCTGTTGGTCTGTGATATGGAAGAGACAAAGATTAGGGGTCAGTACTTTAAGGGAAAAGGCCCTGGTTAGACCACTAGGCTTTCAGTTGTATTTTCTGGAAAGTTAAAGCAAACCAGAGATAGAGGGAACCTTGCTAGAATTTCAACACAGACTCAACTCAGTTCAGCTCCTAAATGGATTAAGGTGATAAAGCTTCTATTCTATCTTTCTAGCTGAGAAAGAGAAGACCATCTTTTTTTTTTTTTTTATGAAAGTGCTCTAAAATTAAAAAATTACCATGCATATTAATAAATCTAAGAGAAAACTCACAGTAAAAGTAGATACCTAGTGATCTAAATTTTTCAGATAAACAAGAAAGAGGCAGCAGGAGATAGCTCTGGGGTGGGACCTGGGCTAAAGTCTCTGAGAGGTTTTCTTTTCTCCAACTTTGTAAAATTCTCTGTTGTCACTATATATAAAGTGCCTCCCCTCCTCCATACAAATTATCACACTACTCAGTTTGATTTTTTTCGGAGCACTAAATCATTTTAAATATTCACATTTATATATTTGTTTACTTTATTTTTGTTCGTGTACCCAATTAATATGTAAATGCCATGAAATAAAAAAAAGCTTGCTTGTCTTTTTCAGGCACATATTAATCAAGAACAGATACACATAAAACAAAACAATGACAGCAAATACAATTAATTAGAAATAAAATATCCCAGTACTAATTTCTAATTCACCACTTCTCTCTTTAACAAGGTCAAGTCCGAAGTTTATCCTGTTAAGAGATTTAAATTTTTTATTATTTTAAAAATTGTAATTTTATTTTTAAGATTTGTAATTGTTGTTTTTGCTTTATATCCATCTGTTCTTGCTTTGTATTTGCCTATAAAAAACATTTTGTTTGGAGAAGCATGTAAGAATCAAGTAAACAAACATATAAATGTGAATTTATAATTTCAAAAGATAGTGGTTTGGAGAAAATCTAACTAGGCAGTGTGATGACTTGTCTGGAGAAGGAGATGAACAACAAAAGACTTTTACAAACTCGGAGAAGAAAACACAATCCTCTCAGAGGCCTTAGGCTAAGACCTTCCCCAAAGCTATCTCTGGCAATCTCTTCTCAGATTTACTGTTCTCAGAAGGATAAACTTACTTATCTTCAATGGGAGCATATTGCAGCAAGCTTATCCTGTTCATAATCCAAGCACTTATTCCTAGAGGTATATAGAAAGAAATAAACCATCCATTTTTGTAGGAGTAAACAATTTGCAGAAAGTCTGCCCACAGCATCTACCATTGTTTGTGCAGAAAAGTTCAACTGACAGAAAGGATAATCTCCATGGCATAATAGGAAATACTTGTATAATCAAAAGTTCCATTAAAAAACTTATTACCACCCTGGCCCTGGTATGGCTCAACGGTTAGAGTGTCAGCCCGTGGACCAAAGTGTCACAAGTTCGATTCTGGTCAAGGGCGTGTCCCTCAGTTGTGGTTCATGCCCGGCCCTCGTCGGGGTCATGTGTGAGGCAACCAGTTGATGTGTCTCTCTCACATCAATGTTTTTCTCTCTCTCTCCCTTCCACTCTATCTGAAGATAAATGGAAAAATACCCTCAGGTGAGGATTAAAAAAAAGAAAACAAAAACAAAAAACATATTATCCACAAAAGGTGAACTGAAGCCTAAACCATGAGGGCAATATTTTTCAGTATTTTCCTCATACCTGGGAATCAAGGTACAGTAGTAGTTAAAAACACAGATTCCTAGTCCCCACTCCAAACCTAATGATCATATATGTATGTATGTGTGTGTGTGTGTGTGTGTGTGTGTGTATTAATCTTCACCCAAGCATGTGCTTTTATTGATTTTAGAGTTAGAGAGAAACATTCATCAGTTGCCTCCCATACATGCCCCAACAAGGGATCAAACCTGCAACCTTATGGTGTATGGGACAATGCTCCAAAAAACTGAGTCACCTGGCCAGGATGGAATCTATATTTTTTACAGTCATCCCAAATGAAACTGATGCAAATATAAGTTTAATAACCATTATCAAATGATGACTTTTCTTATTTTAAGACATCTATTTTTCAAATTAATGTAACTGTACAGGAACTTTATCTCCTTAATATGACTTTTTCCTTAATTCAAGCCAGCTTTGTCCAGTCTAATAGCATCACAAATCACTTGCCTTCTTTCAACCAGATCCTTCCACCTTTGCACATACTGCACATCTACTCCCTTGATCAATAAGCCCTTAGGATGTCAGGTTCTGGTTAGCGTTAAATTGTCTTAATAATAAAGCCTCAGATCTAGTGATCAAGAGAACACTTTCGGTCAATCTAAAGATAACATCTTAACCTCAGTTGTGTTCCAGCCCCAGACCCATAAAAGCGGAATAACTCTATGGACCACACCCTCATCAAACCAGACAGAACAAAGCTATGGCTTACCCTGACCTCAACCAATCAGTAGAGCCTATGACCCCTAACCCTTAGTCACCATGACTAATGATTTTTCCCCCTATATAGTTTATCCTCTAAATGCTGTCAGGAAGCCAGGTCTTAGACCCAGTACTGACTCACCTGTGTCTCTGGGCATGGCACCATTTCCTTAAATAAACCTTTACTTTCTTTGCTGCAAATTTCTGTGTTTGTTTTATTGGGCTTTGTTGTGCCGAGGCAAATGAACCCCTTCAGTTAAGTAATATTAATTTTCTACAATCTATATTATATGTGGGCTAAATAAAAAAAGTTTAATCAAGTAATAAAATGATTAAGGTAAGTTAAATAAAAATTCAAAAGTTTAAAATGAGATGAATTATAAAATAGTGGGCTATTTAGCTTTCTTACTAGACCTTTAAAGTGCTATAAATTAGATGGGGAAGCCACCAGTAATAAAAAAAAATAAAGAGATTGTTTATATACCACTGCCTACTGATGATTGCAAGATACTTACTAATTTCCTTATGGAATATTTTCATAACATATTCAAGTTTCATTTTGAGATGACAGATGAAAGAGTAAGTGTTAGAAATACATGTTAGTAGATCTAATTCTCAAATAAGCCATCGATAATGTAAAACAGAAGCCTCCAATGTTTTATTCCGTACAGCGAGATTTTTAATTTTGTGCTAAATTTAATTTTCTGTGAAATTAGTATGTGCCAAGTACTAGATAAACCTCAGTGAATAAAGCCAAACTCATAACTGCTCCCAAAGAGTTTACATTCTAATGGAGGGACACAGTAATCAATAAAATTACAAATAAACCAACAGTGATGAATTGACTTCATCTACAGTAAATTTTAAATTATTTATGAACTCTATCTGATATAAGTATATCCAAAATAATCAGGGCCTTCCCTTAACAACAGAAACTACTACAGGGATTGTCAGCTCCATATTTTGTTTTGACTTAGTTTAACATTTATCTCTTAAAAGTGTCATGTTTCTTTCTTTTTCACTTAGTTTATATGTAAGAATATCTGTTATGTGTGTGTAACAACTATGAAAAGATTAATTTGACAAAAGGCTTTGGAAATAGCTAAAAACAGCATCAAGACTGTAGGACCTGATCACCCAGTGATTTTGCTAGAAATGGTCATACTATTCCTTAGGGGTCTCCTGTTGGAGAGTGAAGCAGTCTTGTTTTTGTCCCAGCTATTTCCAAGATTATATTAGCTTTTCCAAATGGGCTGTTTCCCCAGTGAATTTAAACCAGGTCTTCTGAAAACAAGGTGACAGGATCCTTTTATGAATGAAAAAAATATCATTTATGTCTGCAGAACTGAAAAACACAAATAAGAGAAAGCTTACAAACTTCTATGAACTGTAGCAACTAGTCTATGGAATTTCAGCTTTCGCAGAAATGTTAACTCCTTTACATTTTGTAGAAGCAATGATTTATATTTTTAAAAATTGTATTAATGTCCTGGCTGATTTGATTAGGCAGTTAGAGCAAAGGGTTTGATTCCCAGTCAAGGGCACGTATCTGGGTTGTAGGTTCGATCCCCGGCCCCAGTTGGGGTCGTGTGGGAGGTAACCAATCATTGTGTCTCTCTCACATCAATGCTTCTATCTCTCTCTCTCCTTTCCTTCCACCTCATCTAAAAATAAAAAAAAATATCCTCAGGTGAGGATTAACGACAAAAATATTATATTAATTTCTGTATCAGATGTAAAAATTTGGGACTTGCGCAGTTTGTGTTTTAATGTCTTCTAATAAAAAACATTTTAAGCCAGAGGAAGGAGATATATCATGAGTGATTAAGAATTCATAAGCATTCTATGGTGATGATCCATCTCTGAACCAATCACCTCATATCCATCTAGATTCTATTTCACATCCACCCACACTGTTTATACCAAGAGACATGCTCTTCACTTACCCTACTCAGCCCACACATCCTAAATGTTAAGTTATGGATATTCAGCAAAAACACTAGAAGGGTATGTGGTACTTTTGTGTCAGCTAAGACAAAAGCATTTGACACACCCCATCATATGGCATTGACTCAGGGGTTCTAGGATGCCTTAAATAATGGGATGTGAAGACAACAAACAGTAAAAGCTAGGAGGGGGAAGAAGTCGATTTTTACAAATCTACAATTACAAAAGAATTTGAACCTGTCAAAACACCCTTCAAACTTTCTCATAACCTGCTTCCTAAGTTATGATCCCAAAGGAAAATCAGCTGGAGAGAAATGTTCTGCTGTTTGTTGTTTATAGTGAGATATAGGTAATTAGGGCCTGGCAATTGATATCTCTCCATATTATGTACAGTGCAGCATTTGTATAATTTATTTCTTTATGCATATTTCATTATTATTAATCATCATAAGTAAGTTGCATCTTTTAGGGGTTGAAGAAATAGGCTGTGTCAGTGTGTGACTGCTGCACAGTCATCATTAGGGGGATTTATTATTTTGGAAAAAACAAGTTAAAAGACTCAGCTCAGTAGTCAAAAGTGCAATTTAGGGTTTATTGTGTAAAAACCTAAAGCAGAAAGAGTTCTTCTGAAACTGTTTAACATACATGTAATTCAACAACCTTCTTCACAAGGCCTTCAGTGCATTCATGCTAGGACAGCAACATTCTCTGCCAAGTTAGTCCTTTTAAGCTTCATAATTTAAGCACAACATGAATACCTTGGCCATAGCAATTCACCAAAGTATCAAACAGTAAACTCACTATCTCTCCTTTAAACAGCAGGATTCTGGTAAGACTTCTTTTACTCCCGTCAGAGATAATTAATAATTTTGAATATACCTCGAGATTATTATTATTATTATATTAAATCCTCACCCAAGGATATTTTTCCATTTATTTTCAGACAAAGTGGGAGGGAGAGATAGAGAGAAACATCCATATGAGAGAGATACATTGATTGATTGCCTCCCACATGAACCCGACTGGGGCTGGGGTTCAAACTGCAACCAAGGTACATGCCCTTGACCAGAATCGAACCCACAACTCTTTGATCCATGGGCTGATGCTCTAATCACTGAGCCAAACTGGCCAGGGCTATCTGGAGATTTTTAACTCCAAAACTGACCTGCAAGCTACAAGTCTACAAGTCACATTTCACTTTAGTCTGGTAAAAAAAAAAAAAAAAAGTGGCATTTAAAAATGTAGGCAGTTTTTATTTTAATATTTTTGCCTGTAAACAATTCTACCATCCTTTGGCCAAGAAATAAAACTTCAGTGTAGGGAGCTTAAATGTATTACATGAATATTACATTTTTACCTTAATTCAAGTGTTTCAAATAAGAAAAAAAGAGATCTCAAAAAAGAGCCCATGCCAGACAGGGTGATTTGGTTCTCTGGAGCTTACCTGGAGAGGTGGCCCCATGGAAAGAGGGCTGGTGCACATCAAGGAATGCACTCTTTTGAGAGCTGCTGTATGATCACTGACTCCATCCCACAAGCTCAGCATGGTTTCAAGTACTTTCGATTTCTGGTTTGGGTCATAATTGAAGAACAGATAGAATGTATCATCAGTTTTATAAGGTGACTTCAAACTCTTTAAAAAAAAAATGGCCCTCTCCCTTAAAATTTAAATATATATATTTCTTACGGGCTGTATAATTGGATTTATTCTAAACCAATGTTCTCCATCCTGACTGCACAGTCAACCCTCAGGAAGTTTTTCAAAGAGTGGAAATGTCCAGTCCCATTCAGTATCTAATTTTGATTGATCTGAGATGAGGCTCAGAAATTTCTTAAAAGCTTTCTGGATGAGTCTAATGTGCAAGCCAGGGTTGAGAACAACTTCTCTAAATACTTAGAATAAGGATGGAAATTATCTTGGTTATTTTTAAGTGTATTTAATGTTTTTGCTTATGAAACTGAGGAAAGGCATTCATTGATATATTATATTGTAACATCTTCATTCTTAGTGTAGAAAGTTTTGAGAGAATAATTTGTTTGCATTTTTTCTTATTCTATCCCTTTTTATGTTTTATTTTATTTTGTCCCTGTCTCTCCTACACACACACACACACACACACACACACACACACACACACCACAGACACACAGAGGCATTTACAAACACTTCCGGTGTCATAAATGCACTTAAAAAAAAAAACAAAAAAACTAGGAATATATTATCTATAAAAGTGCCTGTTACTTCTTTTACAATAACCCAAAATTTTATTCTTTCTTTCACTTGTTTTATTCTTTCTTCACTAAGCAAATATTTTTACAGCATTGTGTAATTAACTAATCAAGAGTTGAGGGAAAAATTTTTCCCATCACTTGACAAGAGAAGATGACAATTAAACACTTAAAATCAGTACTGAACAGGATATTGATATACCTGCATGGGATGAAGCAAGAAATTAAGGTAAATGTCACAACAACAACAAAGTTATTCACCTAAGTAATGCTACTGATTAGAATGAACTTGGGTACTATTTTTGCTTGGATTATTTTGGCAATTTAATATATTTTTTAGGCAAATTAAATGATCAGAAGTAACTCTAATAGCCAAAACAATGTAAAGAATGAGATAATGTGCGGTTTATATTGGAGGAAAAAAAAATGAATTTTCTAGATTAGTAGAAAAGGCAAGTCCTTGGAAATCATCAAGTTTATTTGCCTTTACAAATAAGAAAATTGAGGCTAAGAGGATTACCAGTGTTTCTCTAGTTATTTCGTTGCTTACATTAAGAGCAAAAGCAGTTGGCTTCCCTAATAGACAAAAGTGAAGTTTAAAAGTCCGAGAAGTTTACATTTAAGTGATTTATTTTATTATGAGTCCAAATTAAGGAATATCCAAATGGCTCTGTCACTAAATATTATACATGTGATGAATTTTATACAGAATAAGGAAAAATGAATATAGATATTTGAGAATGTTAATATCAACAACGTTAAAAGCATTTTAAAAAGTCTTACAGCCCGTGCTATATGAAAGTGTTACTGTGTAATTACCTGGAGTTCTGCACCTTCTAATAGAGAGAAGGTAAGTGCCTGTGATTAGGCCCCATTATACATACTGAACCTATTACAACACATCTGATCTTGAAATAGGTTTACAGTAATAAATACTTCTATCAAAAATGTATGCTAAAAGTAAATACTTGATTTAAAATCTATAATGATAAAATACATTTAATCACAAATATGTTATTAATAGATTCTATCTTCTAACAAATGCTAAAATAAAATAAGAGATGTTTAATACATGATCATAACTTGATTTTTTCCCTTTCATTAATACTAAATGCTCAAGAGTATGGTACTATATTTCACCCTCTAATTAAACATTTTTACATCCAAATGACAGAAATTTCCATAGTGAACATTATTTAAAATATTATATGCATATATGCATAACCAATGGACATAGACAACAATATTGTGAAGGGGAGTGGCTGGAGCTCGGAGGAGGCTATCTATGGGGGGAAAAGGAGAAACATCTGTAACAAAAAATAAACTAATTTAAAAAAATAAAAATACAATAGTTTAAAGACTATGCATATCCAGGCAGAAGCTTTTATTCAACACCATGAATAAAAGATATACTCATACTTGCTAGTGAGATTTGGAAAAAGATAATTAAAACTGTTAAAAGATATTGGTCTCCATCTTGGAAGGCTAAATAAGATGTCAAAATAATGTTAAAAGTTTCCCCAGACTCAGGCACAAATACTGAAATATTTTGAGAAATTTTAGATTTAACTGGTGACTGATACCTACTCAATCATGAATTATTTATCTGGTTGTACAAACAGAACTAGAGTCTTTTGAAAGTCCTTCAGATTTTCAAAAAAATGTAGAAATAGCTCAGTATTCTTGGTTCATTTTGATTTTGAATAGAACCTTGGGACCATTCTGGAATACTTCCAGCAGCCCAAGAGAAGGCTTAAATGAGACTGGCTTCTGGGAAGAATTGCAGCAGAGTCATAAAAGATGGGCTTTGGGATCCTACAGATCTGAATCCTAGTATGAACCCTAATTTCTTTATTAATGTGCTTTAAGATACTGGCTAAATTATTTAATCTCTCTAAGCCTTAGTTTTCTCATCTGTTAAACAGTGACTGTACAATCTATTTTAGAAGACTTTTAAGGGTAAAATAAGATCATCTTATGTACAGGGCTTCACATAGTGAGTTACATAGTAAACACAATGATCTTGCTCCTTCAACAAGTGTTTCTATGGGTCAGTAGGGCAGGCTATATGATTTGTAGGACTCAGTGAAAAATAAAAATGTGGGCTTCCTTGTTGAAAAAGCAGGAAAATTTCCATTAAAAGTATGAAATTATAAAGCGTTTTCTTTCTTCAGTGATCTTTTTGATGCATCACAGATTTCATTTTTCTTTTGTAAATTATTGTTCTAAGTAAGAAAATTTTAAATTTTAAATTATCAGCATGAGTTTTACCATTCATTTTTATGTTGTGCATGCCAATTTTAAATGAAAATATAATAAAATTTAATTCGTATTTGGATTCACCAAAATTACAGAATTTGTACATTTCAGCTTGTACATACATATACAGTGGGGGCAAAAGTAGATTTACAGTTGTGAGTATGCAAAACACAGAGCTTATTCTTATATTATCATTTATTATATAGTGTATTTTCTATATGAACAACTATAAACTTACTTTTGACTCACTCTGTGTGTATTTTGTTCTTGCAGAAGAAATACTGCAAAAAACTAATTCAACTTTTTATTTTACTGTTTTTAATTTAAATTTTACGTTACTGACATTATCACAGATGTTTCACATTTTACCCCCCTTTACCCACCTCCACCGAGCCCCTGCTCTCCTTCCCTTGACTTTCTACACACTATTGTCTATGTCCATGGGTTATGCATATATGTTCTTTAGCTAAACCCTTCACCTTATTTTATCCTTCCCTCCTACCCTACCCCCGATATTTGTCGATCTATTCCATGTATCTATGCCTCTGTTTTTATTTTGTTCCCTGGTTTATTTTGTTCATTAGATTCCACATATTCATGAGATCATATGGGATTTGTCTTTCTCTGACTGGCTTATTTTACTTAGCATAATAATCTCCAGGTCCCTCCATGCTGTCTCAAAGGGTAACAGATCCTTCTTTTTTTATAGCTGCATAGTATTCCATTGTGTAAATGTATCAAAGTTTTTTTTACCCACTCATCTACTGATGGGCTCTTGGGTTGTTTCCAGATCTTGGCTGTTGTAATAATGCTGCTATGAACATAGGTGTATTCTTTCTGATTGGTGTATAGAGATACTTAGGATATATATCCAAAACTAGGATCACTGGGTCAAAAAAGAAGTTCCATTTTTAATTTTTTGAGAAAACACCATACTGTTTTCCAGAATGACTGCACCAATATGTATTACCAACAACAGTGCACTAGGGTGTGCTTTCCCCCACATCCTGGCCAGCACTTGTTGTTGGTTGATTTATTGATAGTAGTCAGTCTGACAGCTGTTAGGTGATACTTCGTTGTAGTTTTAATTTGCATCTCTTTGATTATTAGTGATGTTGAGCATTTTTCATATGTCTATTGGTCATCTGTATTTTCTTTTTGGAGAGTGTTTATTTAGGTCCATTGCCCATTTTTAATTGGATTGTTTGTCTTACTGGTGCTACCCTGTATTAGTTTTTATATATTTTGGAGATTAACCCCTTAACAGATGAATCATTGGCGAATATGTTCTCCCATATTGTGGACTCCCTTTTAGTTTTGTTGATGGTTTCTTTTGCTGTGCAGAAGCTTTTTAGTTTGATGTAGTCCCATTTGTTTATTTTGCTCTGTGTTTCCCTTGTCCTTGGACACATATTGGCAAAAATATTGCTCCAAGAGTAGTCTGAGATTTTACTGCTTATGTTTTCCTCTAGGATTTTTATGGTTTCATGATATATATTTAGGTCTTTTATTCATTTTTAGTTTATTCATGTATATGGTGTAAGTTGGTGTTGTGCATATATGTTCTTTATATGTTAAACCCTTCACCTTTTGTTGCATGTATCTATCCAATTTTCCCAACACCATTTATTGAAAAGACTATTTTTATTCCATTATATGTTCTTGCTTCCTTTGTCAAATATTAATTGACCATAGAGGTGTGGGTTGATTTCTGGGCACTCTGTTCTGTTCCATTGATCTATATGCCTGTTCTTGTGCCAGTACCAGGCTGTTTTGATATACTGGCTTTGAAGTATAGTTGGATATCTTTTATTTAGATCCCTCCAACTTTGTTCTTTCTCAAGGTTGCTGAGGCTATTCATGATCTTTTTTAGTTCTATATAAATTGTTAGAATATTTGTTCTAGATCTAGATATATGCCATTGGTATTTTAATAGGAATTGCATGGAATCTTAGATTGCTTTGGGTAGTATGGACATTTTAATGATGTTTATTCTTTCAATCCATGAACATGGCAAATGCTTCCACTTGTTGGATATTCCTCTATTTCCTTTTTTTTTCAATGTTCCATAATATTCCAGCACTAGACTTTGACCTCGTTTGTTTAGTTTATTCCTTAGTACCTTATTTTTATTTTATTTTATGCAATAGTAAATGGGATTGTTTTCTTGGTTTCTCTTTCTGACAGTTTGTTATTGGTGTATAAAAATGCCACCAATTTGTGGTTATTAGTTTTGTATCCTGCTACTTTGCTGAATTCATTCATTAGATCGAGTATTTTTTTTTTTTTTTTTTTTTTTTGGTGGAGTCTTTAGGATTTTATATATACAACATCATCTCATCTGTAAATAATGAGTTTTACTTCCTCTTTTCCATTTTGGATCCCTTTTATTTCTTATCTTGTCACTGTGACTAGGACTTCCAGCACTATGTTGAATAAGTGTGGTGAAAGTGGATATCTTTGTCTTTTTCCAGATATTAATGGAAATGTTTTAGTTTTTGCCCATTAAGTATGATATCAGCTATAGTATTTTCATAGATGGCTTTTATCAGATTGAGGTATGATCCTTCTATTCACACCCTATTGATAGCTTTTATCATAAATGGGTGTTGGATTTTATCAAATGCTTTTTCAGCATCTATTGATAGGATCATGTGTTTTTTTCTTTCATTTTGTTTATGTGGTGTATCACATTTATTGATTTGCAAATATTGTAGCAGCCTTGAATCACAGGAATAAATCCCACTTGGTCATGGTGTATGATCTTTTTAATGTATTGCTGGATCTGGTTTGCTAATATTGCTGAGGATTTTAGCATCCATGTTCATCAGGGATATTGGCCAATAATTTTCACTCTTTGTAATGTCTCTATCTGGTTTTAGAATCAGGATAATGCTGGCCTCATAAAAGGAATGCAGAAGTCTTCCCTCCTCTTAAGAGTTTTGGAATAGTTTGAGAAGGGTAGTTGTTAGTTCTTCTTTGAATGTTTGGTAAAATTAGTCTGTGAAGCCATCCAGTCCAAAACTTTTATTTGCTGGAAAGTTTTGATTACTGCTTCAATTTCATTAGTTGTTATCAGTCTATTCAGGTTTTCTGATTTCTTCCTGATTGAGTTTTGGAAGGAAGATTGATGTTTCTAGGAATTTGTCCATTTCATCCAGGTTGTCCAATTTGTTGGCATATAGTTCTTCATAGTATTTTCTTATAATTCTTTGTGTTTCAGTGATGTTAGTTGTTACTTTGCCTTTTGCTTTTCTGATTTTATTTTTTTGGGGACCTCTTTGTTTGTTTCCTGGTGAGTCTGGCAAAAGTTTCATCAGTCTTGTTTATCTTTTCAAATAACCATCTCTTGGTTTTATTGATCTTTTGTATTTTTTTTTTAAGTCTCTATGTCTTGTTTTTCTCTTTCTAGTTCTTTTGGGTGTAGATTTAGAATTATCTGAAATTTTTCTTGCTTCTTGAGGTAGACCTGTAATGCTATACACTTCCCTCTCAGGACTTCTTTCACTGTGTCTCATAGATTTTGGGTTGTTTTAGCTTCATTTTTTAAAATTCAATGTAATTTTTATTTCTTGCTTGATCTCCTTGGTAACCCATTCATTGCTTAATGACATACTATTCAGCCTTCATATGTTTGAGTGTTTTTGAGTTTTATTATTGTCATTGATTTCCAGTTTCATGTCATTGTGATACAAGAAGATGCTTGGTATGATTCCAATCTTCTTAAATTTGTTAAGACTTTTTTGTCCTAACTTGGACTGTCTTTGAGAATGTTCCATGTGCACTTGAGAAGAATGTATATTTTGCTGCTTTGGGATAAATTTTTCTCTTTTTTAAAAAAAATTTTTTTTCTTTATTGATTTTTAGAGAGAGAGACAAGGAGAGGGAGAGAGAGAGAGAAACATCAATGAAAGAGAACATCGATTGGCCTCCTCCTGCATGCCCCCCACTGGGGATTTGGCCCACAACCTGGGCATGTGCCCTGACTGGGAATCGAACTGTCGACCTCTTGTTGCATGGGTCAATGTTCAACCACTGAGCCACATCGGTCTGGCTGAATTTTTCTTTAAATATCAATTAAATTCACGTGATCCAGTGTGTTGTTTAAGGTCCTTCTTTCCTTGTTGATTTTTTGCCTAGAAGATCTATCCAGTGATGATAGTGGTGTGTTAAAATCCCTTACTACTACTCTATTGCTGCTGATCTTTCCCTTAAAGTCCACCAAGAGTTTTTTAAAATATAAATTTAGGTGCTCCTATATTAAGTGTATATATTTTTACAAGGATTATGTCCTCCTCTTGGATTGACCCTTTTAGAGTTATGTAGTGAGCTACTTTGTCTCTTGTTATGGCCTTTGTTTTGAAGTTTCTTCCTTGTCAGATATGAGTATTGATACCCCAGCCTTTTGTTTGTTTGTTTGTTTTCATTTACATGGATTATTTTTTTCTATCCCTTCACTTTCAATCTGTATTAATCTTGTGTTCTGAGGTGGGTTTCTTAGAGATAGCATATATATATGAACCAGACTATGATTTCTTATCAATTCAGCTACCTTATTTATTTTGGTTGGAATATTTAAACCATTTACATTTAAAGTTATTATTGATAGGCATTTATTTGTTGCCATTTTTTTTTTTTTTTTTTGTTACAGATGTTTCTCCTTTTTCCCGCCATTGACACCCTCCTCCCCATTCCCCTCCACCCCGTCCACAGCTTTGTTGTCTATGTCCATCGGTTATGTATATACGCATATAAGTTCTTCGGTTTATCTCTTCTCTCCCCCCATCTCCCTCTTCTGAGGATTGTCAGTCTGTACCCTACTTCTATGACTCTGGGTCTATTTTGTTCATCAGTTTGTCTAGTTCATTATATTCCAGAAATAAGTGAGATCATGTGATATTTGTCTTTCTCTGCTTGGCTTGTTTTGCTTAGGATAATACTTTCCAGGTCCCTCCATGTCATCTCAAAGGATAAGAGATCTTTCTTTATTGCAGCTGCACAGTACTCCATTGTGTATATGTACCAAAGCATTTTTATCCATTTGTCTCCTGATGGACACTTGGGCGGTTTCCAGATCTTAGCGATTATAAATAGTGCTGCTATGAACATAGGGGTACGTATATTCTTTCTGATTGGTGTTTCAGGCTTCTTAGGGTATATTCCTAGAAGTGGAAACACTGGGTCAAATGGCAGTTCAATTTTTAATTTTTTGAGATAACACCATAGTGTTTTCCATAGTGGCTTCACCATTCTGCATTCCCACCAGCACTGTACTGGGATCTCCTTTTCTCCACACCTTTGCCAGCACTTGTTGTTTGATGATTTGTTGATGGTGGCCATTCTGACAGGTGTGAAGTGATACCTCATTTTTGTTTTAATTTGCATCTCTCCGATGATTAGTGACATTGAGCATTTATTCGTGTGCCTCTTGGCCATTTGTATGTCCTGTTTGGAGAGGTGTCTCTTTAGGTCTTCTACCCATTTTTTAATTGAGTTCTTTGTCTTCCTTTTGTTGAGTTGTGTGAGTACTCTATATATTTTGGAAATTAACCCCTTATCTGATGTATCATTGACAAGTATGCTCTCCCATATAGTGGGTTCCCTTTCCATTTTGATGGTTCTTTCTTTTGATGTGCAGAAGCTTTTTAGTGTGATGTAGTCCCATGAGTTCATTTTTTCCTTTGTTTCTCTTGCCTTAGGTGTTGTATCAGTGAAAAGTCTGCTGTGTGTGATGTCTAAAATTTTGTTGCCTGCATTTTTTTCTAGGATTTTTATGGAATCACGAGTCACATTTAAGTCTTTTATCCATTTTGAGTTTATTCTTGTGTATGGTGTAAGTTGATGGTCTAGCTTCATTTTTTTGCATGTAGCTGTCCAATTTTCTCAACACCATTTATTGAAGAGGCTGTCTTGACTCCATTGTATGCTCTTGCCACCTTTGTCAAAAATTAATTGAGCATATTGTCTTGGGTCAATTTCTGGATTCTCTGTTCTGTTCCATTGATCTATGTGCCTGTTCTTGTGCCAGTACCAGGCTGTTTTGATTACAGTGGCTTTAAAGTATAACCTGATATCCAGTATTGTGATCCCACCTACTTTCTTCTTCTTTTTCAAGATTGCTGTGGCTATTTGGGGACTTTTTTGGTTCCATATAAACTTTGGGAGTATTTTTTCTAGTTCTGTGAAGTACATTATTGGTATTTTGATGGGAATTGCATTGAGTCTATATATAGCTTTGGATTGTATGGACATTTTAATTATGTTAATTCTTCCAATTCATGAACAAGGTATATGCTTCCACTTTTTTATATCTTCCTCTATTTCTTTTTTCAATGACCTGTAGTTTTCTGTGAAGAGATCCTTTACTTCTTTGGTTAAGTTTATTCCTAAGTATCTTAATTTTTTTGCCATGATGGTAACTGGAATAGTTTTTTTAGTTTCTTTTTCTGTGAGTTCATTGTTGGTGTATGAGAATGCCATTGATTTCTTGATGTTAATTTTGTATCATGCTACTTTGCCAAATTCATTTATTAAGTCTAGTAGATTTTTGATGGAATCTTTAGGGTTTTCTATGTACAATATCATGTCATCTGCAAATACTGACAGTTTCACTTCCTCCTTTCCAATTTCAATACTTTTTATTTTTTCTTCATATTTAATTGCTGTGGCTAATACTACCAGTACTATGTTAAATAAGAGTGGTGAAAGCGGACATCGCTGTCTTGTTCCTTTTCATAAGGGAAATGTTTTTATTTTTTTTATATATTTTTTAAAATTTTTTTATTGATTTTTATTACAGATGTTTCTCCTTTTCCCCCCATTGTCACCCTCCCGCCCCTCCCTGCCCCGTCCCCAGTTTGGTTGTCCATGTCCATTGGTTATGAGTACATGCGTACAAATTCTGTGGTTCATCGCTCCCCTCCCCCACCCCTTCTTCTGGCAATTGTCAGTCTGTACCCTATTCCACATCTCTGGGACTACCCTGTTCCTCAGACTGTTATGTTTATTATATTCCAGAAATAAGTGAGATCATATGATATTTGTCTTTCTCTGCTTGGCTTGTTTCACTTAGGATAATAGTTTCAAGGTCCTCCCATGTCGTTGCAAAGTATAAGAGGTCTTTCCATCTTACAGCTGCATAGTACTCCATTGTGTATATGTACCACAGCTTTTGTATCCATTCGTCTACTGATGGACACTTGGGCTGTTTCCAGATCTTAGCTATTGTAAATAGTGCTGCTATGAACATGGGGGTACATATATTCTTTCTGTTTGGTGTTTCAGACTTCTTAGAGTATATTCCTAGGAGTGGGATCACTGGGTCAAATGGTAATTCAATTTTTAATCTTTTGAGGTAACACCATAGTGTTTTCCATAGTGGCTGCACCAGTCTGCATTCCCACCAATAGTGAACTAGAGTCCCCTTTTCTCCACATCCTAGCCAACACTTGTTGTTTGATGCTTTGTTGATGGCAGCTATTCTGACAGGTGTGAGGTTATACCTCATTGTTGTTTTAATTTGCATCTCTCTGATGATTAGTGATGTTGAGCATTTCTTCATATGTCTCTTGGCCATTTGTATGTCCTGTTTGGAGAGGTGTCTATTTAGTTCCTCAGCCCATTTTTTAATTGGGTTTTTTGTCTTCCTTTTGTTGAGATGTATGAGCACTCTATATATTTTGGAAATTAATCCCTTATCTGATATATCATTGGCAATCATGTTCTCCCATACAGTGGGCTGCCTTTCCATTTTGATGGTTGTTTCTTTTTGCAGTGCAGAAGCTTTTGAGTTTGATGTAGTACCACAAGTTCATTTTTTCCTTTGTTTCTGTTGCCTTAGGTGATATCAGTGAAGATTCTGCTGCGTATGATGTCTGAAATTTTGTTGCCTACATTTTCTTCTATGATTTTTATGGATTCATGAGTCACATTTAAGTCTTTTATCCATTTTGAGTTTATTCTTGTGTATGGTGTAAGATAATGGTCTAGTTTCATTTTTTTTTTTTTTTTGCATGTAGCTGTCCAATTTTCCCAACACCATTTATTGAAGAGGCTGTCTTTACTCCATTGTATGCTTTTGCCACCTTTGTCAAATATTAATTGAGCATAATGTTTTGGGTCAATTTCTGGGTTCTCTGTTCTATTCCATTGATCTATGTGCCTGTGCTTGTGCCAGTACCAGGCTGTTTTGATTACAGTAGCTTTGTAGTATAACCTGATGTCTGGTATTGTGATCCCGCCTACTTTGTCCTTCTTTTTCAATATTGCTGTAGCTATTCGGGGTCTTTTATGGTTCCATATGAACTTCTGAAGCATTTGTTCTAGTTCTATGAAAAATGTCATTGGTATTTTGATGGGGATTGCATTAAATCTATGGATTGCTTTGGGTAGTATGGACATTTTAATGATGTTAATTCTTCCAATCCATGAAAAAGGTATGTGCTTCCACTTTTTATATCTTCCTCTATTTCTTTTTTCAATGTCCTGTGGTTTTCTGCAAATAGATCCTTTACTTCTTTGGTTAAGTTTATTCCTAGGTATCTCAATTTTTTTGCTGCGATGGTAAATGGAATTGTTTTTTTAGTTTCTCTTTCTGTGAGTTCATCATTGGTGTATAAGAATGCCATCAATTTCTTGACTTTAATTTTGTATCCTGCTACTTTGACAAATTCATTTATTAAGTCTAGTAGATTTTTGATGGAGTCTTTAGGGGTTTCTATGTATAATATCATGTCATCTGCAAATAATGACAGTTTCACTTCCTCCTTTCCAATTTGGATCACTTTTATTTTTTCTTCATGTGTGATTGCTGTGGCTAAGACTTCCAGTACTATGTTAAATAAGAGTGGTGAAAGTGGGCATCCTTGTCTTGTTCCTGTTCTTAAGGGAAATGCTTTTAGTTTTTGTGCATTGAGTATGATGTTGGCTTTAGGTCTTTCATATATGGCCTTTATAATGTTGAGATATGATCCCTGTAATCCCAAATTGCTGAGCGTTTTTAGCAGAAATGGGTGCTGGATTTTGTCAAATGCTTTTTCAACATCTATTGATATGATCATGTGGTTTTTATCTTTCATTTTGTTTATGTGACATATCACATATATTGATTTGCGAATATTGTACCAGCCTTGCATCCCTGGGATGAATCCCACTTGGTGATGGTGAATAATTTTTTTGATGTATTGCTGGATCCGATTTGCTAGTATTTTGTTTAGGATTTTGGCATCTATGTTCATCAGGGATATTGGCCTGTAGTTTTCTTTCTTTGTAGTGTCTTTTTCTGGTTTTGGAATTCGAATTATGCTGGCCTCATAAAACGAGTTTGGAAGTCTTCCTTCTTCTTGAATTTTGTGGAATAGTTTGAGGAGATTGGGTGTTAGTTCTTCTTTGAATGTTCGGTAAAACTCGCCCGTGATGCAGTCAGGGCCTAGGGTTTTGTTTGCTGGGAGGGTCTTGATTACATCTTCAATTTCCTTCGTTGTTATTGGCCTGTTCAAGTTTTCTATCTCTTCTTGGTTCAATTTTGGGAGACTATGTGTTTCTAGAAATGTGTCCATTTCGCTTAGATTGTTGAATTTGTTGCCATTTAAATGTTCATAGTATTTGCTAATGATCCTTTGTATTTCTGTGGTGTTAGTTGTTACTTCTCCTCTTTCATTTCTGATTTTGTGTATTTGGGTTCTCTCTCTTTGTTTCTTGGTGAGTCTAGCTAAGGGTCCATCAATTTTGTTTATCTTTTCAAAAAAACAGCTCTTTGTTTCATTGATTTTTTGAATTATTTTTTTGGTCTCCATGTCGTTTATTTCTGCTCTGATCTTTACTATTTCCTTCCTTCTACTTGCTCTAGGGTTTTCTTTTTGTTTGCTTGCTAGTTCTTTAAGTTGTGAGGTTAGGTAGTCAATTAGAAATATTTCTTCTTTCTTGAGGTGGGTCTGTAGTGCTATGAACTTCCCTCTCAGAACTGCTTTCGCTGCATCCCATAGATTTTGTGTTGTTGTGTGTTCATTTTCATTAATTTCCAGAAAGTTTTTAATTTCTTCCTTGATCTCCATGGTAACCAATTCATTGTTTAATAACATGCTATTTAGCCTCCATGTCTTCAAATGTCTTTGCATGTTCTTGTTGCAATTGATTTCTAGTTTCATGCCATTGTGATCTGAGAAGATGCTTGATATGATTTCAATCTTCTTGAACTTGTAGAGACTTAGTTTGTGTCCTAACATGTGGTCTATCTTTGAGAATGTCCCATGTGCACTTGAGAAGAATGTGAATTCTGCAGTTTTGGGGTGTACTTCTCTGTATATATCTATTAAATCCATTTGATCTAGTGCTTCATTTAGAATTCCTGTTTCCTTGTTAATTTTTTGTCTAAATGATCTATCCAGTGATGTCAGTGGGGTGTTGAAGTCTCCTGCTATGATTGTATTGCTGTCGATTTCTCCTTTGAAGTCCTCCAGAAGATTTTTAATATATTTTGGTGTTCCTATATTGGGTGCATATATGTTTACCAAGGTTATATCTTCCTGTTGGATAGATCCTTTCAATATTATGTAGTAACCTTCTTTGTCTCTAGTTATGGTCTTCAATTTGAAGTCTAATTTATCAGATATGAGTATTGCTACCCCAGCTTTTTTTTCCTTTCTGTTCAGTGTGGTTATATTTTTCTTCCTATTTCTTCTACTAATTACAGCAGTCCTTTTAACATTTCTTGCAGTGCTGGTTTGGTGCTAATATATTCCCTTAGCCTTTTTTTGTCTGGGAAGCTCTTTATTTGACCTTCTATTTTGAATGATAGCCTTGCTGGATAGAGTAGTCTTGGATTCAGATCCTTTTTTTTCATGACCTTGATTACTTCCTGCCATTCCCTTCTGGCCTGTAGTGTTTCTGTTGAGAAGTCAGATGATAGCATTATGTGGTTCCTTTGTAGGTAACCTGTTGCTTAGCTCTTGCTGCCTTTAGGATTCTCTCTTTGCCTTTAATTTTTGGCATTTTAATTATTATGTGTCTTGTTGTGGGCCTGTTTGCGTTCTTCTTACTTGGGGCTCTCTGTGCTTCTTGAACTTTAATGCCTTCTTCCTTCACCAGGTTAGGAAAGTTTTCTGTCACTATTTCTTCAAATATATTCTCTAACCCTTGCTCATTTTCTTCTTCTTTGGGGACTCTTATAATGAGAATGTTATTACGTTTCCAGTTGCCCCACAGTTCTCTTAAGCTATCTTCCTATTTTTTCATTGTTTTATCCTTTTGGTTTTCTGATTGATTGATTTTTTCTACTCTGTCTTCTAATTCACTGATCCGGTCCTCCGCTTCCTCTACTCTGCTGGTCAGTCCTTCCATTTGTGTTCTTTTTTCTGCTATGTCATTCTTTATTTCCATTTGGTTGGTTTTCATGATGTCAGTGTCCTTACTCATGCTGTTTAGTTTCCTCAAGATCATGGCTCAGAACTCTACCTCTGATAATTTGCTTAACTGCAATTCATTGATCTCATCTTTGGTAGAGTTCTCTTGTTCTTTCATTTGGGATCTGTTTCTTTGTTTCACCATTTTGGCTATCTCAGTGGGTTTTGGAGCCTGCCAAATATTCCCTGTGGGTGTTGGTGTTCTGCTATTTGTGGCTCCCTCTGCTGGGTTTGGATGAGTGTGGAGGGCCCTCCTTAAACACCACTGTCAAGTCTCACTTTCCTGGGTAGATTTGCAAGCTCAGGAAAGGTTCAATTATGCTCTAGCTTTTTGCCTGGAGGTTATTAGCCTCAGTCACTTGAAAAGCCTCATGATCTCAGTTGAATGAGAAACTCCCTCAGGTGTTTATAGTGTGAGAGGATTTCCCGATGGAGGGGCCAATGCTGGTTGTTAATGAGCCTCAATTTGCATTTCTTTCCCTCTTTTCCTCACCTGGTAATCTCTGAGGGAGAGGCTTCCACAGCTCCCAGAAGGAGTAAACTTGTCTGCCGTTCTGTGTAACCGGGAAGGAGTGGCTGGCCATCACTGTCCTTTGTGGCCACAGCTCAGCACAATCTCTGAGCACCCTCCAAATCCCAGGTGTCCCTACAGACTTCCAGTCCAGTCCACCCTCCCTCTGCCGGAGCCCCAGGTGAGTGGCTGTGGCTATTTAGCGCTCTGTCCCGGCCCTCTGCGCTGTGGAGCAGCTGGGGCTCTTAACTCCGAGGGCAGGCTCTGCCGCTGCTCACAGCTCAGGCCGCTGCTGTCCGTGGGCTCCCAGCCTGCCACCCTCACGCACCTCCGTAGATCCTACCAGGCTCTTTCAGTGTCCCTGGTTGTATGATCCTCTCTCGCTGCTTTTCTTTTGCTTTTTCCTGATGATTTGTCTTTATTTTAGTTGTAATTCCCGTTTGGTCCTGGGAGATCGTCTGTGTGGCTTCCATTCACTCCACCACTATTTCCCAAGGGAAATGTTTTTAGTTTTTGCCCATTGAGTATGATGTTGGCTCTAGGTTTTTCATATATGGCCTTTATCATGTTGAGATATGATCCCTCTATTCTCACATTGCTGAGCGTTTTTATCTGAAACGGGTGCTGGATTTTGTCGCATGCTTTTTCAACATCTATTGATATGATCGTGTGTTTTTTATCTTTCATTTTGTTTATGTGGTGTATCACTTTTATTGATTTGCAAATATTGTACCATCCTTGCATCCCTAGGATGAATCCCACTTGGTCATGGTGTATAATTTTTTTTGATGTATTGCTGGATCTGATTTGCTAATATTTTGTTAAAGATTTTGACATCTGTATTCATGAGGGATATTGGCCTGTAGTTTTCTTTCTTTGTAGTGTCTTTATTCAGTTTTGGAATTAGGATTATGCTGGCCTTATAAAATGAGATTGGAAGTCTTCCATATTCTTGGATTTTCTGATATAGTTTGAGAAAAATGGGTATTTGATGGTCTTTGAATGTTTGGTAAAACTCCCCCATGAAGCCATCTGGACCTGGGCTTCTGTTTGCTCGAAATTTCTTAATTACATCTTCAATTTCCTTTTTTGTTATTGATCTGTTCAAGTTTTGTATCTTTTCCTGGTTCAGTTTTGGGAAACTGTGTGTTTTTGGAAATTTGTCCATTTCTCCTAGATTGTCCAATTTTTTGGCATATATTTATTCATAGTATGTTTCGATGATCCTTTGTATTTCTGTGGTGTCAGTTGTTACTTCTCCTCTTTTGTTTCTGATTTTGTTTATTTGGGTCCTCTCTTTTTTTTCTTCGTGACTCTGGCTAGAGGTCCATCAATGTTGTTTACCTTTTCAAAGAACCAGCTTTTTGTTTCATTGATCTTTTGAACTGTTTTTTTTTTTTTTTTTTTTTTTAGTCTCTATGTCATTTATTTCTGCTCTGACCTTTACTATTTCTTTTCTTCTACTTGTTCTGGGTTTTTCTTTTTGTTTTCTTTCTAGTTCTTTAAGTTGTAGGGTTAAAGAGTCAATTAGGAATTTTTCTTGTTTCTTGAGGTAGGCCTTTAGTGCTATGAACTTCCCTCTCAGGACTGCTTTTGCTGTGTCCCATAGATTTTGTGTTGTTGTGTGTTTGTTTTCATTGGTTTCCAGGAAGTTTTATATCTTCCTTGATCTCTTTGGTAGCCCATTTATTGTTTAATAACATCCTATTTAGCCTCTAAGTGTTTGAATGTTTTCGTTGTAATTTAGTTCTAGTTTTATGCCATTGTGGTCCGAGAAGATGCTTGATATGATTTCAATCTTTTTGAATTTGTAGAGACCTACTTTGTGTCCTAACATGTGGTATATCTTTGAGAATATCCCATGGCACTTGAGAAGAATGTATATTCTGCAGCTTTGGGGTGAAATATTCTGTAAATATCAATTAAGTCCAACTGATCTAGGTAGCCATTTAAGAATTCTATGTCCTTGTTAAGTTTTTGTCTGGAAGATCTATCCAGTGGTGTAAGTGGGATGTTAAAATCACCCACTAAGATCGTATTGCTATTGATCTCTCCCTTGAAGTTCTCCAGAAGTTTTTAATATATTTTGGTGCTCCCATATTTGGTGTGTATGTTTACCAGGGCTATATTCTCTTGTTGGATTGATCCTTTTAATATTATGTAGTGACTTTCTTTGTCTCTTATTATGGCCCTCGTTTTGCAGTCTACCTTGTCAGATATGAGTATTGCTATACCAGCTTTTTTTTCTTTTCCATTTGCTTGGAAATTTTTTTCCATCCCTTCACTTTCATCCTGGGTGACTCTTTTGTTGTGAGGTGGGTCTCTTGTGGACAGCATATATATGGGTCGTGTTTTGTTATCCAATCAGCTGCCCTATGTCTCTTGATTGGACCATTTAAGCCATTTACATTTAAGGTTATTATTGATAGATAGTTATTAGTTGCCATTTTTATTTTATGCTGTTGTTCCTCTTTGTCTCTCTCTCTGTTTCTTCTTCTTTCAACAGTCCCTTCAGCATTTCTTGCAGTGCTAGTTTGGTGGTGGTAAATTCCTTTAGTTTTGTTTTTTGTTTTTTGTTGTTTTTTTTTTTTTATCTGTGAAGTTCTTTATTTCTCCTTCAATTTTGAATGATAGCCTTGCTGGATAGGGTATTCTAGGATTCAGACCATTGCCTTGCATTACTTTGTACACTTCATGCCACGCCCTTCTGGCCTGCAGTGTTTCTATTGAGAAATCAGCTGTCAGTTTAATGGGAGACCCCTTGTGGGTAACTTTCTGTCTCCCTCTTGCATCCTTTAAGATTCTTTCTTTGTCTTTAATGTTTGCCATTTTTATTATGATGTGTCTACCTGTGGGTCCTTTGGGGTTCATCTTGTTTGGGACTCTCTGCATTTCCTGGACTTGTGTGACTTTTTCCTTCACCAAATTAGGGAAGTTTTCTGTCATTATTTCTTCAAACAGGTTCTCTATTCCTTTCTCTGATTCTTCTCTTGTGGTACTCCTATAATGCGAATGTTGTTACGTTTTATATTGTCCCACAGCTCCCTTAAACTCTCCTCTTGATTTTTAATTTTTTTCCCCATTTGCTGCTCTATTTGTTTTTTGTGTTTTTTTTTTTCGACCTTGTCTTCTAAGTCTCTGATTCGGTTTTCAGCTTCTTCTAATCTACTGTTGAACCCTTCTAAGGTATTTTTCATAACAGCCATGTCATTGTTTATTTCCTCTTGATTTTTATGCATAGCTTCTACCTCTTTTTTTAAGCTGAAGTAGTTCTCAGTGAGCTCTTCATAATTCTTATTAAGTTGCTTGTAGTTCTCATCAAATTGTTTGAGCACTCTTATAATCATTGCTTTGAATTATATATCTGACAAGTTGCTTTCTTCTAGTTCCCGTAGTTCCTTTTCTGGTGATTCCTCTCTTTTTTTCCTTTGGGTGTTGTTTCTTTGTCTCATCATTTTAGCAATCTGGTAGTTCTAAGCCCTGTGAGGGATGTTGGAATGTGTAGGCAGGTCGGTGTGTATCATCTAAGGCTTCTCTGCCTCCCAGCCTGTTTTGGTGTATGGCTCCTCTTGCCTGCTGTGGTTCCTGGAGGGTTGACCCCTAGCAGCTGAAAATGGTCTTTCACACAGGTCTTGGCTCCCCGAGACTTGCTGCTGCTTGGGCTGGGGCACTGCTCTTGATTAGCTTCTGCTGATGCTGCTCAGGATGGGTCTTAGCTGCTGATATGTGCTGCTGCTGCCTGTGGTTCGTGGGTCCGTCCGGTGCCCTGCTGGGGTGCGTGGGTCCCACTAGGATGTTGCTGGGGTGCATGGGTCCAGCTGGTGTTTTTCTGAGGTTTGTGGGGTCCCGTTGGTACACTGCTGGGGTTCGTGGGTTCCACTGGTACACTGCTGGGGTTTGTGGATCCCTCTGGTATGCTTCTGGGGTGTGTAGGTCCTGCTGGTGCTCTGTTAGGGAACCCTGCTGCCTGGTGGGGCTCAGCTCCTGACCAGTTGCTGCTTGGGGCAAGTATCAGCTCTGGGTTCACACTGCTACTGCTGCTGCTGCCACCAGGGGATGCTCTAATGTCCCAATCCTTACTGCTGTTGGTGGCTGAGGATGCTCCACACCTGAGACTTTGCTGCTGCTGGGTTGAGGGGCTCCACTCCAACTCCACTGCTGCAGTTGTTATGGGCAGGTCTCAGCTGCCCTAGCCCTGCTGCTTGGGCTAGGGCTCTGCTCCTGATCAGCCTTTGCTGATGCCGCTGGGGATGGGTTTCTGCTGCCAGTCTGAACTGCTAATGCCTGTTGGTGGTGGGGCTCTACTCCTGCCCATTCACTGTTGATGTGGGGGGAGGTGCTAGCTTCCCAAGCTGGTGCTAGTGCCCCCATGAGCCTGGGAAGGCTGCCTTGAGCCTGGGCAGGCTGTGGTGCCACCCTGGGCTGTGAGCCTGGGCAGGCCTGGAGCCTGGGTGAGCCTGGAGCCTGGGAAGGCCACTGCTGCTGTTGGGGGTGGGGTTCCAGCTCCTGGCTGGTTTCAGCTACTGCTGCAGGCACCTTGATAGCCTTGCTACTGTGTGCTGACCATGCCAACACAGCTGAGTCCACTGGACAGGTGGTACAGGGCACTCTAGTGGACTCAGCTCCAGCCTCTTCCTGTTTCCTCCTCCCAGGGAAGATCCAGGATCCTCCAAAATGCCGGGGCCTCCCGGCCACCCAGGGGAAAGTTCGCTGACGTGCCGCTTACCATGGTAGCCAGCTGCTTTCCATCCACAGGACAGGAACCTTCTGTCCCATGTCTCTGCACTGCTCAAGGTTGGTCATCCATGCTCATATTCACTCACACTCTCTCTCACACTCTCTCACACTTTCACACACTCACCCACACTCTGGTCCTGCCCACCACTATCTTTATTTTCCTGTTGCCATTTTTATTTATGAATTTATTTATTTATTTTTATTTATTTATATATATATATTTATTTTTCTTTTTTAAAGCAGTCAGTCCCTTTAACATTTCTTGCAATGCTGGTCAGATGGTAATGAACTCCTTTAGCCTTTGTGTGTTTTTTTTTCTTTTGTCTATAAGCTCTTTATTTTGCCTTCAATTTTAAATGATAGCCTTGCTGGATAAAGTAGTCTTGGTTTCAGGTCCCTGTTTTTCATTACTTTGAATACTTCATGCCCTTCTTGCCTGAAATGTTTCTGTTGAAAAATCAGCTAACAGCCTTATGAGAACTTCCTTGTAGGTAACTATTTCTCTCTTGCTGCCATTGACTCCCTCCTTCCTGCTCGCACACCACTAAATTTCTTGTATTTTCCATTAAGTTCTTTGTAGTTTTCACTAAATTCTGTGAGTAACCTTACAATTATTACTCAAACTCTATGTCTGATACTTTCCTTGCTTCCATTTTATTTAGCTCTTTTTCTGGAGATTCCTCCTTTTCTTTCATTTGGTTATTTTTTTTCTTTGTCTCTTCATTTTAGCTATCTCTTTCTGTTTGTTTCTATGTGTTATATAGAACTACTATGACTCCCAGTCTTCATGGGTGGCCTTATGTAGTAAGTGTCCTAGGGCTCAGGGGTGCAGTCTCTTTAATCTCCTAAGCTCAGTGCTCTAGGAATGTCCTTTGTGTGGGTTATTTGGGCTCTGTTGTTGTAATTGGGTTTTGATTGTTGTTGTTCCTTTTGTGGGTGGGATCTCCCCTCAGACTTGCTAACTGTGGGGCTCAACCCCAACCACACAAGAACTGTTCTGCAGTTGCTGACAGAACAAAACAAAAGAAGAAACAAAACAAAAACATACAAAATACCCCAACAACAACAAAAACCACCACAAAAGAGAAGATAATTAAGAAAGAGAAAAGAGAACATGAATAATATAAGGAAAGAAAATAAAAAATATGAAAAGGAAAAAAAGGGGAAGAATAAAGAATATGGCAGGAAAGAAGGGAAGGAAAAAAAAGAATAACAATATAAAATGGAAAATGGTACAAAAAAAGAGGAAGAAAAAATATGAAGGGAAAAAAAGAAGAAAGAAAAAATTAAGAAAAGGAAAAAGGAAGAGAAAATAGGAGAAATAAAAAAAATAGAGTAAGAAATGGAAGGAGAAAAATGAGAGATGTGAAAGAAAAAAGAGAAAAATAATAACAAAGCAATTAAAAAATAAAGAAAACAATAAATAAATAAATAAATAAATAAATAAATAATTAATAAATAAATAAATAAATAAATAAATAAATAAATAAATAAATAAAAGCAAAGTGGAGTTCTTCTTGGCAGAGTTTAATACCTGTTTGTATCTTCCTTTGGATCCTGCTCTTATGTTGACTGAAGCTGACTATTTTGTAAGCCATTTCTGTGCCTCCCATGAGGTAATTTGGTGCTAGCCACTGTCAGAAGCTGTCCACTTTTGGCTCTCAGCTACCTGTTAGAACCTCTGGGTCTCCCTTGGGAGGTGCCATTCAGATTTCAGGAAAGATGGTACATGTATTCCCCTGTCCCAGAGCCACATGTCTGAGTCTGTTCTGGAATATTTCCTTGATCTTGGCTAGGCAGAGCCCCTCTTAGGCAGTCCAGTGGGGTCTGCTGGAAGCCAAGATCTTCTGTCAGCTCTCCCTTGAAAGGGAAGCACCAGTCAGATTCCCAGAAAAATGAGGGGAATTGTCCTGCACCAAAGCTAGTCACTGATACCCTCTGAGACTGCCCAGAGGTGTAAACTTAATCTCTGTTGCTGCCTCCTCAGCAGGGGTAGAGATGCAGGGTGGAGGCAGTGGGATTCCTGAGGGTCGGGTGAGCTGTATCCCCAAGGACATAATTGCCTTTCCCCAGGCTGCTGTTGCTGGGAAGGGCTTGTGCTTCCCAGGAAAAATGGCTTCTGCTAAATGGGGGGGGGGGGGGGGATGACAGAGCACATTTATGGTGGCTGCCATTCTTCCACATCTCCCCCAATGCCTCCCACCTCAGACTCTTCCCAGGGGATTTCAGTCCACATCACTCTCCCTCCACCAAAGCCCCAGGTGAGTGGCTGTGAGTGAAAGTCCTGTGCTCTGGTTTAAAAATAGAATGGCATTGTCTCTAGCAAGCTTCATCTCTCCCTGGTGGATAGAGGCCCTGCTACCTTTCACACACAGATGTTATGTGGGCCACTGTTCCTGTCTCTGGCACTTCAAGCTGAGGAGCCCAGCCTGGGGTCTAGGCCTCACTCTTCTCAGGGGGATTCCCAACCCCTGCAGCTTCTGCCTGCCAGCTGTGAAAGCTGGACCAGCCCCTCCCTCAACCCCACCCTTCCTACTAGTCTCAACGTGATTTCTGCCCTTTGTTTAAAAGGCTCCTCACAGAGACATAGAAGTAGGGTTCAGAATGACAAACTTCAGAAGAGGGGGTGGGGAGTGGGGAGGGAAGAGATAAACCAAAATCATATGCATATAAACATAATCAATGGACATAGACAACAATGCTGTGGGGGAGGGGGAATGGGAGGAGGGTGTCAATGAGGGAAAAAGGAGAAACTTCTGTAACAAAAATTAAATAAACAAACAAATAAACAAACAAATAAATAAATAAATAAATAAATAAATAAATAAATAAAAGTCTCTAGCTAGTCTTCACTTGGTTATTCAGGGTGAATGTTCCCCAATATAGTTTTATTTCCAGTTTGGTTCTGGGTGGAGGTATAAGAAAGATCCACCTACTCTGCTGCCATGTTGAAAACTTTATTTTACTTCTTAGTATGTGCACATTCTACCAACACTCTATCTTTGTTCTGAGTAAGGAAGGATCAAATAGAAAAAAAAAAAATACAGTTGTCCTACATTCCGTTTTCTTGTATGTCATTTTCTATGTAAATAATTAACTAGAGAAGTAATATAAGAAAAAACATAACAGATTCCTTGGTTCATTTATGTTTCTTAAAACACCATTGTTCTTTGTGGTTTTGAAGCACCCCAAGAAAGCCATGCTTTCTATTCAAGCCAGAACTTGCTTCAAAACCACAAAGAACAATGATTGGATGAACATATTCTATAGGGTCACTAAGAAAGACTTTTCTGGAGAGCTAACATTTGAGCTGAGACCTACTTGACAAAAGGTGCTAGACATACAGAACATGGGGAACACAAATTCCTGGCAGAAGTAACAAGCACCATGTTTCTAAGGGGAGAACAGGCTTGGTGAGTTGGATTGCTACTCACAGTGATATAGAGTAGCCTGCCAGTGTCTAGAATGAGCACCAGTACTCTGGCACTCAAAGTATGGTACCAGGACAAGAAACATCATCATTATCTTAGAGCTTATTATAAATGTAAGAATTTTCTCTCCTATCCAGATCTACTAAACAAAAATCTGCCAGACTCCCCCCAGGTGATTTGCATGCACATTGAAGTTTGAGAGGTACTTTGAATTTCAAGAGGCACTGAGTTAGTGGACCAGTATGACTGAAAGCTAGTGAGTCAGAAGTTGCAGCTAGATCTCATGGGTTTTACCAACCAGAGAAAGGAGTTTAGCTTTTCTTCTAAGTGTGAAAGAAACTAGAAAAAATTTAAAGGGGAATGCAGATGGGGACAATGAAGATTTTCAAGGTTGTGAACCACCAGAAAGGATAGAGAGATGCTAAAAGGGATGTGGGAACAATTTACTACTTTCCAAATTACTCTGAGATGTCTCACTCTGGTAACAATGTCACAGAACAGCCATATTGCTTGCCAGAGGATCTTAGTCCTATTCATACACCTCCAATGAAGCACATAGCATGTTGTGTCATTGTATTATTCTGCATTTATATTTTTGCCTTTTCTACTAGCCAAAATTTTCTCCATTGCATAAACCGTATTTTGACCTTTGCACCCTAAAATCCTTAGGAATGCAATAAATCTTTGTTGATTTGTGTGGATTGAGAAAATATGAGTTAAAGAAACAGCAGATTTGGATATAGAATGCTAGCTTGTCCTCAACTTTTCTTCATTTTCTCATGCTTTGAGTATATCAATTTAAATAATGCAGTAGTAGAAGAAAATGCTAAAATGTTTGAATGTATGACTCCTTCATTGAATAACAACATATAAGAGTCTGGGAGGGCAGTTTTGCAGAATGGCCCAGACACAAACCATGCAAGTGGGAGACACTGTCTTTCCCGTCATCCCCCTGTGCTTGGACTTGTAGAACTCTTTGCCATCTCCTTGGGCTCTTGGCTCTTGAATTCAGAACCTATTCTTGTCTAGAAAAATTCAGGAGGTTCTAATGCTGCTGCTCTCATCTCTGTCCATGGAAATTATCTGCCCAAAAGGAGAGGCATGGTCTCATCTGCTATTTTCAGTGGTTTCTGCTAATGGTTAAAGGATGACTTACATTTGAAGTTGCAATCCAGTTTACATGACCACAGAAAAACATTTAAGAATTACTATATTTTTCTTTAGAAAACATAACAATCCTTATATTTCTTACTGCTTGATTGATGTGCTAAACCTTTCTGGTATCTTTGTTTACCTTATCTGAAACAGGATTACAACATTTTTAGAATTAGTGAATGGTTCAATTAGATATTCTGCATCACATTGTACTATAAGCTTTCATTGTCTAATTTGATTTCAAGGGAGCCAGCATAAAAACACTTTTTAAAAATTTTTTTCTCTTTATTGATTTTAGAGAGAGAGACAGAAACATCAATGAGAGAGAACATCAATTGGTTGCCTCCTGCATGCCCTGCACTGGGGATTTGGCCCACAACCTGGGCATGTGCCCTGACCGGGAATCGAACCGGTGACCTCCTGGTGCATGGGTTGACACTCAACCACCAAGCCACACCAGTCAGGCATAAAAACAATTTTAAAATTTGGCTATTAATTTACTTATTGAGTCTCATTGCTGAAAGTTCCCTTGTTTATATTAATATAAACTATACACTATACCAAGTTTAAAGCTAAATGTAGGTTTGAATCACTCTTTTAAAAAACAGGCTCCCTTTTCATCGGTAAGAATTTGGTTTCTCAGCATAATTTCACTTTTGAGCACATCATCATTTTAGTAACCTGTGAGTAAGTGTCAAACATTATGTGCTGGAACAAAGTGTCAACTATGACTAGTTTAATAGATACTTCTTCCTGCTCCAGACAGCCATCATCTATCTCTATAGCTGTAGCTTCACCAAAGTACTAGGGTTTCTATTCCTTACTATTCTAGTCACTAGATACAATAAACTTATTTCTCACGGAGATTTTTATTAGTGTCATATGACAAAATTTCTCAGGGAGAAGATGATCTTTCAGGTGATTAAGAATTGTATTCATTTATTTTGAACATATATATAAATAGAAAAAAGATTGAGATGTCTTATCATCTCAGCCATCTGAATTGTTACCTTTGCTGTTTGATGCTAATCTGGCTCCTCCAGATTTTATACATCAGGTTTTAAAAATTAGAGAAATGTGAATTGAATGTGGGAGTAGTAAACTACTAAAAAAATACATGAGGCACCAGAAAATTAAGCAATCTCACCTTGTGTGTATACCATTTGTGCAATATCCCGAATGAATGAAAGCCATTGTGTCCCATTTACCTATACAACAGCCACTCTCAGTGCTTACAAATTTGTCTCTACAGTCTTGTGTGACTTGTTAAGCTACTGGGCTTTACCCCTTTATTGAGACATTTTACTGCCAAAGCCATTCTGTTAGATTCTAAAACATGTCTCTTTCTATGGAGGGAAAAGATAAAGCTGTTAAGAAAGGTTGTAACTAAATTGAGGTTTGCTTAGATCTGATTAGTAGCTTGGAGTTCTGCTTTCATGTTCAAATCCCTACAGTGACTGGAATTGGTTTCCCTGTACCTAGTTTTCTCTATTAAGGCTTCCTTATGCCCCTTGCCAGGTCAGGTGAATCCCAGTTCACCCACCTGTCCCACCTTTAAACAAAGTCTGCCACTTCCCCTTGAGTGTCCATATGCTCAGGCAGACTTAAGATGATCTAATTCTTAGACTGAGATCCATCACTTTAGCTAACAGTGCTCACATTCTGCCTGTCTCTTACAGTTTTAGGCTTAGCTTTTTCCCATTTCCTCCCATTAAAAACAACAACCCTTGGGCTTTCTCCCATGATTAGCCCCCTAGCCTCTATCTAACTATATGGATATAATTATATATTTTGCATTTAGACTCTGTTCTGGCACATCTTATTGCTTCTTATGCTTGAATTATTATATTAGTATTGTATATAGGGTTTCTAAGAACTCTAGTTGTTGATATACTATAATCCTTGACAAAAATTATTAATCTTTAAAGATGTTATTTTTCTCTGATAGTATATACCACCATATAAACTATTCCATAGATTATATAATCAAATTTATATAAAATATGAATAATAATTTCTATTTGGGATAGTTGCTATGTACCAGGTGTTTTGCCCAGCACTTTATAAACATTATTAAATTATATAATGTCATCAGTCTCAATAGAATCCTATGAAGTAGATGCTATTTTTTTACATTGTACAGATCCCCCAGAGAGATTAAAACACACACCAAAGCCACAATCAGTAAGTACAGGAAATAACACTTGACCCTCAGTGTATCTAAGACCAAAGTGCATGTTATTAACCATTAAGTAATGTGTGTATTTAAAGATAGTCTATATTCCAGATTTTTCAATGGCTTATATTGCCATCTCCTCCAATAAGGTTATGTTAAAATGTTTTACTCTATATTATGTGCTTTGAAAAAAATAACTTAGATGTCTGATGATAAAGTAACAGAACAGGTTAAGTAATTATATCTAATCATCTCTTTCCTAAATTATATCCAAGACACTAAAAATGAGATCTATGTTGAAAAGGACATACTAGGACAATTTTTTACTTCAAATATCAAGTACTTCTTCTTAATACCAGAAACAAAAATAACTAGAGTGTATAAACATGTTTTTTTAATTTAAAAAGCATTTATTTCCCATGTAGATATAAAAATATTCAGACAGTTTATGACATAAATAACAATAAACAAATTAGAAATAAAGACAACAAGAAATAGAAGTTAATGACAGAAATCAAGCACGAGAACTAGTACTATAAGTCAAGAGAAAAGGGAAGTCTGTAGCATAATATAACTTATCTTCATAGCAATATTTTTCTTTTTTTTAATTTAAATTTATTTTTGAGAATATTACAGATGTTCCCCATTTACCCAATATGCCTACCTCCCATCTCCCACTCCACCCCAAGCCTTCACCTGACTTGTCTGTGTCTATGCGCTATGCATATATGCATATACATTCTTTGATTAATCTCTTCCTGCCCTCCTTCCCACCTCCCTTCTGAGATCTGTCAGTCTGTTCCATGATTCCACGTCTGTGGATCTATTTTCTTCATCAGTTTATTTTGTTCCTCAGATTCCAAATATAAGTGAGATCATGTGATGTTTTTCTTTTTCTGACTGGCTTATTTCACTTAGCATAATAACCTCCAGGTCCATCCATGCTGTCTCAAAGGGTAAGAGATCCTTCTTTTGACAGCTGCATAGTGTTCCATTGTATAAATATACCACAGCTTTTATATCTAGTCATCTACTGATGGGCACTTGAAAAGCCATTGTAATCAAAACAACCTGGTACTGGGACAAGAACGGACATATAGATCAATGGAACAGAAATCGACCCACATCATTTTGGTCAATTAATATTTGACAAAGGAGGCAAGAGCATACAATGGAGTAAGGACAGTCTCTTCAATAAATGGTGCTGGGAAAACTGGACAGATATATGCAAAAAAAATGAAACTAGACCACCAACTTATACCATACACAAGAATAAACTCAAAATGGATAAAAAAAACTTAAATGTAAGTCACAAAACCATAAAAATCCTAGAAGCTTAAAGCATAGGCAGTAAAATCTCAAACATTTCACATAGCAGAATTTTCACTGATACATCTCCTAGGGCAAGAGAAACAAAGGAAAAACAAAGGAAAAAATAAACAAATGAGACTACATCAAACTAAAAAGCTTCTGTACAACAAAAGAAACCAGCATCAAAATGAACAGAAAACCCATGGTATGGGAGAATACATGATACACATGCTAATGGGTTAATTTCCAAAATATACCAAGAACTCATACAACGCAACAAAAGGAAGACAAACAATCCAATTTAAAAATGGCCAAAGGACCTGAACAGATATTTCTCCTTAGAGGACCTACAGATGGCCATCAGACATGAAAAAATGGTCAATATCACTAATCATTAGAGAGATGAAAATTAAATCCACAATGAGGTATCACCTTACACTTGTCAGAATGGCTGCCATTAACAAATCAACAAATGACAAGTGCTTGCGAAGATGTGGAGAAAAGGGAAGCCTAATACATTGTTGGTAGGAGTGCAGACTAGTGCAACCACTATGGAAAACGGTATGGAGTTTCCTCAAAAATTAAAAATGGAACTGCCATTTGACTTAGTAATCCAGTAAACCTTCTCTTAGGAATATATCCTAAGAATCCCAAAATACCAATGAAAAAGAATATATGTATCCCTATGTTCATAGCAGAATTATTTACAATAACTAAGATCTGGAAACAGCATTATATAATTTTTGTTGTCTCAAAATGACATCTAATTAGACCAAATGTTTTCTGGTATTAAGTCATCATGAAGTTTCAAGTGGTTTTCTCTAACAGTGATTAAAGGAGAAGGACATTATGTTAAACCTCAAAGAGATAAAATATGCCTAACATTTGGTGAGTACCTATTTGTACATAACTTTATGTGAAGCACTTTTGCACTGCTTTAACATATCCTCCCAAGAAATCTCTATGGCATACCTCTATCCTAGCACTTACAGAAATTGTGCTTTTCTTCTCTATTCTCTGCTAGACTATAAACTCCATTAATTCAGAGAGTTACTGAACATATTTTCATTTCATCTGCATCTCTGTCAAATGTCTGCCTCCTAGAGAGGATCTTTCTTGATCACAGTTTCTAAAGCATCTTTGTTCCCACAAAGTCACCTGCTCATTCTGTTTTATCATTCTGTTTTATTTTCTTTGTAGTTCCTATCACTTGAATTTACATTGAATTAGTTCTTGGTTTTATTGTTTCTTCTCTTTTCTTTTTTTTTTTTTAATCCTCACTCAAGGATATTTTTCCATTTATTTTCAGATAGATAGATAGAGAGAGAGAGAAATATCCATGTGAGAGAGACACATCAACTGGTTGCCTCCCGCACAACCCCGACCAGGGCAGGGGACCGAACTGCAACCAAGGTACATACCCTTGACCAGAATAGAACCTGTAACTCTTTGGTCCCAGAGCTAATGCTCTAACCGCTGAGCCAAACCGGCCAGGGCTCTTATTTTCTGAATATTTTACTAAAATTCAAGTATGAGAACAGGGAATTTGTCAGCCTTGTTCAATAATTTATCCTTAGCCTCCAAGGCAACGGCTAACATACAGCCTATGCACAAAATAAATATTGGGTCAATAAATGAATAAATGTTTTTATACCTAACTCCAGCACAAAATGTGGTACATAAAAGATATTCTAAATATGTTTCCTGAACTGAACTGAATTTCTTAAATTATCTTACTGGTGTGGAAACTGAGCTCAAGGAGTATAATAATTTTCTCAAGGTCACACATTTAAAAATGAAGAGTCTAAAACAGGAATCTAGATCTGTACATACGTGTGCATCACTCGACACTTTCAGAGAGCTGAAAGAATAGAGTCCAGGCATGTTGATTTCTGGTAATTTAGCTTATTCAAGGCTGAAACTTAAACAATCTAGAGAGAAGGATAGTTAAAATCTCAAATGAGTTTTACACTAGTATATAATGAAAGTCAATCCATGAGTTATTTCTTCATGTGACTAACTGAAAGGAAATCTTACCAACCAGATATAGGTGATGCAGAATTAATGTTCTGTGGGAAAAGTTGAAGAACTCAAGATGAATTTTTTTTCAAAGGAACAGCCCACTTGCATGTGGAAGTGGGCCAAGGAGGTACCTTTTGGAAGAACTAATTTTTTTCCTTAAAAGGAGCCTTGAAACTGTTCCAGCTCTTGAAAAAATGTACTTGATATAAAATGTTTCATTGCTTTATTATACAACATGAAAAAGGCAGTTAGTCCTGAAAAAAATTAATGGTATATATCAATAATGAAAGTGAATTTACAAGAAATGAGTTTATATGTGCCCTGTGAGATGTTTAGCTTTGTTGAAAAGTACTTTAATATGATGGCCAATCAAGACAAGTGGGCTACAAAAATGCAACTAAATTAGCTGAATAAATTAACCTGCTGAATGAGGTTTTTAGTATTGTTTACCTGAATAATAATGTTTACCAAATATACATGTTAATAATTTTTACTAAGTTGCTGTTTCTGATAATAATTAATAACTACTGTCAGCTGCTTCTGAAAACCTGCTTCTAGTTAGACATAATAAAAAACATACATCAGCAGAGAATGACTCATGATTTCCTGGTGTAGTGGAAATAATATGCTATATTATACAACAGCCTAAGTTTCAGATTTTGATTATGCCACTTACTAAAGAAGAGAAACAGAGGAAGTTACCTCTCTCTGCTTTATAAAGTCGTTCTGAAAAGTAAACAAAAGGATATATGTGAAGCATCTATCTAAGTCAATGCTTGACTAAAGTAGATGGAACTCAGTAAGTCTTCTATAACCTAAATACAAGCTCCAAAATTGTGTCTTACATGTGGTCCAAGCTAAAGCACTAGTAGATAATTTAATCTTCATTTGTATCTCTTCAAGAATATGAAATGCTCCCTGATTCAGAGTTCACTGCAATATTTCCTAAACCCCCTCTTGTTTTATCCACTATTTTTATGTCCCCACAGCTATTCTGATGCCTTTCACTTAGCTCTCTTCATTCCTCAAATTATAATATCAAGTAAAAAAAAAAAAAACACAAACAAACAAAAAAAGAAACTTTTTTTAACCCAGTTCATGTCATTACTTGATTTCTTTTGTTCATGGTTGGTGTCTGCTGAAGGCTTGGGGCAAGTAGCCAGTTGCTCATAGGGAATTTCATTATGATACACTCCTGCATAATGAAAGTGAATCAAGATATTCAGCCTTCAATTAAAAAGTGGGCTGGCTCTAGGATTGTAGGGAATTCTATTTGAAATTTGGAGAATGAGCTTATTCTGAGCTACTAAAGACTAGAATACCCTTTCAGCCTGCCATATTCTTCCAGCATCTTGACCTTGAACTCCATCATTCAAATATGTGTTTGGTGTGTGGCCAAAGTAGACATAGAGAAAACAGGAGAGATTTTGGGGGGTTATAAAGAAGTCCAAGCTTGTTCTTGGCTATAGTTTGTTTCTTCTTCAACTTTGAAGTAGAATAAGACTTGTCCTTCAAGTTGTGTTTTACCGCCTCATAATGAAAGGCTTATAATGAACACAAGGATAGAAGATTTTCACTCGCTTACTGATTGGCAGCTATGAATCTTAATCCCTATTTACTCTGCTCTACACATGTAAAGCCTTCCAAAGAAATCAAGGCACAATCACTTTAGGTCAGAGAATCATTCCAATAGATCCTTACTTAATCTCTGCCAGTTCTCAGCATTTAGGACCACTTTCGCAGAATTTGGATTCCATGAGCTACCCATAACTTTATGTTTCTGCTCCTATGCCAGGCATGGTGTTGCCTGAAATTCTTTGTCTTCTGGTAGAAAGTAGCCACTGTTAGTGGTTCCCAAGCCCAGAGAACTGCAAACCAAAATATGGCAGCTATGTTTGGGGCCATCCATTTGTGCAGAGGTATGGAGAAGCATCCTTAAACCAACTTGAGTAGCTCTGACATTTATGTCCTCTTTCTATAAATTTGAGGTTAAAATTAAATTTCATTTCACAATCTCATAAGTAAAAATTGAAGGTTATACAGTCACAAATGTCTGGTTTTCTTCCTAAAATATTCAGTCTGAGGCATTCTTTCTCCAGAATAGAAATTCCAACATTTTTACTATATGTACCATTTCTCTATAAGGTTGAGCCTATATTCTTAGAAGCATAACATCTCATGTTTGGACAAGGACATATTTCACCACAAAATCCCAACACTAAGGTGGAAGATTTCTCTGGCTTAAATCTACAAAGTAATGTTTTAATCTGAGATGTAGTTAAGCATATCAACTAAAAGTCAAACTCTCTAAAGAACCCCAAAAATGTAAACACTGGTTCCCAATAAGACCTACCTTTTCCCTAGCTTGCTGAGATATAATTGATATATAACATTGTGTAAATTTAAGGTGTACAGCATAACTTGATACACATACATATTGTGAAATGATTATCACAAGGTTAGTTAAGACATCTATTGCCTCACATAATTATAATTTTTTGTGTTGTGAGAACATTTAAAATCCACTCTCTTTGCAACTTCTAAGAACATAATTGAGTATTGCTAACTATCATCCATATGTTGTACATTGGTTCCCCAGAACTTATTCATCTTATAACTGAAAGTTTATGACCTTTGACCCACATTTCCTCATTTCCCCCATCCCCCAGCCCCTGGCAACCCCATTCTACTCTCTTTTTCTCTAAGAGTTTGCTTACTTCCCAAAATCAAGCCTCCTTCCATCACCATTTATCCTCCTTTACTCTATTCTACCTCCCCCGACCTCCTCTACCACTGGCAATCACTATACTGGTGTTTGCATTCATGAGTCTTTCTTTTTTTTCTTCTTTTTTTTTTTTTTTCTACTTTTTTTTTTTATTAATTTATTTTTGTTACAGATGTTTCTTCTTTTTTCCCCATTGACACCCTCCTCCCCATTCCCCCACCCTGACCCCAGCTTTGTTGTCCATGTCCATCACTTATGCATACATGTGCATAAGTTCTGTGGTTTATCTCTTGCCTCCCCCCCACCCCCTCTTCTGAGGGGTGTCAGTTTATACCCTACTTCCACATCTCTGGGTCTACCCTGTTCCTCAGACTGTTATGTTCATTATATTCCACAAATAAGTGAGATCATGTGATATTTGTCGTTCTCTGCTTGGCTTGTTTCACTTACGATAATACTCTCGAGGTCCCTCCATGTCGTCTCAAAGGATAAGAGATCTTTCTTTCTTACAGCTGCATAGTACTCCATTGTGTATATGTAGCACAGCTTTTATATCCATTCATCCACTGATGGACAATTGGGCTGTTTCCAGATCTTAGCTATTGTAAACAGTGCTGCTATGAACATAGGGGTACATGTATTTTTTCTGATTGGTGTTTCAGGCTTCTTAGGGTATATTCCTAGAAGTGGGATCACTGGGTCAAATGGCAATTCAATTATGCTCTCCCATAGAGTGGGTTCCCTATCTGTTTTGGTGGTTGTTTCTTTTGCTGTGCAAAAGCTTTTGAGTTTGATGTAGTCCCATGGGTTCATTTTTCCCTTTGTTTCTTTGAAAAGATAAACAGGATTGATGGACCCTTAGCTAGACTCACCAAGAAACAAAGAGAGAGGACCCAAATGAACAAAATCAGAAACGAAAGAGGAGAAGTAACAACTGACACCACAGGGGGAAAAAAGGATTGTTAAAAAATACTATGAACAGTTATACGCCAACAAATTGGACAATCTTGGCAAAATGGACAAATTTCTAGAATTACACAGTATCCCAAAACTGAACCTAGAAGAGAGAGAAAACTTGAACAGACCGATAACAACTAAGGAAACTGAAGATGTAATCAAGAAAACAAAAGCCCGGGCCAACAGCTTCATTTACCGAATATTCAAAGACGAATTAATACTCATTCTCCTCAAACTATTCCAAAACATTCAAAAAGGAAGTCTTCCAAATTCAGTTTTTGAGGCAAGAATAATTTTAATTCCAAAATCAGAAAAAGACACTACAAAGAAAGAAAACTACAGGGCAATATCCCTGACAGACATAGATGCCAAAATCCTTAATAAAATATCAGCAAATTTGTTCCAGGGATACATTAAAAAAATTATTCACCATGACCAAATGGGATTCATCCCAGGGATGCAAGGCTGGTACAATATTCACAAATCAATAAATGTGATACACCACATAAACAAAATGAAAAATAAAAACTATATGATCATATCAATGGATGCCGAAAAGCATTCGACAAAATCCAGCACTCATTTTGGATAAAAATGCTCAGCAATGTGGGGATAGAGGGATCATAGCTTGACATAATAAAGGCCATACATGAAAAACCTACAGCCAACATCATAGTCAATGAACAAAAACTAAAAACATTTCCCTTACGAACAGGAAAAAGACAGGGATGCCCACTTTTGCCACTCTTATTTAACATGGCACTGGAAGTCTTAGCCACAGCAATTAGACATGAAGAAAAAAATAAAAGGGACCCAACTTGGAAAGGAGGAAGTGAAACCCTCATTATTCATAGATGACATGATATTGTACATAGAAAACCCTAAAAACTCCATCAAAAATCTACTAGGTTTAATACACAAATTTGGCAAAGTAGCCAGCTACAAAATTAACATCAAGAAATCGATGGCATTTTTATACACTAACAATACACTCATGGAAAGAGAAACTAAAAAAAAAAAAAAAAAATCTCATTTACTGTTGCAGCAAAACAATTAAGATGCCAAGGAATAAACTTAACCAAATATGTAAAGGACCTATTTGCAGAAAACTATAGGACATTGAAAAAAGAAAGAGAGAGAGATATAAAAAAAGTGGAAGCGTATATCTTGTTCCTGGATTGGAAGAATTACATCATTAAAATATCCATACTACCCAAAGCAATCTATAGATTCAATGCAATCCCCATTAAAATATGAACAACATATTTCACAGAAGAAGAACAAACACTCCAAAGGTGTATATGGAACCAAAAAAGACCCCAAATAGTCACAGCAATCTTGAAAAAGAAGAACAAAGCAGGAGGGATCACAATACTAAATATCAGGTTACACTACAAAGCCATTGTAATCAAAACAACCTAGTACTGGCACAAGAATAGGCATATAGATCAATGGAATAGAAGAGAGAATCCAGAAATCAACCCAAGACATTATGCTCAGTTAATATTTGACAAAGGTGGCAAGAGCATACAATGGAGTAAAGACAGACTCTTTAATAAATGGTGTTGGGAAAATTGGACAGCTACATGAAAAAATATGAAACTAGACCACCAGCTTACACCATACACAAGAATAAACTCAAAATGAATAACAGATTTCAACGTGACTCATGAATCCATAAAAATCCTAGAAGAAAGTATAGGCAACAAAATTTCAGACATCACACACAGGAAAATTTTCACTGATACAACACCTGAGGCAAGAGAAACAGAGGAAAATATTAATACATGGAACTACATCAAACTCAAAAGCTTCTGAACAGCAAAAGAAAGAACCATCAAAACAGAAAGGGAACCCACTATATGGGAGAGCATAATTGCCAGTAATACATCAGATAAGGGGTTAATTTCCAAAATATATAGAGTACTCATACAATTCAACAAAAGGAAGACAAGGAACCCCATTTAAAAATGGGCAGAGGAACTAAATAGGCACCTCTCCAAACAGGACATACAAATGGCCATGAGACATTCGAAAAAATTCTCAACATTACTAATCATCAGAGAGATGTTCATTAAAACGACTGTTAGGCATCACCTCATACCTGCCACAATGACTGCCACCAACAAATCATCAAACAATAAGTGCTAGGGAGGGTGTGGAGATAAGGGGACTCTAATACACTGTTGGTAGGAATGCAGACTGGTACAGCGACTATGGAAAACAATATGGTGTTTCCTCAAAAATTTAAAAATGGAACTGCCATTTGACTCAGTGATCCCACTTCTGGGAATATATCCTAAGAAGCCTGAAATACCAATCAGAAAGAATATATGTACCTCTATGTTCATAGCAGCACTATTTACAATAGCTAAGATCTGGAAACAGCCCAAGTATCCACCAATAGATGAGTGGATACAAAAGCTGTGGTACATATATACAATGGAATACTATGCAGCTGTAATAAAGAAAGATCTCTTATCCTTTGAGACAACATGGAGAGACCTTGAGAGTATTATGCTAAGCAAATTAAGCCAATCAGAGAAAGACAAATGCCACAAGATCTCACTTCTTTGTGGAATATAATGAACAAAATAAGCTGATGAACAATATAGATCCAGAAACATATGAAGGAGTATAGTTCAGACTGACAAACGTCAGAGGAGGTTGGCTGGGGGGGTGGGATGAGGTAAACCAAAGAACTTACATGCATATGTGCATAACTAATGGACATAGACAACAATCCTTTGGGGGGTGGGGCAGAATCGGGAAGACAGTGTCTATGGGGGGGAAAGGAGAAACATCTGTAACAAAAATAATTTCATTAATAAAAAAAATTAAATAAATAAATAAAAATAAATAAATCCTCAGAAGATTCTATTGTGCTGATGAGGTGGCAAATCATGGCTTAGAAACTGTTTGGAAATGTTAAATATATTCTAATTTATTGGTTACTAATAATAGCTAAAGTGTAATGTTAATTTTGTGCCAAGCATTTTTCTCATGTATTCTCTATTAAATCCCCATGGTTATTGTATGAGGCAGATACTACTATTATCCCCATTTATAGCTTATAAAACTAAGGCATTAGGGATTTTTTTAAAAAGGAATTTTCCCAAGGACATGCATGTAGTAAGTCAGGGAGTTCATATCTAGGCAGTTTGATCCCAAAACTTGAGCATTTAACCATTACACTACACTGCTTCCCTAAACTCTTCTTTTGGGTGACTCTCTATGTGCTTAAAGCAAACACATTATCTATATTTACTATACTGAAATGCTAACACAAAATATAACTTCATTTCTGAGTTTCTGTACTCACAAAATCAAGCACTCTAATATTTTGACAATTGTAAAATATTTTTGTATTTTTTAATCTTCTCCATCAGAAACTTCTGTTAATAGTTATACACATAGAACACAACAAAAGTTTTTCCCCAGAGGAAGTAGAAGGAAGGAAATAGTAAAGATCAGAGCACAAATAAATGACATAGAGACCAGAAAAACAATTCAAAGGATCAATGAAACAAAGAGCTGGTTTTTTTAAAAGATAAACAAGATTGATAGACCCTTTGCTAGACTCACCAAGAAATAAAGAGAGAGAACCCAAATAAACAAAATCAGAAATCAAAGATAAGTAACAACTGACACCACAGAAATACAAAGGATCCTTAACAAATACTATGAACGTTTATATGGCAACAAATTCGAAAATCTAAGCGAAATGGAGAAATTTCTAGGAACACATAATCTCCCAAAACTGGACCGGGAAGAGATAGAAAACTTGAACAGACCAATAACAATGAAGGAAATTGAAGATGTATTCAAGACTCTCCCAGCAAACAAAAGCCCAGGCCCAGACAGCTTCACGAGGGAGTTTTACCGAGCATTCAAAGAAGAACTAACACCCATTCTTCTCAAACTATTTCTAAAAATTCAAGAAGAAGGAAGACTTCCAAACTCATTTTATGAGGCCAGCATAATTCTAATTCCAAAACCAGAAAAAGACACTACAAAGAAAGAAAACTACAGGCCAATATCCCTGATGAACATAGATGCCAAAATCCTAAACAAAATACTAGCAAATCGGATCCAGCAATACATCAAAAAAATTGTTCACCATGACAAAGTGGGATTCATCCCAAGGATGCAAGGCAGGCACAATATTTGCAAATCAATAAATGTGATACACCACATAAACAAAATGAAAGATAAAAACCATATGATCATATCAATAGATGCTGGAAAAGCATTCTACAATATCCAGCACCCATTTCTGATAAAAATGCTCAGCAATTTGGGAATAGAGGGATCATATCTTGATATAATAAAGGCCATATATGAAGGACCTACAGCCAACATCATACTCAATGGACAAAAACTAAAAACACTTCCCTTAAGAACAGGAACAAGACAGGGATGCCCACTTTCGCCACTCTTATTTAACATAGTACTGGAAGTCTTAGCCACAGCAATCAGATGTGAAGAAAAAATAAAAGCAATCCAAATTGAAAAGGAGGAAGTGAAACTGTCATTATTCGCAGATGACATGATATTATACATAGAAAACCCTGAAGACTCCATCAGAATCTACTAGACCTAATAAATGAATTTGGCAAAGTAGCAGGATACAAAATTAATGTCAAGAAATCAACGGCATTCTTATACACCAATGATGAACTCACAGAAAGAGAAACTAAAAAAAAATCCCATTTACCATCGCAGCAAAAAAATTAAGATACCTAGGAATAAACTTAACCAAAGAAGTAAAGGACCTATTTGCAGAAAACTACAGGACATTGAAAAAAGAAATAGAGGAAGATATAAAAAAGTGGAAGCACATACCTTGTTCATGGATTGGAAGAATTAACATCATTAAAATGTCCATATTACCCAAAGCAATCTATAGATTCAATGCAATCCCCATCAAAATACCAGTGACATATTTCACAGAACTAGAACAAATATTTCAAAAGTTAATATGGAACCAAAAAAGACCCCGAATAGCAACAGCAATCTTGAAAAAGAAGGACAAAGTAGGTGGGATCACAATACCGGATATCAGCTCATACTACAAAGCTACTGTAATCAAAACAGCCTGGTACTGGCACAAGAGCAGGCATATAGACCAGTGGAACAGAACAGAGAATCCAGAAATTGACCCAAGACATTATGCTCAATTGATATTTGACAAAGGTGGCAAGAGCATACAATGGAGTAAAGACAGCCTCTTTAATAAATGGTGTTGGGAAAATTGGACAGCTACATGCAAAAAAAAATGAAACTAGACCATCAACTTACACCACACACAAGAATAAACTCAAAATGGATAAAAGACTTAAATGTGACTCGTGAATCCATAAAAATCCTAGAAGAAAATGTAGGCAACAAAATTTCGGACATCATACGCAGTAGAGTCTTCACTGATACATCACCTAAGGCAACAGAAACAAAGGGAAAAATGAACATATGGGACTACATCAAACTCAAAAGCTTCTGCACAGCAAAAGAAACAACCATCAAAACAGATAGGGAACCCACTCTATGGGAGAGCATAATTGCCAATGATACATCAGATAAGGGGTTAATTTCCAAAATATACAGAGTGCTCATACAACTCAACAAAAGGAAGACAAAGAACCCAATTAAAAAATGGGCAGAGGAACTAAATAGGCACCTCTCCAAAAAGGACATACAAATGGCTAAGAGACATATGAAGAAATGCTCAACACCATTAATCATCAGAGAGATGCAAATTAAAACAACAATGAGGTATCACCTCACACCTGTCGGAATGGCCGCCATCAACAAATCATCAAACAACAAGTGCTGGCGAGGATGTGGAGAAAAGGGGACTCTAGTACACTGCTGGTGGGAATGCAGACTGGTGCAGCCACTGTGGAAAACACTATGGTGTTACCTCAAAAAATTAAAAATTGAATTGCCATTTGACCCAGTGATCCCACTTCTAGGAATATACCCTAAGAAGCCTGAAACACCAACCAGAAAGAATACATGTACCTCCATGTTCATAGCAGCACTATTTACAATAGCTAAGATCTGGAAACAGCCCAAGTGTCCATCAGTGGATGAATGGATATAAAAGCTGTGCTACATATACACAATGGAGTACTATGCAGCTGTAAGAAAGAAAGATCTCTTATCCTTTGAGACGACATGGAGGGACCTCGAGAGTATTATCCTAAGCGAAACAAGCCAAGCAGAGAAAGACAAATATCACATGATCTCACTTATTTGTGGAATATAATGAACATAACAGTCTGAGGAACAGGGTAGACCCAGAGATGTGGAAGTAGGGTATAAACTGACACCCCTCAGAAGAGGGGGTGGGGGGGAGGGAAGAGATAAACCACAGAACTTATGCGCATGTATGCATAAGTGATGGACATGGACAACAAAGCAGGGGACAGGGTGGGGGGATGGGGAGGAGGGTGTCAATGGGGAAAAAAGAAGAAACATCTGTAACAAAAATAAATTAATAAAAATAAATAAAGAAAAAAAAGAAATGCTAAATGATTGTTGTAAGAAGAACAAGAAATGAGAGAGAGAGAGAGAGAGAGAGAGAGAGAGAGAGAGAGGAACACAGGCATAAAATAAAAATGGCAACTAATAAGTATCTATCAATAATAACCTTCCATGTAAATGGCTTAAATGGTCCAGTCAAAAGACATAAGGTAGCTGATTGGATAAGAAAATACGACCCATATATATGCTGTCTACAAGAAACCCACCTCACAATAAAAGACTCACACAGGATGACAGTGAAGGGATGGAAAAAAAATTTCCAGGCAAAGGAAAATGAAAAAAAAGCTGTTGTAGCAATACTCATATCTGATAAGATAGACATCAAAATGAGGACCATAACAAGGGACAAAGTAGGTCACTACATAATATTAAAAGGATTGATCAATCCAACCCTGGTAAACATATGCACCAAATGTAGGAACACCAAAGTATATTTTAAAACTTCCAGAAGGCTTCAAGGGAGAGATCAATAGCAAAACAATCATATTGGGTGACTTTAACACCCCCCTGACACCACTGGATAGATCTTCTAGACAAAAAATTAGCAGGGAGGGGACTTCCAGTCAAGATGGCAGCATAGGTAAATGCAGTATCACCTCCTCCCACAACCAAATCAAAATTACAACTAAATTACAACACAACCACCATTCAGAACCACCTGAAATCAAGCTGAATGGAAGTCCTACAACTATGAAATTAAAGAAGCAGCCACATCAAGACTCATAGGAGGGGCAGAGGTGCAGATGAGCTGCTCCCACACCCACGTGGGGCGGATAAAGATCAGGAGGATACCTCGGCTGAGAAGGTCCTCCCTGAGGTGTGAGGGGTCCCCATCCTACACCTAGTGCCCAGCTAAGGGCTCCAGTACCAGAAAGAGAATCCCCATCACTTCTGGCTGTAAAAACCAGCAGGAACTGAGGGGAGGCTTATGGAGCCCCTGGCAGTTCCTCTTAAAGGGCCTGCACACAGACTTACTTGGACTTGCTCCCCATAAGCTCGGAGGGACGGCAGCTTGAGGGGCACCAGAGACATACAGGGAAGAACTAAGCTGTTTGGCCTCAGGACGAGTGCTGGAGAGGCGGTTTTCTCTCAGAGAGATATGCTGGCAGAGGCTGATGTTCCTTTGGTGAGCCCTTCCCTGGGGTGGCAGACAGCCGCCATATCTGGGACTCCAGCAACCTGGCTCACACTGTTTGCCCCACCCTAGTGATTTTCTGAGGCCCTGCCCCACCCAATTTTTGGGCCCACCCAAGCTGTTTCCAAAGGCTTTACCATAGGATTGGCCTGTCTTGGATCCTGCTTCAGTTTCCAAAAGTCTCTCAAACAAGCAGCATCTGGTCTCAGAGAGCCCCATACCTCTCCTTAAGTGGACCCAGGCACTAGAAGCAGCCAGCCTTGGTTCACAACTTGGCTTTTCCTGGTCACCTCCAAGCCCAGAACAAGAAGCAGCCATCTGCATATCACTTTGTAGCTTATGCCAGGTGGCCCTGGATAGAACACAGGCAGTGGCTGACCTTGCCCCAAAGCCAGCACATCAAGTGGACAGCTTCAGACCACATCGAAACACCCCCACCCAACCACCTTCACAAGTGACACACTCAATGAGCAGACTCAGTGTGTACCAGAGCCCTGATGAAGTAAGTCTTGCTCCAAGGTTGTCAGAGGCCAGTGGTTAGTGTGCACAGCCAGTCTTTGCAGCTGATCAGCCTGAGTAAATAAAAAAATTAGCAAAAAAACAGAGTCCCTAAATAATGAACTAGATCAGTTAGACTTAATTGATATTTATAGAACATTTCACCCCAAAGCTGCAGAATATATATTCTTCTCAAATGCACACAGGACATTCTCAAAGATAGACCACATGTTAGGACACAAAGTAAGTCTACAAATTCAAGAAGATTGAAATTATATCAAGCATCTTCTCAGATCACAATGGCATGAAACTAGAAATCAATTACAATAAAAACACTCAAACACATGAACGCTAAATAGCATGTTATTAAACAGCGAATGGGTTACCAATAAGATCAAGAAGGAAATCAAAAACTTTCTGGAAACCAATGAAAATGAACACACAACAACACAAAATCTATGGGACACAGCAAAGGCAGTCATGAGAGAGAAGTTCATATCAACACAAGCCTACCTCAAGAAAGAAGAAAAATTTCTAATAAACTATCTTACCCAACAACTTAAAGATTTAGAAAGAGAACAAAATGAAAAACCCAGAGTTAGTAGAAGCAAGGAAATAATAAAACAGAGCATAAATAAATGACATGGAGACAAAAAATACAAAAGATGAATGAAACCAAGAGCTGGTTCCTTGAAAAGATAAATAGAATTCAACCTTTAGCCAGAGTCACCAAAAAACAAAGAGAGAGAACTCACATTTTTAAAATCAGAAATGAAAGAGTTGAAGTAACAACAGGCACCACAGAAATACAAAGGATTGTAAGAAAATACTATGACCAATTATATGCCAACAAATTCGACAACGTAGGTGAAATGAACAAATTCTTAGAATCATATACTCTTCCAAAACTCAACTGGGAAGAGTAAGAAAACCTAAACAGACCAATAACAATTAAGAAAATAGAAGAAATCAATAAAATCCTAGTAAACAAAAGCCCTGGTCCAGACAGTTACACAAGGGAGTTTTACCGAACATTCAAAGAACATGCCCTTCCCAGTTTTGTGCAGCGGTTAGAGCGGAGACCCACTGACCAGAGAGTCCTGGGTTCGGTTCCCGCTAAGGGCATGGACCTCAGTTGCAGTTTGTCCTCAGCCCCGGTTGGGGTGATGTGGGTGGCAGTCACTCGATGTGTCTCTCTCACATCGATGTTTCTCTCTCTCTTCCTCCCTCTCTCCCTCCCACTCTATATGAAGATAAATGCTAAAATGTCCTCTGGTGAGGATAAAAAAATAAAAAAATACTAAGAAGAACTATCACCAATTCTCCTCAAACAATTCCAAAAAATTCAAGAGGAAGAAAGACTTCCAAGCTCTTTTTATGAGGCCAGCATAATCCTCATCCCAAAACCAGATAAAGACACAACAGAGAAAGAAAATTAGTGGCCAACATACCTGATGAACATAGATGCCAAAATCCTCAACAAAATCTTAGCAAATTGAATCCAGCAATATATTTAAGAAATTATACACCATGACCAAGTGGGATTTATCCCAGGGATACAAGGCTGGCACAATATTCGTAAATCAACAAATGTGATACACCACATAAACAAAATGAAAGATCAAAATCATGTGATCATATCAATAGACGCTGAAAAAGCATTTGACAAAATCCAGCATCCATTTTTGATAAAAACTCTCAGCAAAGTGGGAATAGAAGGGTCATATCTCAAAATAATAAAGATTATTTAAGACAAACCTACAGCCAACATCATAGTCAATGGGCAAAAACTAAAAGCATTTCCCTTACAAAAAGGAACAAGACAGGGATGTCCACTTTTATCACTCTTATTTAACATAGTACTGGAAGTCTTAGCCACAGCAATCAGACAAGAAGAAAAAATAAAAGGGATCCAAGTAGGAAAGGAAGAAGTGAAACTGTCATTATTCACAGATGATATGATATTGTGCATAGAAAACCCTAAAGACCACCAAAAAACTACTAAAATCAATAAAGAAAAAAAAATTTTTTTAATAAATAAATGTTGTTTTAAGGTTATATAAAATGAAACACATCAAGTGTTTCCTAGATTGATTTTCACATTCTAGAAGCTCAAATAATTGTGGTTTTAACTATTAATAATAATAGTTAAAATATATTTCAATAGTTCTCTATTTGTGAATTCACATAAAAATAAACGATCATGTGGGTGGTTATGAAACAATTTTCAATATACTTGAAATACATTTTCAAAACATAGTTAAAGCTTTTTCAGATTATATAAAGAAAATAATATTTCAGATATTGTAATGAAAAACTTTATTTGGAGTATTTTGCTTAATCTTCACAAAAACCTTCTGAATTTGTATTCTTGACGATTATTTACAGATGTGAAATCTGTCTCTCAGTTGGATCATCCATGACCTGTCCTAGCAAAATCCTACTGTTAGAAGTAGCAGAGCTGGAGCTCAAACTCGAGCTTTCAGTACAACCCAATGCTCTTTTCACTCTGCCATACTTGAATTTCGGGGATTTTTTACTTTGGCCATTCCTGTTTATTAAGCTGTAAAACAAATCACAACACAAAGATATTGCACACAGTGCCGTTTATTTTATTACCTTTTATCTTTTAATAAATAACAAACTATAATAATATATGTGGGGCTCTTAGCCTTTCAACACCTAATTCTCTCCCACTCCTGAGATATTCCTCTTACAACACAGGATTTATGTCACCTGCCTCTATGAGGGACATCATTAGACTCAATGAGAGAAACTCCTTGCTATGTCTCCTGCAATGATGGGAACTTATTTTTAATTTCTTTGTAAAGGATCCCCTCTCTTCCTCTCAGATTGCCAATCTCAAACCTGGTGGACATCTGCACTAATGCTTTATTTTTTCCTTGTAGATACTGTCAATTTTGTTATTAAATAACATTTCCCTTGTTGTTTCAAGTTTATAGCACATTCTGAGTTGATCTTTTGCAAGTGGATACCACCTCATATATCCTGTGTCCTGACCTCATTTCTGGTTCCTTCTTCCCTTCCTCCTTCATAGTCCTTTCCATTCCTTCTACAAGTTGGAAATTATTTTTACTTTGCTACACTATATGCATATTTGTCAATACCTAAAACCCTTCTGGAACAAATCAATCAATCAACTTCAGCTTTTGTATGTAATTAACCGTCTGATTTCAAGATACCTGACTGTTCCAAAGAAAAACTCAGAAATGTCATGTTTGTTTAATTTTATTTTAGTTCACCCAGCCAACATGTAGTGCAACAGTCTTGGGACCTATAAGAGGTTCAGCACTGCTTCTGAGCAGCAAGAGTACCCATAAAATAATTAAGCATTCCAGCAGAAGATTGTAAGCAAATTTCTCTATGTAATAAGTATTAGACCACAGAATGTCTTGTTGAGGGAAAGTAGGGAAAAAAATAATAAGGCCTTTCTAATTAGTCATTTGAAAAAGAAAATTAGACAAGGCATTAAAAATTATACCATAGAAAATAATGCTCTGCTGAAAACTAGATTGACCAGAAGAGCCAAGACACTCATTCATAAATCAAATGATTGGATGAAGATTCTGCTTAGCAACCCCCCCCCAAAAAAAATTATTCCTTTACATAATACATTAGTCTCTTACAAAACATTTATTTAAAATATTTCAAACAGTGCCATTCAGCTGCCATTTCCTTTCCACTGACCTCCTACCCAGTACCTTTAAATTGGGCAGCAGGAGATGTTGTAGTGAACATATTATCATTATAATTTCACAAGCACCTCAGCTGGAGTTTAGGATCAATTCTCACACTTTAATCCTTTCTGCCAAAGAATTTTTAAACTACATAACTGACAAATAACCTGAGCTGTAATTTATGGATCTTTCCTCCATGGGAAATAGTTACAGCTGGTTTTTTAGTACAAATCAACTTATAATGCTGTAAAAGCTGAGTGATCATACCAAGACCAACTGACTCCACAAATAAAAACAAAAAGAAAAATGAAACACAAGAGCAACAGCAAAACAGTTGCTAGGACTTGTGTCTTTAATGAAAGACAAATTCTGGACCTAACCCGTCACGTTTTTCATCCCCAGTGAAATCTTATATTCCTTTTTTTATTTTTTATTTTTTCATACTCTTCCAATTCTCCAAAAACATTATTCTGGTCACAACATAATTTACCTTCCTGATTAAAATATTATTGTTTTAATAAAAACATTGTATGCAATGCATTTAGATGGTTGGGTTCTTTGAATTGCATGTATATATTTGGAAAAGATTACAAATTTTCTCTCATTTATATATCAAAACTTCAAAATGCCTATCCAGATTTTTCCATGTATCCAATTGCCTTTTTTCTTTTTTTGACGTCAACACCCAGGTTCTGTAAAGGAAGGGCAGCATGTCCAAAGTTGCATTTATCATCTTTCTTCTCCATACTTTGTTCACTTACAATGTTCCTATTTCAGTGAATGCTGTGGCCATTTTGTTTCCCCTTACTGAGCACATGCAATCCAATACCTCCTAAAGAGTTCCAGAATGTACTTTCTTCCCTCCTTCCCTAGTGCTATTATAGCCTCTCACCTATCTTAATGCCATAGGCTCCTGTGATGGTTAATTTTATATGTCAACTTGATTGGGCTAAGTGATCTCAGAGATGGTAGAACATTATTTCTGAGTGTCAGTGAGGATGTTTCTGGACGAGATTAGCATTTGATTCGCTAAATTGACTGAAAAGATACATCCTTACCAATATTGCTGGGCATCATCTAATCCACTGAGAACCCAAATACAAAAAAAAAAAAGGTAAAAGAAGTACAAATTCTCTCTCTCTTCCTGAGCTGGGATGTCTACTTTTTCCTGCCCTTGAATATTGGAGCTCCTGGTTCTCAAGACTTCAGACTCTGGGACTTACACCAGTGACATCTTCCCCTCAACCCTGTCTCCCTAAAGTTCTCAGGCCTCAGCTAAGCTTTTCTGGTTCTCCAGCTTGCTGGCAGCGGACTGTGGGACCTCTCAGCCTCCAGAACCCCATGAACGAGTTCCTATATAAATCTTTATATCGTACTGGTTCACTTTCTCTGGAAATACAGCTCCCAATCAATACTCATTCTTCTCCCAGATTTTGGTCTTGCATTTCTTCTATTCATTCTCCAAATGCAACCAGAAAGGTCATCAAAAAGAGCTGACATGATTTTGTCAGTCTCCTGTTTAAAACCTTTTGATGTGGTGTTGGTTTATTTCTTTTTGTTCTTTTAGAAACAACATTAAGCTCTTTACGTGGCTACAGGGCTTTTCCAGATCAGCTTCCTTCTTCAACCTCGCCCTTCACTTTCTAATGTCCATTTCTCTAGCCATAGCAAATTACCTTTATTTTTATGATGGGTTATATATCTTTCAGTTCATTGTTGTTTCTTCATAGATAAGAATTCTTCTCCAATGACCTTTCCTCTGTCAAGACTCACTTAGGTTCCCCTGCTAGGTACTTGGATAAAATTTCCTCTGCTATACTACTTGGCCCACTGTATTTTAATTATCTCTTGTCTGTGTCTCACTCACTAGACTGTAAACAATCTGTATCCTGTTCATCTGCAAATACACAACACCTAACGTTATTTATTTCATACATTTCAATGAAATATTATCTTTCACTCTTTAGCTTTCTTTTCATATTCTTTCAATAGCAATTATGTCATAATATCATTGCTTAAATGATTTTAAAAGTACTTACAAATTTAATAAAGATTCTACTGCATATGAAATATAAAATACTAGATGACGATTCAATTCTGCCAAAAATTTAAAGATACTCTGATTATAGGTATTTCAAAAAGGAGTTATAATTTTCTAAAGATAGTTATATGTTACTAAGAACAAAATCTTAAAATATTTCTAAGTTGTGCTATTTCTTTTCTTTTTTGGCAATTTTTTTTAATTGAACAAAAAATGTCGGAATCATTTTATGTTGCAAATGATATAGGTAAAAAAAAAAAAAAAGATTTTAAGAAAGAAGTTGTTCTTCTTCCCCTTGATAAGGCTGTACTTAAAACCTTCCAAAGATAATTTGTTTTAAAATAATCCTAGAATGTATGTTTAGGAACAATATAGCATGAGCATTAATTATAATAAATATTTATATCAATGTAGAATGCAGGTCATTCAAAAATTTCATTTTGTCAATGAGTAATACTTCTTAACACTGCAAAAATACTGCAGTGCATTTTATGGTAGACTCCTGAGTAATTTATTTTGTATGCTAATACATTTATGTATACATTCAGATTGCAAAGACAAAATATCGGTTATATTTTTTCCATTTGGGAAACTTTAGTGTTTCTTTGAGCAACATGATAAAAATCTCAGTTTAACAAATAGTGTAAGTTTGTAGTTTATTCCCAGCTCTGTGACTTTTCCTGTTTAGTTTTTAGCTTACTTAGTTACATAAGCATTGCTTTTGCTTAAAGGTCAGCCAAGAGTAAAGTTATATCTTGCTGAAGGTGAGATATAAACAATGTCTGCTCTTGCCCTGCAGTTTTTCTTAAATCTTCCATAGAGCTGGGTGAAATTGTGCTAGTATTCATAAAAGAAGATTATGTTTTAGAATCTGTATTGTATTATTCAATAAATATTTCAAGGTGTCTGCAAACAGGGATTACAATAGGTATTATATTTCAGGAAACAAGGAAGTATCAACCCGAGGAATTAAATAAAACATTTATGTGTGATGCTCATATAAACTGTAATTTAATACAAAATGTGTGTAAACTACCTGTTCCTTTTGTTTCATTTTCTTGTCATAATACAGAATAAAAAGAAATAAGACCAAAATAAAAGGAGATAAAAAAAATCTAAATTTGACCTTCAGATTGAAGAGTACGGTCTTTTTTTAATCATCAGTTTTAATAGTCAACGATGATACCTGCATGAAACTAAAGCATCTGGATTAAAAAAAAAAAATGCATGTTTCAAAGTTCCAGTAATGTGTTTCATTGGTACACTGCAAATTGGTGCAATTGGAGGCATCTGGACATCATTGGACACTACCATAGTCTTTCAACAGAAATTTTGGTGCAGTATGTATTCAAATATTAAATGATATTAAAAATGACTGGATTCTATTGAAAAAATACTTGGTTTTTAAAATCATATTCTATTTGTGTCATTATTGGAAAAGAGGAGTGATCATAAAAGGGTTTTTGTATCTGCGATAAAACTACAAGAACCTAGTTGAATGTTTCATCCCCATGTTTCTATCTCTCTATAATATTATAGAGAGAGATATAGGCATGAAATTTGGGCAGCTTTGCTAGGAAGCTACAACTTGACACCCCCAGGAGTCCAACAGAGGGGAGATAGACACATGCCCAGTAAAGTGGGGGTGACATAAGGAAGGTACTTGCCTGTCAGTCACACCTGGGAACAGGTCATTAGCCAGAATATGCATGGCCACTGCAAAGGCACAACGTTTGAAATATTTAATATTCTAAATAAAGGAGTTTACTCTCTTGGTTGACTCCTAGCTTGGGGGGCTCTCACGCTCCTGCTCCCCTGCATTCTCCCATGTGGCCCACAGCCATGTGAACTTCCCACACATAGTAGTCTAATGGACTGCAACTAGCCTGATGCTGAACTGGATCTAGCTGTAACATGGAATGGAGTCTCTGGACACTGGATCTGATTTTAACTTTACTGAATCTGCAGCTATACTTCTTCTATAAGTGGATTAACAGAAATGGGACTTTGGAAACCAAGGGATGTAATTCAGTGCAAATATAAATTATATATCTTCCAGTGTGAGTCTCAGAAAATTCTTTTCCTTGATATATCATAAAGACTTCATCCCCAGCTTGGTGGGGAAAGGAATAGCCCAACTTCCCCCAAAATACTACTACCTTGAATATCTTATAATAACTTAAGAGATATTTTCTCATATTAATCACATTTATTTTTATTTTTGAAATTCAAAATAATAATAATAATAATTTTCTGTTCTTCAAATGTAACCTAGACCTGTCTTCTAAGAGTTATTTTCATTGGTTTTTCCTTCCTAAAAGAGTCCTATTTTTCAACTAATCCAGGTTATATTCTGGGCTAGGGTTAAGAGCTCCTGGAAAGACTAATGCTCCTCCTTGAATTCTCCATTTTATTTTATTCTTTATCTCCAAGTGATTTTTCTAGATAAAATTGACTGTAACATTATATTAGTTTTAGGTTTGCAGTAGATATTTGTATATATTGTCAAATGATCCTCACAATAAGTCTAGTTAACATCCATCCAAGTGAGTTTTATGCAATTAAAGCTTGAGAAGTAAGGCTTACAAAAGTGGCTCTCAGCCCAATATCTCATGTGGAGTTTTAAAAATGATCGTCACCTGTGCTCTCCCTCACAGATTCTGTCAAATATCAATGTTGTTTTAATTAAGTGTTCTTAGTGATTGTAATGTAAGGGTTTAGTATGAGGACTCCCTTGTATATTTATGAGAGTTAAGTCCAGACTTTGGTCTATAGGAAAGAAAGAGTGTTCACTCTCTGTGGGTTTGGCAAAGAAGGTCAGTGCAGTCCAAATCATTTGAGATGTAGCAGAATTTGGCGGCATCTGCAGAGAAGGCCACCCAAAAAAAAGAAAGAAACTCAAAGTTTGGTCTCATTGTAGGAACTCACTTTTTTTTTTTTTTTTTAGAGAGAGGAAGGGACAGGGAGAGAGATAGAAATATCAATGAGAGAGAACATCAATTGGCCACCTCCTGCATGTCCCCCACTGAGGATTTGGCCCACAACCTGGCCATGTTTCCTGACCAGGAATCGAACTAGCGACCTGTTGGTGCATGGTTCAAATGCTTAACCACTGAGCCACACTGGTTGGGCGAGCTTACTATTCTTAAAACTCTCCTGAGACAAAGGATAGGAAAGGATGAACTTTTCTGTATTTCAATTCCATTCTGCCTGTGGTGTGGTGGTAACACCTGAAGGGTCTATGCCAAAACCTTTAAAGCTACCTATGTGCTTTCTCTACATAATCTCATCTGGGGAAGAAACCCAGTGAGGAAAGAGAAATACATAGCACATTCAAAGGTAAGTGTTGTGTCCTGGTACAGGGACTATGGCCTCTTTTCCTCCTGAAATGACATGGTTTTGGAATGTGCAAACATTTACAGTAAAACCTCAATATAACGTACTAATTCAGTTGAGAAGGTGTCTGTTAAAGCCAAAAGTCTATTATATAATAAAGTAGGTTTTCCAAATGCGTGTTAAAAAATTGACAAATTAGTGTACCTGTTTTTACTTATGTAGACATGTTTGTGTAATTAAAATTAAGTATGTATGAAAAGTTTAATTTCACAGAAAAGCTTCTATATGTGCTACTCTAATTTTAAAGTTATACTGAATAGGTCTTAGTAAATGTGTGCATTCACCAGTAACCACAAGTACAGTCAAACCTTGGTTCTTGAACGTCTCCTATCTTGAACAACTCAGTTCTCAACCCAGTTGTTCACGGAAAAAAATGTCTCAGTTGTTGAACAAACTTTGGTTCTTGAACTGACAGCCCTTTCAGCATGAAAAAAACATCTCTCAGGCCACAAACAAAGGAGAGAATGGACCAGCATGAGTTAGTTTACTGCTAAACTTCATGTTGTTAACATCTCAGGATTTTGTGCTGTGAATATTTTTTTGGTTTTGTTTTTTGTTTTTTTTTTACTTTTGTTGCTGGTGAAATGGATCACTGGCACAATTTTAAAACATAAAGAGGCCATCAAGAGTGCTAATGTTGCTAATGGTGTGAAAGAAACAATGATCACAGGCAGTTGAAGAGGCAGACAAGCAGTTGTTGACTTGGATAAACAAAAAACAGTTAACTGGTGACACCATTTTGAAGGCAATGATGTGGAAAAACAAAGATGCTGCATGCTGACCTCCTGAAAGACACCCCTGGAAGGAGTGTTGAAAGTGATTCAGTTAAGGTTAATAGGGGGTGGTTTGATCAATTTAAGAAGCATTGTCTTTGTTTATAGATTAAACAGCACATTAGACATGTGCTGTATATAAGAAAGGTTAAAATAGGGAATCATTTAGTAGTCTGGAACAAATTAATTCATTTACATTATTTCTAGTGGGAAAAAAATGATTCAGTTTTTGAACAAATTGCTTCTCAAACAGCCTTCTGGAACAAAGTCAGTTTGAGAACTGAGGTTCCACTGTAAAGAAATGCACAAGGCTTGGGCATGGCTTAGTGTGCATCAGAGCATTGGCTGGCCTGCATTAAAACTGCTGCAGAAAGTCATGCCACAAGACAACAGAAATAATCACTGTATATACAATGTGGTGTGATGACATGCTAATCATTCACCAAAAATTGTTTACAAGTGGTGACTCTTGGATGTAAATATGTAGATTATAGCTGTAGATATGTAATATTTATTTATGTTGGCAAGATTACTGCAGTATTTTTTTCCAACATATGGCCTATTCACTAAAATTTGTTAGAAATAACAGTGAATTAATAACAAAACATAACCTGTAATTTAATTATAAGCAAATCTTGGTTAAAAGCATTTTAAAATTAACAGGGTGTTGATTTTCACATATGACTTATGGACCAGAAATGTTGTCCGTTATATCTAAAGTCCATTAAATTAAGGTCTGCAAAATTGGGGGTTTACTGTACTTCTGTATCTCTGGTATACCTGCTTGACAAGTTAATTTCAACAACTTTTTCCCCTTTCTTTTCTTGTGTATCTCTTTAGAACACTTCTCTCCTACATCCCAGAGCCCTCTATTTTCTCCATTCAAACTTCTGATATACTTTGAACAATTTCTGCCATTAATTAATGACCCACAACTCCCTAAAATGTACTCTTTGTTACATATCAACTTGGGAAGATGTTGATATCTAAATTCTGATGTGGAATGAGATGGGCTTCTGAAATATCCATGAAGTAGAAGAATATGTAGTCATTAGGTCCCATCTGGGTGTGTCATCAGGTGTTGTACACCAGGATTAAGAAAATACCCAGCTGAAATGGATGGCATTAGTCACCCAGAATAACACAGAAATTTCTGAAAAGAAAGGGTAATTAGAAGCAATGGACTCCTTTGAATGCTAAAGAAAGATAAACTATTAGAGATTACAGAATATTAGTGCTATATTCAACTTGACTTTGAATAAAACTGATGTTTTACATGATTACATTTAAATTATGATTTACTTGTTTTTCTGGACAATAATGTCACAGCAGTGATTATGTATACTTTGGCAAACTTGGACAATTCATCCCATTACAGCTGATGTTAACTTCATTCAAATAGTTCAAGAACTCTGTGTTGGATTTTCCCACCACTCCTCTTAGTACTTAAATAAAATATTACTTAAAAATAACCTAAAAATGTTGTTGAAGGAAATACATTTATGTTGAATTTCTTAAAATGTGATTTGTCTCTGAAAAATAAAAATTTTTTATGGGCCAAAGCACACATATGCACATATGTTGTGGACTTATAATTAACTGATAACAGTATCAGTGTACTTGCCTTTGTACAGTTCTACACCTATATCTTTCTCACATATGATGAGTTATTTGCTAAAAATTTGGGTTCCGGTGGCAGCCAATCTTCCTATTCTTTGCTTCTGTTATCTTAGAAGATGAATCACTTTAAATACCCTCAGCTTGGTCTTTGGCTTCTGTTAACCTCATTTAAGACTTGCCAAAAGTAGTTCTCTAGGATAGGATCTCCCAAACGTGTCTCCAGAGAGTTAAGGAGATACATTTTACAGAATCTATTAGAACTGTTACCATAGACAGTCAGAGGCAACTGAGGCAGGTTGAATGCAGGCCAGCTGGCCACTTTGGAAGGGTGGGAAAAGCAAGAGAGGGGGCTGCTCAGAAGACACAGGTGCAGTGGGATGCAGGGGTGCCCCTCAGACTCCAAACTTCTCCCCCAGATGTGGTGGGAGGGTTGTGTCCAACAACCTACTCAGATGAGGGCTGTGGCATCTCCTGGCTTCCTGGTGGCAGGTCCTGCAGCCGCCTACCCACTGACCCTGATACTGCAGACAGTCAGGTTGTGCGGGGGTGTCCCCTCTGCTGGACAAGATGGCACAGGGGGAGATTCTTACACTGACCTCACCAAAGGCCAGAAAGATGAGTGGATATACCCAGCAGGCAAAAGCTAGCAAGATAATTGGATAGAAAAAAATAGCCTTCCACTCTCTATCCCTATAGAACGTTGGAATTGAGAAGGAAGAAAATAGGGACTTTGAGATGGGAGCGCACCATTTTCCCAGGTCACAGCACCTAAATAAACCTCTTTCCTTTTGCATCAGCACCTATCTCATAAGTTTGGCTTTCCTTTCAGGCAGGCAGCCGAAATTGTATTTTCCAGTTACAGAGTTAACATCAAACTTGACACTGAAGAGACAGTCTAGGAAAAGTACCTCACATATTTATGATTTTTACCTGTGGATAAGAAGCCAGAAAATAAAGCAAATAGAATTGAATTTGAAAAAATATATATTTTTGCCTAGGCTGATGCTTTCCCTTTTATTTTATTTTCCTTGAAAGTGAAGTTGCTATTTGGGGGGCCAAGAGCTTCCATTTATAGTTAATATACGAATATTTGGATATACAATCCTGAAATAATACTAGTGAGAAAATCAGCAAGAAAGATTAGCTTTTTCCATGCAAATCTAGAAACTTTACTTGCAATCTCATTTGCCAATTTCTTCACCAATTTCAGTCTAACCTACTGCAATTTAATTTTAATCTCCTGAGGAAATAACTATGTGATTTTTTACTATCCATTCTTCACCTTTCCTATAGTGATATAATTTGTGATTTTTAACTTAGAAGATACTATCCAAAAATAAAAATTACTTTTTCCTGCCTCTATTATCTAAGAGTGATCTAGTGTATTTGGATTCTTACAATTTGAATGAAAGAGAAAGTAAATGTGCAACTTCTGAGATTTTTTTCTTATTGAGAGAATGCATGCTCTTCTTTCTTTTATGTCTTCTGGCTGGCTAAAATGTCGACCCGATGGCCAGAGCTGGCGTATTCACTATGGACATTGAGATGATCTGAGCAAAGAAGGTTATGGTAGAGCATCAAGACAGAGAAACCTTGGTCTTTGGTCTTGAAGTGACATACTGAATCTGAGTCACTGACCTTTAAACTTATTTGTATCTGAATTTTATATGTGTATCTGTATCAGTGATTCTCAAATTCAACTGCACATTAGAGCCAGTAGGGGAGCTTTTAACATTATAATTTCCATTCCAGATAACATCTTCAAATGTGGGACTTGTGTACAATTATTAAAAATATTTTTAATTGAGATATAATTGACATATAACATTACATTACTTTCAGGTGTCATAAATGTAAACACCTCCTTTTTATGGCTGATTTATATTATATGTATATCACATAATTATATATTTTCTTTATTAATAAAGAAATAAATTTTCTTTATTCATTCATCTACTGATAGACATTTAGGTTGCTTCCATGTCTTAGCTTTTATAAATAATGCTGTAATCATCCTGGGGATGGATATATCTTTTCATTTCCTTCAGATAAATACCCAGACGTAGAATTGCTGGATCATATGATAATTCTTTTCTTTTTTCCTTTTTATAAGGAACCGCCATATTATTTTTCACAGTAGCTGCACCAATTTACATTCCCACTAAGAGTGCACAAGGGTTCTCTTTTCTCCACAACCTGCCAACACTTGTTTCTTCTTGTCTTTTTCATAATAGCCATTCTAACAGGTGTTAAGAGATATCTCATTATGTTTTTTTATTTTCATGGCCCTGGTGATTAGTGATGTTGAGCATCTTTTCATGTACCTGTTGGCTATCTGTATGTCTTCTTTGGAAAACATACCTATTCAGACACTCTGATCATTTTTAAATCAGACTGTATGAGTATGAGTTCTTTACATATTTTTCATGTTAACCTCTTATCTGACATATGGTTTGCAAGTATTTTCTCCCAAGTTGCCTTTTCATTTTGTTGCCAAATTTATTCTTAGATACTACTCATCCTAGTGCTGGTAACTAACTATAATACACACAACTGAACAACAATGTTGTTTTTCCAGTTTGGAATAAAATTCAACTTACGAATTGTATTTGCACTGATTACAATAAAATAAAAACAGATATTTCTATGTAAAAATATGGAATATATAATTAATATATAATATTAAGTTTAAGAAAAAGGACTCACAGTCACTTCTTCCATGGTCTCTTTGGTAGTTAACATTATTCTCAACATAGAATTCTTTAAAAATTCCACTTCAGAATTCCTACAAAAGACAGCCAACCACTTTCTCAGGTTTGTGAGTTATATTCTAAAAGTTTCTGTGTTCAGTCTATAACTTATTTCACCTACAACAGAGAAAAGCAGTTGGACTTCTGTCCCTTCCATTTAATTTGTTAACTTTCTTAGAGATTCTAGATTTGGCTAATATCATGATGAAATGTTCAAATGACCATAGTTTTCAACCTAGTGTATTGTTTAATATTGTTTATGGCCAAGTTGGTATAACTGTTTTTATTTGCAAATATAAAATATTTTGTTTATTTATTTATTTTTAATCCTCATCTGAGGATATTTTTCCATTGGTTTTTTTTTCAAATAGAGTGGGAGGGAGGGAGGGCGAGAGAGAGAGAAACATCTATGCTAGAGAGACACCTCGATTGGCCACCTCCTGTACAAGGCCAACCAGGGCCAGGGATTGAACTGCAACCGAGGTACGTGCCCTTTACAGGGATCGAACACGCAACTTTTCGGTGTGCGGGCCAACACTCTAACTGCTGAGCCAAACCCATCAGGGCAAATAATATAAAATATTTTAAGTAAAGCCCGGCTGATGTGGCTCAGTGCACCAAGACCCACGCACCAAGAGGTTGCTGGTTCAATTCCCAGTCAGGGCATATGCTCAGGTTGTGGGCCAAATCCCCAGTGCAGGGCATGCAGGAAGTGGCCAATTGATGTTCTCTCTCATCGATGTTTCTATCTCTCTCTCCCTCTCCCTTCTTCTCTCTCTAAAAATAAATAAAGAAAAAAATTTTTTTAACATTTTAATTATTTATATATGTTATAATTTGAGGACTCAAATGACTTAGAATTTTAAAATATTAAAATTGGTGCATTTCAACTTTAAAAAGAAAAAAACATGAATCACAGTAATACTATGACTCTGTAACAAAAGACTTATGCTTGGGGAAAAAAGAGGAGAACGATATACCAAAATATAATAGAATAAAAGCCCAGCTAAAATATTGTATACTAACAAGCTTCAGTAGGCACTGATTACCAAACCATTTTGTTTTTAAATTAAAATTACTGAAGACTTTTTAAAGGATAGGATTTTCTGGACTCCATCTTTTATCTATTATATTAGAATCCCTGTGTGCAATGTCTGGTAATCTTTATTTTTGGAACGTTTCCAAAGGGCTTTTAGTTCATTGTTTTGTGTTTGGGACCTGCCAATCTAAAGAGTACAGTATCCATTCATTTCTTTAGAATACTCTGATTTGTAGAATTTTTCCGGTAGAAACAGAACTTAATACATGCTTCACTATTATGGAGAATGGCTATAAGAAATGGCCACAAATGGAGCATTTCTAAACATTTTGCAAAATTATCACAAAGGAGAGTATCAGTGGATATGGCATGAGGATTCATGTGCTCCAGATGTTTATTTTGAGCTTAACTTGAAAAGGGAAGGTGAACAAGAATGAAGTTCCTCAAACTTAGGCATTTGACATTTTAATTTCAAAATATACATTTGATTTATGTATGTGCTAACAGGGTTAATTGATTATATATAAATATTTTAAATATATCAAAATTTTTGTAATCCTCCTTTTCCCCTTTATTTTTTAATAATATATCATGGCCTAAAACACCTAATGTGACTGACTTCTTTTTTTTTTTTTTTTTTTATGTTATTGATTTGAGAGAGAGAGAGAAAAAAACATACATCGATTTGTATTGTCCCACTTATACATTCCTTGGTTGATTCTTGTAAGTGCCCTGCAACCTTGGTGTATCTAGATGGTGCTCTAACCAACTGAGCTACCCAGCGAGGTCATGACCAACCTCTCTTTACTATAAATGACCCTAGCTAATAAATATCTTTTATTTAAAGTCTCATGAAAAGAATTTCAATTGGAAGTCAGCGATCATGAAAAAGTTGTCTATCATGGTGAGTGATGAAACAGGGAAAGAACACAAATGTTGATTCTAGTTTAAAGACTGACATGAATAACAACATCTTAAGGTTTCTTTCTCCTTGATTTATAACACTGACCCAGCATACTAGCAGGGCATATATTCCATGAGATCAGGGAACCATGGGGTGGAAATAGATCTCTTTGTTGCCTTTCTTGCTCTCAGAAACCTACATTTCAACAGTCACCTATGCAGTGAGGGATGAGCTCGGTCTGAGGAGCCAAGGGCCAGGGATTTCTGCCTTTTATATTCTGGGCTCAATGGGGAGGTCATTCGCACACAGGGTCCCACCTGAGTTCTCACTATGCCACAGGATGAACTTCTGTTCTCTACCTTACCCCATAGTCGGGCCCAGAATGCGTCTGATCAAACATACCCCAGGGCAGTAAGCCATTATATCATCATGCTGCCCCTCTTCTTGAATTCGTGGGTCTTCAGTAGAATTTTTATGTTTGATCTCAGTGTGCATATTCCATAATGGCAGGATTGTCATTGAATCTCTAGTGATTCAAACCATGTTTGGCCAAGAGAAATTTGCAGTAATTTGTTAAATAGATGAATAAATGCAGAAGCTTTTCTTGAGCATGTAAATTAACTTTTAAAATTTGTTATTTTTGTTGTTTTTGTTCCTTTTAAAATACCTCAAGATTTTGGGGAGGTACCCATCAACCTATTTATTTTCTGAAAATTAGGTAAGATGCAACTTTAAGTTACTTATTATTTATTTCTAATTGTTTCTAGTCAATCAACAATGTTCACTTTGTATAGAATACTATACTGGGCATTTGGGGAAAGGGGGTTGGTCTTTTAAATGTATTGCTGGGCCCTGGCCAGTTTTGCCCAGTGGTTAGTGCCTCAGACTGCATAGGGAAGGGTCGCAGGTTCTATTTCTGGTCGAAGGCACTTACCTGAGTTGCAGGCTCGATTTTCCAACCAGTGAAGGAGACAACCAACGAATGTTTTTTTCTCTCTCTCTCTCCCCCTGCCTCCCTTCCTCTCTATCTAAAAATCAGTGAAGATTAACAACAAAAACGCATCAATTAAAAAAAAATAAAACTCTTTAAAAAATAATAAAAAAAATGTATTGCTGGATTTGGTTTACTAATATGTTGAGAATTTTTGCATCTATGTTCATCAGGAATATGTGCCTATAATTTATTTTCTTTTGTAGTGTCTGTCTCGTTTGATATCAGGGTAATGCTGCTGGCCTGGTAACATTAACTTGAGAGTCTTCCCTTCTCCAGAATGTTTTGGAAAATTTGAGAAGAATAAGTGTTAATTCTTCTTTGAATGTTTGATAAAATTCACCTGTGAAGTTATCTGGTACTGGACTAATGTCTGGTGGAAGTTTGTTTTTAATTTTTTAAAATTACAATTTACTTTCAATATTACATTATATTGATTTCAGGTATACAATTATATACTTTACAAAATGTTCCCTGGACATTTCCAGTATCACTTGGCACCATACATAGTTACAGCAATATTATTAATATATTTCTTATGCTGTACTTTACATTCCCGTGACTATTTTTAACTACTAATTTGAATTTTTTTTAATCACTTAATCTTTTTTACCCATTCCACCAAACCCCCTCCCCTCTCTCTATCACCAGTCCTCTCTCTGTGTCCATGAGTCTATTTCAATTTTGTTTATTTTGTTCTTTAGATTCTATATATAAGTGAAATCATAAGGCATTTGTCTTTCTCTGATTAACTTATTTCACTGAACATAACACACTCTAGGTCCATCCTTGCTGCTGCAAATGGTAAAATGCCATTCTTTTTTATTGCTGATTAATATTCCATTGTATATATGTACCACAGATGTTTTTATCCACTCGTCTACTTATGGACACTTGGGTTGCTTCAATAGGCTGTCTATTGTAAATAACAGTGTGATTAACATAGCAGTGCATATATTCTTTCGAATTAGTGTTTTGGGTTTCTTCAAATAAATCCCCAGAAGTGGAATCGCTGGGTCATAAAGCAGTTCCATTTTTAATTTTTGAGGAAATTCCATGATGTTCTCCATAGCGGCTGCACCAATATGTATACCCACCAATGGTGCACAAGTGTCTTCTTTTCTCCACATCCTCACCAACACTTGTTATTTGTGGATTTATTGATGATAGTCATTCTGACAGGTGTGAGGTGATACCTCATCATTGTTTTAATTTACCTTTCTCTTACAATTAATGATGTTGAGCATCTTTTCATATGTCTAGCAGCTTTTTGTATGTCCTCTTTGGAGAAGTGTCTATTCAGGTCCTCTGCCTATTTTTAATTAGACTGTTTTGTTGTTGTTTGCTTGTTTGTTTTTGTTTTTTTATATTGGGGAGGGGTTGGTGTTGAATAGTGTCAGTTTTTATAAATTTGGGGTATTAACCCTTTATCAGGTGTATCATTGATGAATATGTTCTCCCATTTAGTAGGTTGTCTCTTTGATTTTTTTATGGTTTCTTTGCTGTGCAAAAACACTTTAGATTGATGTAGTCCCATTTGTTTATTTATTTTTCTTTTCTTTCCATTACCTGAGGCGATAGAGCAGGAAAAAATATTCCTAAAAAAAGTCACAGATTTTACTGACCCTGTTTTCTTCTAAAATTTTTATGGTCTTGAGTCTTACATTTAAGTCTTTAATCCATTTTGAGTTTATTCTTGTATATGGTGTAAGAAGATGGTCTAGTTTCTTTCTTTTTTTTTGCATGAATCTGTCCAGGTTTCCCATCACCATTTATTGAATAGACTATTTTACCCCATTTATATTCTTGCCTTCTTTGTCAAATATTAATTGACCACTTAGATGCAGGTTTATTTCTGGGCTCTTTATTCTGTTCCATTGATCTATGTGTCTGTTTTTATGCCATGACCATGCTGTTTTGATTACTATGGCCTTGTAGTATAGTTTGATATCAGGTAGCATGAAACCTTCAACTTTTTTCTTTCTCAATATTGCTGAGATTATTTATTTATGCTGTGATATTTTCTTTGTGGTTCCATATAAAAATTTTTAGATTATTTGTTCTAGTTCTGCAAAATATGCATTGGTATTTTGACAGGGATTATGTTGAATCTGTAGATTGCTTCGGGTAGTATGGACATTTTAATTATGTTAATTTTTCCTATCCATGAACATGGAATATGCTTTCACTTATTTGTATCTTCTTCAATTACTTTCTTCAGTGTCTTCTAATTTTCTGAGTACAAGTCTTTTACCTCCTTGGTTAAATTTATTCCTAGGTAATTGTGTGTGTGTGTGTGTGTGTGTGTGTGTGTGTGTGTAATTGTAAATGGGATTGTTTTCTTAGTTTCTTTTTCTGTTAGTTCATTGTTGGTATATAAAATTTTCTGAATATTAATTCTATATCCTGCTACTTAATTTGTTTTTGAGTTCTAGTAGTTTATTGGTGGAATATTTAGGGTTCCCTAAATGCAGTATTATGTCATCTGTAAATAATAATAGCTTTACTTCTTCCTTTTCAATTTGTATGCCTTTTGTTTCTTCCTCTTTTGTGATTGCTGTGGCTGGGACCTCCAGTAATACAATGAATGAGAGTGATGATAGTTGACATCTCTGTCTTGTTCCTGATCTTCAGGAAAATTGTTTTAATATTTTTCCCTTTGAGTATGATAATAGCTGTGAGTTTGTCATATATAGCCTTTATTATGTTGAGGTATGTTCCCTCTATTCCCACTTTGCTGAGAGTTTTTATCATAAATGTGTGCTGAATTTTATCAAATGCTTTTTTCTGCATCTATTGATATGATTATGTGATTTTTATCCTTCATTTTGTTTATCCTTCATTTTTATCCTTCAATTAATGTGGTGTATCACATTAATTGATTTGTGGGTGTTGTACCAACCTTGCATCGCAAGCATAAATCCAACTTGAATATCACGTGTGATCTTTTTAATATATTGCTGGATTGGGTTTGCTAATATTTTGTTGAGGATTTTTGCAATTATGTTCATCAAGGATATTGTACTATAATTTTCTCTTTTTTTGTGATGTCTTTTTTTTTTATACTGGATTCTGAATGATGCATCTTCATAAAATGAGCTTGGGGGATCTTCCCTCCTCTTGTGTTTTTTGAAATAGTTTGAAATGTTTGGTAAAATTTACCTGTGAAACCATCTGGTCCAGGACTTTTGCTAGGTGGAGGTTTTTTATTACCTCTTTGATTTCATTAGTTGTAATTGGTCTGCTCAGAATTTCTGATTCTTCTTGATTCAATTTTGGAAGAATGTATGTTTTTCAGAATTTATCCATTTCAAGCAGGTTGTCCAATTTATTGGCATATAGATGTTTGTAATATTTTTCTTACAATCCATTGTATTTCTGTGGTGTCAGTTGTTATGTCTCATTTATGATTTTATTTATTTGCGTCTTTTCTCTTTTTTTACTTGATGAGTCTGGTTTAAGTTTTGTCAATCTTATTTATCTTCTCAAAGAACCAGCTCTTGGCTTCATTGATCCTTTGTATTGTTTTTTTTAGTCTCTATGTCATTTATTTCTGCAGTAATCTTTATTTTTTCCTTCCTTCTACTCACTTTGGGATTTGTTTGTTGTTCTCTTTCTAGTTCCATTAGTTGTAAAGTTAGATTTTTTTATTTGAGATTTTTCTTGCTTCTTGATGTAGGCCTGTATTGCTGTAAATTTCCCTCTTAGAAAAATTCCCGTAGGTTTGAGGTAGTTGTGTATTAATTTTTATTTGTCTCAAGTTATCTTTGATATCTTTCTTGATCTCATTTTTGTCATATTCATTGTTAGTAACATGTTATCTAGCCTCCATGTTTTTGTGTGTTTCTCAGTTTTTTCTTATAATTGATTTATAATTTCATACTATTGTGGTTGGCGAAGGTGCTTGATATGATTTTAATTTTTCTTGAATTTATTGAGACTTGTTTTGTATCCTAACATTTGGTCTTTCCTGGAAAATGTTCCATGTGCACTTGAAATAGATATATATTTTTTCTGCTACTTTGTATGCAATGCTCTGAAAATTTCAATTAAATCTATTTGGTCTAGTGTATCATTTAAGGTTGCATTTTCCTTGATTATTTTTCTGAAAGATTTATCCATTGATGTCAATGGGGTGTTAAAATCCCCTGCTATGACTGTGTCACTATCTATCTATCTCTCTCTTTATGTCTGTCAAGATTTGCTTTATATAATTAGGTGTTTCTATGTTGGGTGCATAAATGTTTACAGATGGTATGTTCTGTTGTTGGATTGATCCCGATCATTATTTAATGTCCTTCTTTATCTCTTATTATAACCTTTGTTTTAAGGTCTATTTTTCTGATACAAGTATTGCTGCCTTCGCTTTTGTTTGTTTCTTTGTATTTATATGATATAGCCTTAGATCCCTTTGCTTTCATTCTGTGTATATCTTTTGTTCCGAGGTGGGTCTTTTGTCAACAGCATATATATAGGTCTTGTTTTCTTATTCAGCTACCTTCTGTCTTTTGATTGGAGCATTTAATCCATTTTACATTTAAGGTGGTTATTGAGAGAGATTTATTTATTGCCATTTTGTTTTTTATAACTATGTTTCCTTTTTTTTTTTTTTTTTTCCTTCCTCTTCTTAAAGAAGGCACCTTAATATTTCTTGTAATACTGGTTTGGTGGTAATTAACTTCTTTACCTTTTTCTTTTCTTAGAAATTCTTTATTTAACATTCAATTTTAAATAATAGCCTGGCTGGATAGAGTAGTCTTGGTTGTAGGATCTGGCTTTTTTTCACTTTGAATATTTCATATCAATCTCTTCTAGCCTGAAATATTTCTGTTGAGAAATCAGCTGACAATCTTATGGGAGCTCCCTTGTAGGTGACTGTCTTTCTCTAGCTCTTTTTAAGATTCCCTCTTTGTCCTTAACTATTTCCATTTTAATTATGACATGTCTTGGTGTGGGCCTTTTAGATTCACCTTGTTTCAGACTCTCTGTGTTTGCTGGACATGTGTCTTTTTCTTTCACCAGGTTAGAGAATTTTTCAGCCATTATTTCTTAAAATAGTTTCTCAATTCCTTGCTCTCTCTTCTCTCTTCTCTTTGGTCTCTCTCTCTCTTCTCTTTCTGGCACCCCTAGGATGTGGATGTTGTTATGATTCATATTGTTTCAAAGGTCCCAAAAACGATTTTCATTTATTTTAATTCTTTATTTGTTCTGCTCTTATTTGGTGTTTTCTTCTAGCTTGTCTTCCAAATCCTCTGCTTCATTTAGGCTACTGTTGAATCCATCTAGTGCATTGTTTTTTTCTGATTTATTTTTTATATTTTATATTTCCTCTTACATGCTGTTGAAGTTCTCACTAAGCTCCTTGTGCATCCTTATAACCATTGTTTTGAACTCTATATCTTGTAGCTTCCTGGTCGCCATTTTGTTTTATTCTTATAATGAGGATTTCTCCTGTTCTTTCATTTGGGGCATGTTTGTTTGTTTTTATTCCCATTTTGGCTGCATTTCTATATTTGTTACTGTATATTAGGTGGCTCTGTTATGCCTTTGTATGGTGGCCTTATGTAATAGGTAACTTTGTGGTGCTTAGAAGCATAGTCTCCCTAATCATGTGAGCTAGGTTGTCCAGGAATATCCATTTTTGTGAGTTATGTGAGCTCTAGTGTTGTAGTTGAGCCTTGATTGCTGTTGGCCTGTCCATGGGAGGGGTTGCCACCTCTATCTGGCTATGGGGATTGACCCAGAGCACACTGTATGATCTATTATGTGGGGGCTGTCTCCACAGTGCTGAATTTGTCTCAACATGGTCTGGTGTCTGCTGAGATTAACCTTTGTGTATGTTGCTTTGGAGCTACTTGTGCTCTGATGTGATCCTCATCACTGGTTGGGTTGATTCCAGGGCCCCTTTGGTGGAAATCCAGTACTGGTTGATGTCTAGAACTGCCAATGCCAGGCCCTGGGCTACCTGTTTAGAATGCTCCACAGTTTGTGGCTGCCTCTGCTGGGACTGAGTGTGCATAGGAGTGGCCTAACTGAGCACCAAGACCAGTTTTCACCAGCACCAAGTGGAACAGGCCAGCAAAAGGCCCACGGCTCCCTGAGAACTTCCCTCTCTTGTTAGGCTGTTACTGAAGGAACCCTCTCCTGTTAGGCTCAGTAATTTAAGGAGCCACTGGGAGTATGTGAGTTGCCTGAGGAAGGCTCTCAGTGAGTCCCTAGGTAGAAGCAAGTGGTGCTCCTCAGGTTGATACGGATTCAAATTCAGCACCAGTGCTGGGTTTGAGGCCACTCAGCAACAGTCTCTGAGTGTGCCAAGGTCAGCCACCACCTGCCAAGTGCCTGTGGATCTTTGTTCTGGGGCTGTGTCTCAGGAATTCATCAGAGTGAGACCAGCAATGTTCATCAGGCCCACACAGACCAAGGTTTGGCCTTGTACTGGGAGGGCTCTACCCCACCAGTTGACAATGCTGTAGAGAAGAGGGCGACCAAGAGTCTGAAAGGTAGAGCTAATGCATCTCCCCTGAGGGGGCTAGTGTATCTTCCATGGTGGGGTCAGGGCACTGCCACTATGGCCACCATGGGCGGGGTGCTCTGAAGAAACCTGTGCAGGTACTGTGGCTGCTATAGCGGGGTGCTCTGGAGCTGGAATTCAGAGGGGCTGCTATAGCCACAAGGGTTGCAGCAGAGTCAGTGTGTGCACTCACAGCTGATGTCCTCTAGCCCAGGTTGGTGGGGAGGCGAATGGTCTCTGTCCCAAAGCCACAGAACTGTTCCTCTGATTCTCCTTGAGTGTTCCCTAAAGATCTCCTGTAGAGAGTCTTTACCATAGGCTTAGGTAGCAAACACCTCTTTAGGGCCTGAGCTCAGGCAGACACCAGGGGTGCTGGTAGGGTGTAGTTGTGCAGTCTCTATAGGCTGATGCAGATTGGAAGGGAGTACTTGCCCCAATAAACATTGTGTCTGTGAGCCCTGAGGGAGAGGAACTCAGCTCAGGGACCCGTGTGTCTTACTTTTCAGCTCTCTACCCAGAACCACACAACTTAGCTTGTACTTACAAGACTCTAGTATGCTCCAAGTCACTCTCCCTCTGCTGGAGCCCAGGGTGGGTGGCTGTGAAGGAGATCCTGTGCCCTGGCCCTTTAAGGGGGTGCCTGGTTTTCTAGCAGATTCACGTCTCTCCCTGGTAAACAGAATTCTGGTGCTTTGTACAGCCAGATGTTACGTGGGCACCTCTTCTGGACTCTGTTGCTCTGGGCTGGGAAACCCAGGATAGGGTTGGGACCCCACATTTCTTAGGGAACACCTCTGCAGCTGAAATATCCCTCTATATTCTGAGGTACTACATGTTGGTATGGGGCCAGCCCTTTTTCATATTCCTGCCCTTCCTACCAGTTCTGATGTGGTCTCTTCTATAAATCCTTTGTTGAAAGACTTCTGGTCTTCAGTTAGCCATTCAGGTTGATTGTGCTTAAATATAATTGCAATTCCAGTTCGAGGCCAGGAGGAGGTTAGAGTAAACTGCATCTATTCTGACATCATCTTCCAAAATTCTGTTTCATTTTGATTCAGTTTTGAAAGAGTGTATGTTTCTAGGAACTTATTTATCTGTTCCAGATTGCTCAGTTTGTTGGTATTTAGTTGTTCATAGTATTCTCTTATAATCATTTGTATTTCTGTCATATTGCTTGTCACTTTTCTTTTATTTCTGATTTTATTTATTTGGATCCTGTCTATTCTTTCTTGATGAGTCTGGTTAAAGGTTTATAAATTTTATTTATCTGTGCAAAGAACCAGCTCTTGGTTTCATTGATCTTATATATATATATATATTTTTTTTAATTCTCACCTGAGGATATTTTTCCATTTATTTTCAGATAGAGTTGGGGGGGGGGGAGAGAGGCATCAATGTGAGAGAGACATATCTATTGGTTGCCTCCCGTACGACCCTGACCAGGTCTGGGGACTGAAGCACAACCAAGGTACATGCCCTTGTCCGGAATCAAGCCTGAAACACTTTGGTCCTCAGGCCGACATTCTAACCACTGAGGAAAACCAGCCAGGGCTGTATTGTTTTTTTATACTTTATTTTACTTACTTCCACACTGATCTTTATTATTATTCCTCCTATTTACTTTGGTTTTTGTTTGTTGTTTTTTTCCTAGATCCTTTAGGTATAAGATTAAATTGTTTACTTGAGATTTTTCCTGTTTCTAGAGTTAGGCCTGTATTGGTACATATTTCCCACTTAGGACTTCTTTAGATGTGTCCCATAGATTTTTGGGTTGTTTTCATTTTCATTTGTCTCAAGGTATCTTTTCATTTCTTCATTGATCTCATTGTTAACCCATTCACTGCTTAGTAGCACTTTATTTAGCCTTCACCTGTTTGTGTTTTTCCGCATATGTGTGTGTGCATGTGTGTGCTTGTAAATGATATAAAGGTTTTTTGTTTGTTTATTAATTTATTTTTGTTACATATGTTTCTCCTTTTTTCCTCATTGACACCCTCCTCCCCATCCCCCCACCCCGTCCCCAGCTTTCTTGTCCATGTCCATCAGTTATGCATACATGCGTAAAAGTTCTGTGGTTTATCTCTTCCCCTCCCCCTTTCTGAGGGTTGTCAGTCTGTACCCTACTTCCACATCTCTGGGTCTACCCTGTTCCTCAGACTGTTATGTTTATTATATTCCACAAATAAGTGAGATCATGTGATATTGGTCTTTCTCTGCTTGGCTTGTTTCGCTTAGGATAATACTCTCAAGGTCCCTCCATGTCGTCTCAAAGGATAAGAGATCTTTCTTTCTTACAGCTGCATAGTACTCCATTGTGTATATGTACCAGCTTTTTTATCCATTCATCCACTGATGGACACTTGGGCTGTTTCCAGATCATAGCTGTTGTAAATAGTGCTGCTATGAACATGGGGGTACATGTATTTTTTCTGATTGGTGATTCAGGCTTCTTAGGGTATATTCCTAGAAGTGGGATCACTGGGTCAAATGGCAATTCCATTTTTAATTTTTTGAGGTAACACCATAGTGTTTTCCACAGTGGCTGCACCAGTCTGCATTCCCACCAGCAGTGTACTAGAGTCCCCTTTTCTCCACACCCTCGATAACACTTGTTGTTTGATGATTTGTTGATGGCAGCCATTCTGACAGGTATGAGGTGATACCTCATAGTTGTTTTAATTTGCATCTCTCTGATGATTAGTGAAGTTGAGCATTTCTTCATATGTCTCTTAGCCATTTGTATGTCCTGTTTGGAGAGGTGTCTATTTAGTTCCTCTGCCCATTTTTTAATTTGGGTCCTTTGTCTTCTTTTTGTTGAGTTGTATGAGTACTCTATATATTATGGAGATTAACCCCTTATCTGATGTATCATTGGCAATTATGCTCTCCCATACAGTGGGTTCCCTTTCTGTTTTGATGGTTGTTTCTTTTGCTGTGCATAAGCTTTTGAGTTTGATGTAGTTCCATGTGTTCATGTTTTCCTTTGTTTCTGTTGCCTTAGGTGATGTATCAGTGAAAATTCTGCAGCGTATGATGTCCGAAATTTTGTTGCCTATATTTTCTTCTAGGATTTTTATAGATTCACGAGTAACATTTAAGTCTTTTATCCATTTTGAGTTTATTCTTGTGTATGGTGCAAGTTGATGGTCTAGTTTCATGTTTTTTACATGTAGCTGTCCAATTTTCTCAACACCATTTATTAAAGAGGCTGTCTTTACTCCATTGTTTGCTCTTGCCACCTTTGTCAAATATTAATTCCGCATAATGCCTTGAGTCAATTTCCGGATTCTCTGTTCTGTTCCACCGGTCTATATGCCAGTTCCATTGGTTCTTGTGCAAGTACCAGGCTGTTTTGATTACAGTACCTTTGTAGTATAAGCTGATATCCAATATTGTAATCCCACCTACTTTGTCTTTCATTTTCAAGATTGCTGTGGCTATTCGGGGTCTTTTTTGGTTCCATATGAACTTTTGAAGTATTTGTTCTACTTCTGTGAAATATGTCACTGGTATTTTGATGGGGATTGCATTGAATCTATAGATCGCTTTGGGTAATATGGACATTTTAATCATGTTAATTCTTCCAATCCATGAACAAGTTATGTGCTTCCACTTTTTTATATATTCCTCTATTTCTTTTTTCAATGTCCTGTAGTTTTCTGCAAATAAGTCCTTTACTTTTTTGGTTAAGTTTATTCCTAGGTATCTTAATTTTTTTGCCGCGATGGTAAATGGGATTTTTTTTAGTTTCTCTTTCTGTGAGTTCATCATTGGTGTATAAGAATGCCATCGATTAATTGATGTTAATTTTGTATCCTGCTACTTTGCCAAATTCATTTATTAGGTCTAGTAGATTTTTGATGGAGTCTTTAGAGTTTTCTATGTATAATATCATGTCATCTGCGAATAATGACAGTTTCACTTCCTCCTTTCCAATTTGGATTCCTTTTATTTTTTTCACGTCTGATTGCTGTGGGTAAGCCTTCCAGTACTATGTTAAATAAGAGTGGTGAAAGTGGGCATCCCTGTCTTGTTCCTGTTCTTAAGGGAAATGCTTTTAGTTTTTGCCCATTGAGTATGATGTTGTCTGTAGGTCTTTCATATATGGCCTTTATAATGTTGAGATATGATCCCTCTATTCCCAAATTGCTGAGCGTTTTTATCAGGAATGGGTGCTGGATTTCATCAAATGATTTTTCAGCGTCTATTGATATGATCATGTGGTTTTTATCTTTCATTTTGTTTATGTGGTGTATCATATTTATTGATTTGCAATGATTGAATCAGCCTTGCATCCCTGGGATGAATCTCACTTGGTCATGGTGACTAATTTTTTTGATATGTGCTGAATCTGATTTGCTAGTATTTTGTTTAATATTTTGACATCTATGTTCATCAGGGATATTGTCCTGTAGTTTTATTTCTATCTAGTGTTTTTTTCTGGTTTTGGAATTCGAATTATGCTGGCTTCATAAAACGAGTTTGGAAATTTTCCTTCTTCTTGAATGTTTTGGAATAGTTTGAGGAGAATGGGTGTTAGTTCTTCTTTGTATGTTCAATAAAACTCCCCCATGAAGCCGTCCGGGCCTGGGCTTTTGTTTGCTGGGAGAGTCTTGAATACATCTTCAATTTCCTTAGTTGTTATTGGTCTGTTCCAGTTTTCTATCTCTTCCCGGTCCAGTTTTGGGAGACTATGTGTTCCTAGAAATTTCTCCATTTCGCTTAGATTTTCGAATTTGTTGCCATATAAATGTTCATAGTATTTGTTAACGATTCTTTGTATTTCTGTGGTGTCAGTTGTTACTTCTCCTCTTTCATTTCTGATTTTGTGTATTTGGGTTCTCTCTCTTTGTTTCTTGGTGAGCCTGGCTCAAGGTCCATCAATCTTGTTTATCTTTTCAAAAAACCAGCTCTTTGTTTCATTGATCCTTTAAATTGTTTTTCTGGTCTCTATGTCATTTATTTCTGCTCTGATCTTCACTATTTCCTTCCTTCTACTTGCTCTGGGGTTTTCTTTTTGTTCGCTTTCTAGTTCTTTAAGTTGTGAGGTTAGATAGTCTATTAGAAATTTTTCTTGTTTCTTGAGGTAGGTCTGGAGTGCTATGAACTTCCCTCTCAGAACTGCTTTTGCTGCATCCTATAGATTTTGTGTTTTTGTGTGTTCATTTTCATTGGCTTCCAGGAAGTTTTTAATTTCTTCCTTGATCTCCTCGATAACCCATTCATTGTTGAATAACATGCTCTTTAGCCTCCATGTGATCAAATGTCTTTGCATGTTCTTGTTGCAATTGATTTCTAGTTTCATGCCATTGTGATCTGAGAAGATGCTTGATGTGATTTAAATCTTCTTGAGCTTGTAGAGACTTAGTTTGTGTCCTAACATGTGGTCTATCTTTGAGAATGTCCCATGTGTGCTTGAGAAGAATGTGAATTCTGTAGTTTTGGGGTGTAATTCTCTGTAAATATCTATTAAATCCTTTTGATCTAGTGCTTCGTTTAGAGTCTCTGTTTCCTTGTTAATTTTTTTGTCTAGAGGATCTATCCAGTGATGTCAGCTGGATGTTGGAGTCCCCTGCTATGATTGTATTGCTGTCAATTTCTCCTTTGAAGTCCTCCAGAAGATTTTTAATATATTTTGGTGCTCCTATATTAGGTGCATATATGTTTACCAAGGTTAAATCTTTCTGTTGGATAGATCCTTTCAATATTATTTAGTGACCTTCTTTGTTTCTAGTTACAGCCTTCATTTGAAAATCTATTTTATCAGATATGAGTATTGCTACCCCAGCTTTTTATTCCTTTCTGTTTGCTTGGAAGATTTTTTTCCCATCCCTTTACTTTCAACCTATGTGAGTCTTTTGTTGTGAGGTGGGTCTCTTGTAAACAACATATATATGGGTCATGCTTTCTTAGTCAATCTGCTAGTCTGTGTCTTTTTATCGGAGCATTTAGTAAATTTACATTTAATGTGATTATTGATATGTACTTATTTATTGCTATTTTTGTTTAGTGTGGTTCTATTTTCCTTTCTATTTATTCTTCTAATTACAGCAGTCCTTTTAACATTTTTTGCAGTGCTGGTTTTGTGCTAATGTATTCCCTTAGCCTTTTTTTGTCTGGGAAGCTCTTTATTTGTCCTTCTATTTTGAATATAGCGTTGCTGGATAGAGTTGTCTTGGATTCAGATCCTTGTTTTTCATGACCTTGATTACTTCATGCCATTCCCTTCTGGCCTGTAGTGTTTCGGTTGAGAAGTCAGCTGATAGCCTTATGGGGGTTCCTTTGTAGGTAACCTGTTGCTTATCTCTTGCTGCCTTTAGGATTCTCTCTTTGTCTTTAATTTTTGGCATTTTAATTACTATGTGTCTTGGTGTGGACCTGTTTGGTTTTTTCTTACTTGGGGCTCTCTGTGCTTCTTCAACTTGAATGCCTTCTTTCTTCACCAAATTAGGAAATTTTTCTATCACTATTTCTTCAAATATATTCTCTAACACTTGCTCATTTTCTTCTTCTTCAGGGACTCCTATGATGTGAATGTTGTGACATTTCCAATTGTCCCAAAGTTCTCTTAATCTGTTTCCTGTTTTTTCATTGTTTTTCCTTTTTGTTTTCTGATTGGTTGATTTTTTCTACACTGTCTTCTAATTTACTGATCCAGTCCTCAGCTTCCTCTACTCTGCTGTTTAGTCCTTCCAATGTGTTCTTCATTTCTGCTATGTCATTCTTCCTTTCTTCTTGTTGCTTCTTCATTTCCAATTGGTTGATATTCAATGTTTCTATGTCTTTACTCATGGTGTTGATGTCCTAACTCATGCTGTTGATCTTCCTTAAGATCATGGCTCTGAATTCTACCTCTGTTAACTTGCTTAACTCCATTTCATTTTTCTCATCTTCGGTAGAGGTCTCTTGTTCTTTTATTTTGGATCTGTTTCTTTGTTCACCATTTTGGCTATCTTGGTGGTTTTGGAACCTTCCAAATCTTCCCTGTGGATGTTGGTGTTCTGCTGTTTGTGGCTCCCTCTACTGGGTTTGGATGAGCCTGGGAGGACCCACGTTAAACACCACTGTTGAGTCTTACTTTCCTGGATTTCCCGAGGGTGGGGCAGATGCTGGTTGTTAATGAGCCTCAATTTGCATTTCAGTGGCCTACCTGCGTGTGGCTGAATCTCAGAGAGTGGTGCCACCTCTCCCCAGAACCCTGGGAAGGAGTATGATGGCCACTGTCCTGCGTGTCCGCAACTCAGCAAACGCTCTGAGTGCTCCCCAAATCCCGAGTGTCCCCACACAGTTCCAGTCCAGTCTGTCCTCCCTCTGCCAGAGCCCAAGGTCAGTGGCTGTGGCTATTTTAGCGCTCTGTCCTGGCCCTCTGCGCTGTTGAGCCAGCTTGTGCTTTAACCCCGAGTGTGGTGCTCACAGCTAAGACTGCCACTGTCCGTGGGCCCCAGCCCCCCTCTCACGTCTTTGCAATCCTATCAGGATCGATTTAGTGTCCCTTGTTGTATGGTCCTTGAAAGCTGCTTTTCCCCAATGATTTGTCTTTATTTTAGTTGTAATTCCAGTTTGGTCCTGGGAGATGGTCTGTGTAGCTTCCATTCACTCCGCCTCTATTTTGGAATTCTCGATACAAAGGATTTTTTGTGAAGAAATTATTAAATTCACACATTAGCCTACTTTTGAGTCATAATAAATTTCTTTAGCAAAAATGTCCTGAGAGAAAGGAATTCCTGCTTTGCCCCAGAAAGTAATGCAGTGATTCATTTAATCACCTACAGCAAAAGAGTTCCAGTGAGAACCATGACATATTTTTCACCCACAGAACTACACGATAATAAACTCCTGTTGTTTTAAGCCACTGGGTGTGTGGTAACTTATTCCAACAGCAATAGGAAACTAATCTTTTTCTGTACCTTTAATCCAGCTTCAACAATGATCAAACCATGGCCATCTAGAACTCTCATCCAAACCTCTCCCCTGGATTATTTTGAAGCAAATCCCGGGTATCATATTTTTTTTTTCCAGTGAAAAAGTAGACAGTATATGCTTTTGTTAATAAATAGTGTGAGAGCATCAGTGATAACTGTTTAAAAATTAAATTCTCTTCAACAGCCTGTCCAGTGTGGCTCATTGGATTGAGCATCATCCCAGTTCAATTCCCGGTCAGGTCAGGGCACATGCCTGGATTGTGAGCTTGATCCCTGGTAGGGGGTGTGCAGTAGGCAGCCAATCGATGTATCTCTCTCACATTAATGTTTTTATCTCTCTCTTCCTTCCTCTCTCTCTAAAAAAATCAATAAAAATATTATTTTTAATTCTTTTAAACAACCATGTCTTGTCTTTAATGTTGCACATATTGGCCTCTATGGCACTGCAAGTAAAACATGAAAATATTTCCCATTTCCATGCACAGGTATTTAGCTCTAAGACCATTTAAAAATTATTATGATCAAAGTAAACTTTGCAAAAATTAATACTTATTTGGACAGCCATGATTAAATGAATATCAAACAAGCAAGATGTAGGTTATGTTCAATAAGTTCCAGATGTCAAGTTATAACATTTAATGTTATTTCCTTTTCTTATTTTTTATCTTTATGGTTTATAGAATTACAGATGTCCTCCATTTTTCCCCATTACCCCTGCGACTCAGTAGTTTATTTTTTAATATTCTTCACCTTTTCTGTCCATTGCCTAAGTCCCTTCTGATCTGGCAACTATCTTTTTGTTCTCTGTATCTATGAGTTTGTTTCTATTTTGTTTTGTTTGTTCATTTATTTTGCTTTTTAGATTCCACATATAACTGAAATCATATGGTATTTGTCTTTGTCTAATTTCATTCTTTTTCCTGGCTGAGTAATATATTCCATTGTATGCATATCCCATATTTTCTTTCTCTATTAGTTTATCAATAGACACCCAAGTTGCTTCTATATCTTGGCTATTATAAATAATGCTGCAATAAACATAGGAGTGCATACATATTTTTGAATTATGTCTTCAATTTTTTTCAGAAAAAATACTCAGAAGTAGAATTGCTGGGTCATACAAATACTTCTGTTTTTAATATGTTAAGGAGACTCCATAGTGTTTTCCACAGTGGCTGCATAAATTTACATTCTCAACAGTGCACAAGGTTTCCTTTTTCCACACCTGCCAACACTTTTTATTTCTTGTCTTTTGGTAATAGCTATTCTAACAGGTATGAGATTATATCTCATTATGGTTTTGACTTGCATGGCCCTTATGATTAGTGATGTTGAGCACCTTTTCATGTACCTGTTGGCCATTGATATGTCTTTTTTTGGAGAAATATCTATTCAGATTCTCTGCCTATTTTTGAATCAGATTTTTCTTTTTACTATTGAGTTGTATGAGTTCTATGTGTAATTTATATATTAATCCCTTCACAGATAGATAATTTGCAAATATTTTCTGCCATTTTGTAGGTTGCCTTTTCATTTCTTTGATGGTTTTCCTTGAGATGCGAAACTATTTTAGTTTAATGTAGTCACACTTGTTTATTGTTGCCTTTGAATTGGTGTCAAATCCAAACAATAATAACTAAACCCAATATCAGGGAGCTTATCACCTGTGTTTTAGTCCTGGAGTTTTATGGTTTCAGGTCTTACGTTTGTGTTTTTTATCCATTTTGAGATAATTTTTGTATATGGTATAAGAGTGGTTCAATTTTATTATTTTGCATGTAGTTGTCCAGTTTTCCCAGCCCCATTTATTAAAAAGACTGTCATTTCTTCATTGTATAATCTTGGTTCCATTGTCATAAATTAATTAACCATATACGTGTGGGTTTATTTCTGGGCTCTCTGTTCCATTAATTTATGTGTCTTTTTTTTTATCCTCACCTGAGGACATTTTTTGCATTTATCTTCAGATAGAGCAGGTGGGAGAGAGGGAGGATTAAAGAGAGGAACATCAATGTGAAAGAGACACATTGAGTGGTTGCCACTCACACGACCCCGACCGGGGCCAGGGATAAACTGCAACCAAGGTACGTACCCTTAGCGGGAACCAAACCCGGGACTCTCTGGTCTGCAGGTCGAAGCTCTAACCACTGAGCCAAACTAGCCAGGGCTATGTGTCTTTTTTATGCCAATACAACACTGTTTTAATTACAATAGCTTTGTAGTATAGTGTGTTATCAGAGAGAATAAAATCTCTAGATTTGTCCTTTTTTGTCATGATTGCCTTGGCTCCTTAGGGTCTTTTGTGGTTCATACAAATTTTAGGAATTTTGGTTATATTTCTGTAAAAATGACATTAGTATTTTGATAAAGATTGCATTGAATCTGTGTATTGCTTCGGGTCATATTTACATCTTAACAATATAATTCTTCCAATCCGTGAGCACAGAATATCCTTCCATTTATATGTGTCTTCTTCAATTTTTCATCAATGTTTCATGTGTTCTCAATGTAAAGGTCTTCACCCCATTGGTTAAATTTATTTCTAGGTATTTTATTCTTTTTGATGAAATTTTAAATGGAATTGTTTTCGTAATTTCTTTCTTTCAGATAGATCATTAATAGTGTATAAAATGGCCCTGGCTGGTTTGGCTCAGCGGTTGGAGCGTTGGCCCATGGTCCAGAGAGACCCGTGTTCGGTTCCCGCTAAGGGCACATACTTCGGTTGCAGTTTGTCCCCACCCTGGTTGGGGTCGTGTGGGTGGCAGCCAGTCGATGTGTCTCTCTCACATCGATGTTTCTCTATCTCTCTCTTCCTCCCTCTCTCCCTCTTGTTTTATCTGAAGATGAATGCAAAAAATGTCCTCGGGTGAGGATAAAATAAATAAATAAATAAAATTTAAAAATAAAATAGTGTATAAAATGCAACATATTTTTCGTATTGATTTTGTATTCTACAACTGAACTCAATTTATTATTAGTTCAAACAGTTTATTTTTGGTAGAATACTTAGAGTTTTCTATAGATAATATTATATCATGAAAATAGTGACAGTTTAGGGAATTCAAAATGGCAGTGGAATGAATGGAAGCTACACAGAACATCTCCCAGGACCAAACTGGAATTACAACTAAAATAAAGACAAATCGTCAGGAAAAACAACAGAAGAGCAGCTGGAGAAGACCCATATAACCAGGGACAGGGGAAAAGGACACTGAATCGAGCCTGGTAGGTCTGCGGAGGCACAAGAGGGTGGGCTGGGAGGTGCCAGAGAGTGAAGCTGTTCTAGCTGTGAGCAGCTCACTCAGGGTTAAAATCCCAAGCCACCTCCACAGTGCAGAGGGCCGGGACAGAGCACTAAATTAGCTACAGCCACTCACCTTGGGGTCTGGCAGAGGGAGGGCAGACTGGACTGGAACTGTGTGGGGAGATTTAGGATTTGGAGGGCGCTGAGAGTTTTTGCTGAGTCAGACCCTCACATGACAGGGGCCATCTTGCACAGGGAGCCCCTTTCTGGAGCCCTGGAAAGTGGAAGCCCCTCACTTGGAGATTTAACGACACCCAACTGGGCCAGAGTAATGCATATTGAGGCTCATTAACTACCAGCATCTGCACCACACACTGGAAATCCATTTACCCTGAACATCTGAAGTTTTTCATTCAGTTGAGGGCTACAACACAAAGCTCATCAAGTAACTGAGACTAATAGCCTCAAGGCAAAAGCTAGAGGATAACTGAACCTTTCTTGGGCTTTCAAATCTACCCAGGAAGTAAGACATGACAGTGGTGTTTAATGTGGGTCCTCCGAGGCTCATCCAAACCCAGTAGAGGGAGCCACAAACAGCAGAACACCAACACCCACAAGGAAAATTTAGCAGGCTCCAAAACCCACTGAGATAGCGAAAATGGTGAAACAAAGAAAAAATTCCCAAATGAAAGAGCAAGAGAACTCTACTGAAGATGAGATAAATAAAATGCAGTTAAGCAAGTTAACAGAGGTAGAGTTCAGAGCCATGATCTTGAGGAAAATAAACAGCATGAGTAAGGACATTGACACCATGAGTAAAGAGATAGTAATATTGAAAACCAACCAAATGAAAATGAAGAATGATATAGCAGAAATAAAGAACACATAGGAAGGAATAGCCAGCAGAGTAGAGGAAGCTGAGGACTAGATCTATGAATTAAAAGACAGGGTAGAAAAAAAATCAACCAATCAGAAAACCAAAAGACAAAAAAAATTTAAAAACCTGAAGACAACTTAAGAGAACTGAGGGACAACTAGAAAAATAACAACATTCAAATCATATGAGTTCCCAGAAGAAGAAGAAAATGAGCAAGTGTTAGAGAACATATTTAAAGAAATAGTGACAGAAAACTTCCCTAACATGGTGAAGGAAGAAGGCATTCAAGTTCAAGAAGCACAGAGAGTCTCAAGTAAGAAAAACCCAAAGAGGCCCACACCAAGACACATAATTAAAGTGCAAAAAATTAAAGACAAAGAGAGAATCCTAAAGACAACAAGAGATAAGCAACAGGTTACCTACAAAGGAACCCCCACAAAGCTATCAGCTGACTTCTCAAAACAAACACTACAGGCCAGAAAGGAATGGCATGAAGTAATCAAGGTATGAAAAACAAAGATCTGAATCCAAGACTACTGTATTCAGCAAGGCTATCATTCAAAACAGAAGGTGAAATAAAGAACTTCCCAAACAAATAAAGGCTAAGGGAATACATTAGCACAAAACCAGCTCTGCAAGAAATGTTAAAAGGACTGCTGTAATTAGCAGAAGAAATAGAAAGAAAAATATAACCACACTGAACAAAAATGGCAATAAATAAGTACATATCAATAATCACCTTAAATGTAAATGGATTGAATGTTCCCATCAAAAGTCACAGACTAGCTGATTGCATAAGAAATCATGAGTCATATATACGTTGTTTATAAGAGACCCACCTCACAACAAAAGACTCACATAGATTGAAAGTGAAGAGATGAAAAAAAAAAAATCTTCCAAGCAAAAAGAAAGAAAAAAAAAAGCTGGGGTAGCAATACTCATATCTGATAAAATAGATTTCCAAATGAAGGCCATAACTAGAGACAAAGAAGGTCACTACATAATATTGAAAGAATCATTCCAACAGGAAGATATAATCTTAGTAAACTTATATGCACCAAATAAAGGAACACCAAATTATACTAAAAATCTTCTGGAGGACTTCAAAGGAGAAATCGACAGCAATACAATCATAGCAGGGGACTCCAACACCCTGCTGACATCACTTGATAGATCCTCTAGACAAAAAATTAACAAGGAAACAAAGACTAAATGATGCACTAGATCAAAAGGATTTAATATATATTTACAGGGAATTACACCCCAAAACTGCAGAATTCACATTCTTCTCAAGTGCACATAAGACATTTTCAAAGATAGACCACCTGTTAGGACACAAACTAAGTCTCTACAAGTTCAAGAAGATTTAAATCAGATCAAGCATCTTCTCAGATCACAATGGCATGAAACTAGAACTCAATTACAACATAAACATGAAAAGACATTTGAACACATGGAGGCTAAATAGCATGTTTTTAAACAATGACTGGGTTACTGAGGAGTTCAAGGAAGAAATTAAAAAATTTCTGGAAACCAATGAAAATGAACACACAACAACACAAAATCTATGAGATGCAGTGAAAGCAGTCCTGAGAGGGAAGTTCATAGCACTAGAGGCTTATCTCAAGAAAGAAGAAAAATTTCTAATTGACTAACCTCACAATTAAAGAATTAGAAAACTGAACCTTTCTATGGCTTGCAAAACAAAAAGAAAACCCCAAAGCAAGTAGAAGGAAGAAAACAGTAAAGATCAGAGCAGAAATAAATGACATAGAGACCAAAGAAAGAATTAAAATATGAGTGAAACAAAGAGCTGGTTCTTTGAAAAGATAAACAGGATTGATGGACCCTTAGCTAGACTCACCAAGAAACAAAGAGAGAGGACCCAAATACACAAAATCAGAAATGATACAGGAGAAGTAACAACTGACACCACAGAAATACAAAGAATCATTAGCAAATACTATGAACTGTTATACAGCATAAAATTGGACAACCTTATTGAAATGGAAAAATTTCTAGAAACATACAGTGTCCTGAAACTGAACTGGGAAGAGATAGAAAACTTGAACAGACCAATAATAACTAAGGAAATTGAAGATGTAATCAAGACTCTTCCAGCAAACAAAAGTCCAGGCCCGGACAGCTTCATGGGGGAGTTTTACTGAACATTCAAAGAAGAACTAACACCCATTCTCCTCAAACTATTCCAAAACATTCAAGAAGAAGGAAGACTTCCAAACTCATTTTTTGAGTCTAGCATAATTCTAATTCCAAAACCTGATAAAGACACTAGATAGAAAGAAAACTACAGGCCAATATCCTTGGTGAACAGAGATCCTTAACAAAATATTAGCAAATCAGACACAGCAATACATTAAAAAAAGTATTCACCATGACCAAGTGGGATTCATTTCAGGGATCAAGGCTGGCACAATATTTGCAAATCAATAAATGTCATATACCACATAAACAAAATGAAAGATAAAAAACATATGATCATGTCAATAGATGCTGAAAAAGCATTCGACAAAATCCAGCACCCATTTCTGATGAAAACACTCAGCAATGTGGGAATAGAGGGATCATATCTCGACATAATAAAGGCCATATATGAAAGACCTACAACCGCCCTGGCCGGTTTGGCTCAGCGGTTAGAGTGTCTGCCTGCTGTCCAGAGAGACCCGGGTTCGGTTCCCACTAAGGGCGCGTACCTCGGTTGAAGTTTGTCCCTGGCCCTGGTTGGGGTTGTGCGGGAGGCAGCCACTCGATGTGTCTCTCTCACATTGATGTTTCTCTCTCTCTCTCTCTCTCTCTCTCTCTCTCTCTCTCTCTCTCTCTCTCTCTTCCTCTCTCTCCCTCCCACTCTATCTGAACAAAAAATGGAAAAATGTCCTCGGGTGAGGATTAACAAAAAAAAGAAAAAGAAAGAAAAGAAAGACCTACAACCAACATCATACTCAATGGACAAAAACTAAAAGCATTTCTCTTAAGAACAAGAACAAGACAGGGATGCCCACTTTCGCCACTCTTATTTAACGTAGTACTGGAAATCCTAGCCACAGCAATCAGACATGAAGAAAAAATAAAAGGTATCCAAATTGGAAAAGAGGAAGTGAAACTGTCATTATTTGCAAATGACATTATATTATACATAGAAAATCGTAAAGACTCCATTAAAAATCTACTAGACTTAAATGAATTTGGCAAAGTAGCAGGATACAAAATTAACATCAAGAAATTGACATATTCTTATACACCAATGATGAACTCACAGAAAGAGACTCTAAAAAAGCAATCCCTTTTACCATCGTGGCAAAAAAATTAAGATACCTAGGAACAAACTTTACCAAAGAAGTAATGGGCCTATTTGCAGAAAACTACAGGACATTGAAAGAAGAAATAGAGGAAGATATAAAAAAGTAGAAGCACATACTTTGTTCATAGATTGGAAGAATTAACATCATTAAAATATCCATAATACCCAAAGCAATCTGTAGATTCAATGGAGTCCTCATCAAAATACTAACGACATATTTCACAGAACAAGAACAAATACTTCAAAATTTCATATGGAACTAAAAAAGACCCCAAATAGTCACAGCAATCTTGAAAAAGAAGGACAAAGTAGGTGGAATCACAATACCAGATATCAGGTTATACTATAAAGCCACTGTAATCAAAACAGCCTGGTACTGGCACAGGAACAGGCATATAGATTAATGGAACAGAACAGAGAACCTGGAAATTGACCCAAGACATTATGCTCAATTAATATTTGACAGTGGTGGCAAGAGCATGCAATGGAGTAAAGACAGCCTCTTCAATAAATGGTGTTGGGAAAATTGGACAGCTGCATACAAAAAAAAAAAAAAGAGAGAGAGAGAGAGAGAAACTAGACCATCAACTTACACCATACACAAGAATAAACTCAAAATGCATAAAAATCTTAAATGTGACTCAGGATTCCATAAAAATCCTAGAAGAAAATGTAGGCAACAAAATTTCTGATATTACACAGCAGAATTTTCACTGATACATCACCTAAGGCAACAGAAACAAAGAAAAAAATGAACACATGGGACTACATCAAACTCAAAAGCTTCTGCACTGCAAGAGAAACAACCATCAAAATGGAAAGGGAACCCACTACATGGTAGAGCATAATTGCCAATGATACATCAGATAAGGGATTGATTTCAAAATATATAGAGTACTCATACAACTCAACAAAAGGAAGACAAAGAACCCAATTAGAAAATGGCCAGAGGACCAAACAAAGACTTCCAGTCAAGATGGCGGTGTAGGTAAATGCCATATCTCCTCCTCCCACAACCACATCAAAATTACAACTAAATACAACACTACCATCCTTCAGAACCATCTGAAATTGAGCTGGATGGATGTCCTACAACTACAAAATTAAAGGAACAGCCACACCAAGACTGGTAGGAGAGGCAGAGTCATTGATGGGCCGGTCCCACACCCACATGTGTCGGATAAAAATCAGGAGAGACACCTCGGTTGGGAAAGTCCTCCCAGAGGAGTGAGGGGTTCCTGTCCCACACTAGGTGAACAGCTCAGGGTTCCAGTGCCAGGAAGAAAAGTCCCCATAAATTCTGGCTGGAAAAACCAGCAGGAACTGAGGCAGAGGGAGGCTGTGGTTGCAGCTGCGGAAGCCCCAGGCAGCTCCTCTTAAAGGGCCCATGCACAGACTTACTCAGACTTGCTCCCTCTGAGATTGGAGGGGAGGCAGCTTGAGGGGCACCAGAGACATACAGGGAAGAACTGAGCTGTTTTGCCTTGGGATGAGACATTGGAGGGACAGCTTTCTCATGGACAGAGGTACTGGCGGAGGCTGATGTTCTTTTGGTGAGCCCTTCCTCGGGCTGGCAGAGGCCACCATATCTCGGACTCTAGCAATGTGGCTCACACTGTTTGCCCTGCCCTGGTGATTCCTTGAGGCCCCTCGCCACCCAACTTTCAGGCCCACCCAAGCTGTTTCCAATGGCTTTACCATAGGATTGGCCTGTCTTGGATCTTGCTTCAGAGTTTCCAAAAATCTCTCAAACAAGCAGCATCTGTTCTCAGAGAGCCCCATACCTCTCATTAAGTGTCCCCAGGCCTGGCACTAGAAGCAGCCAGCCTTGGTTCACAACTTGGCTTTTCCTGGCATCTCCCAGCCCAGCAGAAGAAGCACCCATCTGCATATCACTTTGTAGCTTATGCCAGGTGGCCCTGGATAGAACATAGGCAGTGGCTGACCTTGCCCCAAAGCCAGCACATCAAGTGGACAGCTTCAGACCACATCGAAATACCACTACCCAACCACCTCCACAAGTGACACACTCAATGAGCAGACTCAGTGGGTACCAGAGCCCTGATGAAGTAAGTCTTGCTCTGTGTGCTCGGTCCCTACCCAGCTGCTTCTCCAAGGCAGTCAGAGGCCAGTGGCTAGTGGGCACAGCCAGTTCTTGCAGCTGATCAGCCTGAGTAAATCCTTCCCATTGATGTGCCAACAGCAATCAAGACTCAATTACAACAGAAGGGTGTACAGTCCACACTCGGGGTGCACCTCACAGGCCCACCTGGGGTGATCAGGAAGGCTGTGCCACTGGATCCTAAAGGATACCTACAACAATAGGTCACCCTATGAAGCCTAGGAGACATAGCAACTCTACCTAATACATAGAAACAATCACAGTGAAGCAGCCAAAATGAGGAGACAAAGAAACATGTCCCAAATGAACGAAAATAACAAAACTCCAGGAAAAGAACTAAACAAAATGGAGATAAGCAATCAATCAGATGCAGAATTCAGAAAACAGGTTATAAGTTTGTTTAAGGAACTTGATGAGACATTCAAGGGACTTAGTGAGACCTTCAGGGAACTTAAGGAGACCTCCAAGAAACTTAGTGAAAACATCAACAACATAAAAAAGGACTAGTCAGAAATGAAGGATGCACTAACTAAAATAAAGAATAATTTACAGGGAATCAATAGTAGAGTAGGTAAAGCCAAGAAGCAAACCATCAATTTGGAATAAAAGGAAGCAGAAAACACCCAGTTAGAACAGCAAAAAGTAAAAAGAATCCAAAAAAATGAGGATAGTGTAAGGAGCCTCTGGAACAACTTCAAGCATGTCAACATTCACATCATAGGGGTGCCAGAAAGAGAAGAGAGAGAGCAAAAAATAGAAAACCGATTTGAAACAATAATGATAGAAAACTTCCCTAACTTGGTGAAGGAAACAGACGCACAAGTCCAGGAAGCACAGAGAGTCCCAAACAAGTTGAATCCAAAGAGGTCCACACCGAGACACATCATCATCAAAATGCCAAAGGTTAAATACAAAGAGAGAATCTTAAAAGCAGCAAGAGAAAAGCAGTTCATTACCTTCAAAGGATCTCCCATAAGACTGTCAGCTGATTTCTCAAAAGAAAAATATGCAGGCCAGAAAGGAGTGGCAAGAGATATTCAAGGTGATGAAAAGCAACGACCTACAACCAAGATTACTCTATCCTGCAAAGCTATCATTTAGAATCGATGGACATATCAAGAGTTTCCCAGACAAGAAAAAACCAAAGGAGTTCATCACCTCCAAACCAGTATTATATGAAATGTTGAGGGTCTTCTTGAAGGAGAAGAAGAACAAAAAATATGAACAATAAAATGGCAATGAATACATATCTATCAACAAATGAATCTACAAACAAAATGAACAAGCAGAACAGAAACAGACTTATAGATACAGAGAACATTTTGTTGCTTGCCAGATGGATGGGGGCCGGGGGGGAAAGGGTGAAAAAGATGAAGAAATTAAGAAGTACAAATTAATTGTTAGACTAATGAACCACAAAAGGAAGGGGGAAGGGAGGGCAGGATGAGATAAACCAAAGAACTGCTATGCATATATGCATGACCAGTGGACACTGACAATAGTGTGGGGAAGGCAGGAGGAGGACAGGATTGGGGAGGAGGGAGTCAAAGGGGAAAAAAAGGGGAGAACATCTGCAATACATTCAACAATAAAGATGAGTTTAAAAAAATATATTTACCAAAAATAAAATAAATAAATAAATAAATAAATAAATAAATAAATAAATAAATAAATAAATAAATAAATAAAAAATGGGCAGAGGACCTAAATAGACACCTCTCCAAACAGGACATACAAATGGCCAAGAGACATATGAAGAAATGTTCAATGTCACTAATCATCAGAGAGATGCAAATTAAAACAACTGTGAGGTATCACCTCACACCTGCCAGAATGGCTGCCATCAACAAATCATCAAACAACAAGTGCTGGCGAGGATGTGCAGAAAACTGGACTCTAGTACACTGCTGGTGGGAATGCAGACTGCTGCAGCCACTGTGGAAAACAGCATGGTGTTTCCTCAAAAAATTAAAAATTGAACTGCCATTTGACCCAGTGATCCCACTTCTAGTAAGATATCCTAAGAATCCTGAAGCACCAATCAGAAAGAATATATGTACCCCTATGTTCATAGCAGCACTATTTATAATCATTAAGATCTGGAAACAGCCCAAGTGTCTGTCAATAGATGAGTGGATAAAACAGCTGTGGTACATATATATAATGGAATACTATGCAGCTGTAAGAAAGAAAGATCTCTTATCCTTTGAGACAAAGTGGAGGGACCTTGAGAGTATTATGCTAAGCAAAATAAGCCAATCAGGGAAAGACAAATACCACATGATCTCACTTATTTGTGGAATATAATGAACAAGGTAGGCTGGTGAATGAAATAAACCCAGAGACATAGAAAGGAGTATGGTTCAGACTGACAAACCTCAGAGAAGGGGGGGATGATGAAATGAACCAAAGAAGTTATGTGCATGTATGCATAACCAATGGATATAGACAACAAAGCTGGGGACGGGGTGGCAGGATGGGGAGGAGGGTGTCTAGGGGGGGGGAAAGAGAAACATCTGTAACAAAAATAAATTAATAAAAATTGAAAAAAAAAACTGGTTCAATAAACCTTTTGAAGTGGTAAAAAAAAAAAAGAAAAAGGTAACGGTTTTACTTCTTTCTGCTTTGGATGATTTTTTTTTTTTTTTTCCTTTTCTTGACTGATTGCTCTGGCTAGACTTCCAATACTATGTTGGATAAAAGCAATGAGAGTGGGCATCCTCATCTTGTTCTTGTCCTTATTTTCAATAATTTTCCCAGATGTTTTTATAATCTTAATAATTTTGATACCAATCTGATTATCATGTTAAAGGAAAAGCTACTACTCTATTAAGGTAAAGTTTTGCATTTAAGAGATGTTTTCTTTTACAATGACATGACAATTTTATTTTGCAATCGATGCGGTGCTATATTTACTTAAAGAATTAAACATTTACTACTAGGTATTTTGTATTAATCACTTAAGTGTATATTACTGAACACAGTAACTACTGCTTGAAACAACGTTATCTAGATTATAAGGTGACCTTGAAAACTTGTACACAATTGGAGTCTTCTTACTAGATATCTTATATTTTTATGCTTATGTTAGCACACTTCCTGAATGCAGATGTCTGTCTCTTTGTTTTATGTTATTGTGATTTTGATTTCATTATGGTAGTGGGACAGAAAATACTTTTCTAGAGAGCTCTTGCATTTCTTAGCTACCTAAAGTCATCTTCTTTATGGCCCTTAACACTATTCAAGGCACTTAAAATTATACAAAAACTCATAGATTTTATTGCTTTTATTTAGTCAGTAACCAGAAGACCTTCACATTTTCCTCTGGAAACTAAATGACTTGTTAAATTTACATTGTGAGTTTAGGCCATTTTGGGATTATTTTAGTCAATGAAAACTAGCTAGCTGTGATACCATGTAATTTGTTTAATGTCTATGAATTTACTTTCATTTACATATTGCAGAATTTTGGGACTTGCAGATGTTTATCCAAATTTTTGCATCTATTACAGGGCCTTTAAAGATATCTATGTAGTGAGCACAATGAAAAATATGTTCATTAAAAGTAATGTTGCTAACTCTTTTTATGTATATAGACTGCATTCTGTTGTTGAGGATATAGTGGGAAGCATCTTATGAAAAACAGAAACAAAAGAACTTTTGGTCATGTAGACCTCTTAGAACTGGTTTTCTATTTTCTGCTACAGTTTTAGAAATAACATTTAATGAATGATTGAATTGTAATAATATGTTTAAGTAAACAGCTTTTGAATGTTATAACTCTGTTTTATAAAGATTTTACTGTACATTCAGTATAATGAACTCATATCATGCAAATGTATTCTGGTGTTAATATGCATTCACAGCATACATAAATAATGATTCCAAAAAAAACTATTATAAGATATACTATGAATGTGTATAAAAAATAACAGATACATGTATGGGTTCAAATATGGTAAGGGTCCAAAAGATAAAATACATGGTTTTTTAATTTAATTTACTGAAAATTCTGATGAAACAAAACGAAACATTATAGTATAAGTCTGAATGCATATTAAATATATACCACAAAGTCAGCAAGACTTTATGAATCCACTGATACTGCACAGTAATGTGATGAGTAGTATTTTCTTACACAACATTGGCTACTCCTCAAACAGACAATGATTTAGATTGGATAACACAGTTCACATTCTAATAAAATAACATACTTAGAAAATATTTAGCCCTGGCCGGTTTGGCTCAGCAGTTGGAGCGTCAGCCCACGGACCAGAGAGTCCCGAGTTTGGTTCCCTCTAAGGGCACAGAACTTGGTTACAGTTTGTCCCCGGCCCTGGTTGGGGTTGTGTGGGTGGCGACCACTCAATGTGTCTCTCTCAAGTAGATGTTTCTCTCTCTCTCTTCCTCCCCCTCTCCCTCCTACTCTATCTCAAAATAAATGCAAAAATGTCCTTGGGTGAGGATAAAAAAGAAAAATAAAATATTTGAACCTGTGATCTACTGATCAAAATAAAGGCTTGGTAGGTCTGCTTCTCTATGAAGAAATAAGCTCCTAAGAGACTAATCCTCCCAAACATTACAACTGTCAATTTTGTAGAAAATACAAAAAATAACTCCCTGAAGGCTATGGGTAAAGATTATGGACAAAGGCTGAGAGATTTAGGAGGGGAATCAAGCTTCAATGAAGCACTTTGTGACTTCCTGTTCTTTTAAGCTTTGGACTAAAGGCAGAAAGTAAAAGCTCCAATAGAAATCCAATGGTCTTTCTGGTGTAAGAAACAGAATATAGTGTAAGGTGACCATTGCCATAAGAAAATGACAAGTAACCCTGAAAGTTAAAGATCCAAAGAAGGGAAAGCCCAGGTTCTGTGTATAAATTCTGCCCAAGTCTCTGAATCATGCATAAGGACTAAAAAACTGGACTGAAATTTAAGATGCCATAAGTGAGGCAGAGTTTTCTGTTTGAAAATCAAGTCAAGTTAATTACCTGCCAAGACAACAATATCAACCTTCAAAGAAATATAAAGGAATCCAGAGTCTCCATAACATAACACTGACAATATCCAGGATATACTGTAATCCAAAAGTACTTGACATACAAAGAACCAGAAAAATGTGACACATTCTCAAGAGAAAGATAGTCAATAGAAGGCTGTAGTCATTTCTGTTGTTGCATAGCAAATTATTACAAATTTAGCAGCATAAAACTACATACATTTATTATTTCCCAATTTCCATGGTCAGGACTCAACTAAGTAGTTGAATCCTCTCCTCAGAGTTACAGGTTACAATCAAGGTGTCTGCTAGGCTGAGCTCTCATCAGGAATTGATAGAAGTAAAAGAAGAAACAGATAATTCTACAATCATAGTAAAATATTAGGTCTGGAATTTTATTTTACCCTACTTACAAGAAACTAAATTAGCCAATTACTCTTTCATGGATGTTGGCTGAAAAATACAAGACTCCTGAGTAAGAGAAAAATGAGTTTAGTTTTCTCAGCAAGCAACATAAATGTCAGCATATTGGTATCAAATCCCTCCTTGCTCCCAAGTTCTATGAGGGAAACAAGATGGGTGTGCAGTGCAGATACAAAATATTGCAATTGAGAAATCCACTGCTTTTATAATAAGCAGTAAGCAAGCATGTTTTTTTCCCCTGGGGGTTGGAAGTTGGTACTTCCTCTCTTAAGGTTACCAGTGGCATTAACAAGCCAGGAAATGACCCAAGTGAAAAGAGTGAGAGTTTTGTAGTCCTGGAACATCCAGTAAAATCTATAGAAACATAATCAATCCAAAGAGAACTATATTTCACCAAAGAGATTTTTAATACTACTCTCTCAGCAATTGATTAAAAAACTAGATAAAATATTAGTAAACACATAGAGGATCAGAAAAATACTATAAAAATAATTTGACCCAATTGATATTTATAGAACTTTATACTTGAGTATATTGCTCCTGCTGTATTTACTGAAACAGACCACATGGGGGGACATTAAACAAGTCTCAATATATTTAAAGGAATAGAAATCATGCAGAGTATGTCCTCTGACAAGAAATAAATTAAGTTAGAAATTGATAACAACAGGATATTCAGGGAAACTATAAATATTTGGAAAATAACATACTACTAAATAATTTATGAAATGTAAGGGAAATTAGACAATATTTTTAACTGAATAATGATGAAAACACAATATATCAAACTTGGTTGTATAGAGCTAAAGCAATGCTTAAAGGGAAATTTATAGCTTAACTTTTTATGTGCAAAAGGAAGAAATTCCAAATCAATGATTCACCTTAATAAGGTAGAAAAAGTAGAGCAAATTAAACCCAGTGTACATAGAAGAAAAAAAAAAAAAAAAGAAAGAAAGATAAGAGTAGAATTCATTAAAACAGACAAGCAATAGAGAAAATTTAAAGGCCAAAAGCTGGGGTTTTTTTTTAATGGTCCACAAACTGAACAACTTCCAGCTTGCTGATCAAGATTTCTTATGCTGTACTTCACATACCTGTGACTATTTGTACTTCTTAATCACTTCACCTTTTTCACCCAGTATCCCACCCACCCCAGCCACACCCCAGCCACACCAGGACAACTATCAGTCCCTGGTAATTTGCTTTTAACCAATAGAATATGGCAAAGGTGTTGGGATGACATTTCTCTAATTAGGTCACAAAATATAATGTCTTGTTTTATTTTTTATCTTACTAACACCCTCTGTCTTGCCAGCACTCTCTTTTTCCCTCTTGCTTGCTGGCTTTGATTAAACTAGATGCCATGTTGTGAGATATTTTATGGAGAGGCCCAAGTGGCAAGAAAATGCATGAGTGTTTTAGACAATAACTCATGAGGAACTGACCTGTTAGTCAGACAACATACAAGAAACTGAATTCTGTTAACAATCTTATCAGTGAGGTATGATGATTTCAACCATTTGAGAGACCAGAGCCAGAGAATCCAGTTAAATCATGCCTAGATTCCTAACTTAACAGAAACTATTACATAATAAATGTATTTTTCTTTCATCCACTAAATTTTGAAGTAATTTGCAGCAATAGAGAACTAATATACACACATACACCTCCAACCATGTTTAAAATTGGAGGATAGCCCGGCTGGTGTGGCTCAGTGGTTGAGCGTCAACCCATGCACCAAGAAGTCGCCAGTTCTATTCCTGAACAGGGCACATGCCCAGGTTGTGGGCCAAATCCCCAGTGGAGGGCATGCAGGAGGCAGCCAATCAATGTTCTCTCTCATCTATGTTTCTATCTGTCTCTCCTTCTCCCTTCCTCTCTTTCTAAAATCAATAAAGAAAAAACATTTTTTTTAAAATAAAAATAAAATTGGAAAGCAAAACTAGAAATAAACACAGATTTTAAATTCTGAATATTCATGAGTAGAAATTATAGAATTAGGAAATCTTAGAGATAGTGGTCTGAAAAATCACCTACTGAAGCCACTTCCTTTTATTTTCATGCACAGTGAAGTTATGTGACTTGCCCAAAGACATAACATCATGTATTTCTATTTCACAACAAAGTATTGTAATTGACTAGCGAGTCTTCTGGTGGCCCTACATATATATGTGTGAGTTTCTTCTCCATTTATCAATACTGAAGACTCCCTTGTGATCCCAGTAATATTAACTGAAGGTTATGAGGGAATAAAATGTATATGAAGAGAAAGATTAACATGAAGCACTCAAGTGAAGTTAAAATGCAAACAGATGCTGTTTATCTGTTATACTAAGCTGGGAATCAGAGTCACCCATCCAGGGTCAGATGAATAAATGAACAAAAACAAAGTAATATTCACTCAGATTTTAACAGAAAAAGTGGGATGGAAAGTTAAGAAATATGCTCATGAATTAAATTTACAGAGGCATTCATTTGGGATTATTTTTAAGAGCTAATGTTGATAACATGTTAAGCACAGTACCTGGAACAAAATAAAAGCTCTGCAAATGTTAGAAGTCATTATTGTTCTAGAAGTAACTAGTTTCTGTCTTTAATTTTTATTTAATACCTATGAAACACATAAATAAATGTATGTATAGGTGGCTTAAACGTATGCATCTTGGTAATGTGGGTATATGTGCATTTGTAGCCTTTTTCTTTTTTCCTTTTGTCTTCTCTCCCAATCAATAAAATGACTTTATGCATCCTCCCTGTGCCAGATTAATCCATGCTACCAACCTAAAGATTATGCTTCTATATTTTTATGTACATAAGGCATATTTAAATTTATTGTATATCTATATTTACATTTGTCTGTATCCACATCCATATGTGTATGATATCCATAACTGTATATATATATCTATAACCAATACACAAAAATGCATGACCAACATATTACACAGCTTTGTATACATGAATAGTGCCCCTGGAGTTGTATAACAACAGAGATTAGTTTGTATATAGGTTTACATGAAAATGTATGTTTATGTCTATACCTAAGGGATTTTTTTGTGTGCTTTTGTTCTATGTTTCATAATACAGTATATTAACCATACGTGTTTGTATTTTGCTTTTATGTAGCTCAACAGTATCCACTGGGAGTTGTTTTGTCTGAGCTTTAATTCTTTCTCCTTAATGAGGTTATACTAGTCTGTGAATGTGGACTGTGGCAGAATACATTCACTCAAATGACTCTTGACGTTGGACATTTATATTATTTCCAGTTTTTGTCTCTAAGCATGGTGTTGCCATAAACAACAATGTACCTGTATATTCCTGTGGAAAAGATTTCCAAGAGTTGCCATGGGTAGAAAAGTATATGTAATTTTTCATTTTAATCAAAGTTGCCAGATTACTTTTAAAAAAATATTGTTGAGGGTATTACAGATGTCTCCCATTTTTCCGCCTTTTGCCCTCCCCACCCGGCTCCTGCCCCCACCTCAGGCCTTCACCATGCTATTGTTTGTGCCCATGGGCTATGCATACATTCATATAAATTCTTCGGTTTATCTCTTCTTTCTCCTCCTCCTCCCTTCCCTCTGAGATCTGTCAGTCTGTTCCATGCTTCCATGTCTCTGAACCTATTGTGTTCATCAGTTTATTTTGTTCATTTGTCTTTCTGAGATTGGCTGATTTCACTTAGCATAATAATCTTCAGGTCTATCCATGCTGTCGCAAATTATAAGACATCCTTCTTTTTTAGAACTGCATAGTACTCCATTATGTAAAGCACCACAGCTTTTTTATCCATTCATCTACTGATGAGCACTTGGGCTGTTTCCAGATCTTAGCTATTGTAAATAAGGCTGCTATGAACATAGGGGTGCATATATTCTTTCTGATTGGTGTTTCAGGATTCTTAGGATATATTCCCAGAAGTGAGATCACTGAGTCAAATGGCAGTTAAATTTTTAATTTCTTGAGGAAACTCCACATTGCAACAGTCTGCAATCTCACCAGCAGTGTACTAGGGTTCCCTTTTCCTCACATCCTAGCCAGCACTTATTGTTTGTTGATTTATGGATGGTAGTCATTCTGGCAGGTGTGAAGTAATACCTTGTAGTTTTAATTTGCATCTCTCTGATGATTAGTGATATTGAGCATTTTTTCATATGTCTATTAGACTCTGTTGGCAAAGGACCTGAGTAGGCACTACTCTAAAGAGGACATCCAGATTACTTTTTTAAAAGCAATATTTTCTTAAATTACCACCAGCATTGTAATTTGTAGTGTCCCTTACAATGGATATTTAAATTTATGTATTGTTTTTATGTATGTATTATGTATTATATATAAATCCTAGTTTTTCTGACTCAGTAAGAAGTTTTCCCTATAGATATAGTTTTGTCTATAGATTATGTATGTAATTACCTAGTTTTCTGTAAAGATTTATATTGATTTATTTTTTACATTTAAATCCATTTGAAGTTGTTTGCCTGTGGTTTAATTTTTTTAAAATAGGTTTTTATTGATTTTTTAGAGAAAGAGGAAGGGAGAGAGAGATAGAAACATCAATGTGAGAGAGATACATAACCGGCTGCCTCCTGCATGCCCCCTACAGGCATGTTCCCAGACCCGGAATTGAAACAGGACCTCTCAGTCCATGGACAACGCTCAATCCACTGACCCACACTGGCCAGGCATGTTTGCCTGTAGTTTAAAATAAGGTACAACCCTGGTGAGTTTCGCTTATTGGTTAGAGCATCAAAAACCAAAGGGTTTAGGGTTCGATTCCAGTCATGGACACATACCTGGGTTATAGGTTATACGTTCAATCCCCAGCCCTGGTAGGGGTGGTGAGGGAGGCAACCAATCAATAAGTCTCTCAGATCAATTTTTTTTCTCTCTCTCTCTCCCTTCTTCCCTCTCTTCCACTCTCTCTAAAAAAAAAAAAAAAAAAAAAAATCAATGGAAAAATGTCCTCAAGTGAGGATTAACAACAACAATAAAAAAGGCACAAATTTATTTTCTACAGAGATAAATTATAACATCAGCATCATTTAATAAATAAAATAAACTTTTCCTACTAAATTAAATAATAATATATTATATTATTTTTGGATCTGTTCCGCTACTCTCCTGGTTTATTCCTCTGTAAATAACATATTGATTTGATTACTGATACAATATGGAAATTTCTGATAACAGATAGGACAAGTCCCCTCAATGTTCTTTATAATATGATGGGGGGGGGAGGTGAATGCAAATATTCTCAAGTATTGTTCTTCCATATTAATTTTAAGATTATTGTACCCCAAAAAGCAAAGTACATTACTGGAATTCTAATTGAAATTACATTAAATGTAGAAATTACATTTGAGAAAAATTCATGTTATAATTTTAAAACTTCTTATCTAATGTGTCTCTCTCACATTGATGTTTCTATCTCTCTCTCTCCCTCTCCCTCCCACCCTCTCTTTAACTCTCTCTAAAAATCAAAGAAAATAAATCCTGTGGTAAAGATTAATAAAAAACCCCAAACAAAAATTTCTCATCTAAGAACATAGATTATCTTTCCATTTGTTTAGATCTTATGTCTTTTAAAAAGATTTTCTAAAACTTATCTTTATTGTTAAAAGTGTTATAGATATCTGCCCTTTGTCCTCCATTGACACCTTCATCCCTGCTCCCACCCCCCAATCTGCCTTCACACTGTTGTCTCTATCCATTGGTTATGCATATATGTATATATGATCTTGGTTTATCTCTTCCCACCTCTAACCCCCTTTCTTCTGAGGTTTGTCAGTCTGTCCGCTACTTCCATGTCTCTGGATCTATTTTGTTCATTATATTCCATGAATGAGATCATGTGATACTTGTTTTTCTCTGACAAGCTTATTTCTCAGGTCCCTCCATCTGATTTCAAAGGGTAAGAGATCTTTCTTACAGCTGCATAGCATTCCATTGTGTAAATATACAACAGCTTTTTTTTATCCACTTATCTACTGACTGACACTTGGGCTATTTCCAAATGTTAGCTATTATAAATAGCACCGCTATGAACATAGAGGTGCATATATTCTTTCTTATTTGTGTTTCAGAATTCTTAGAATATATTCCTTGAAGTGAGATCACTGGGTCAAATGGCAGTTCAATTTTTAATTTTTTGAGGAAATTCCATATTGTTTTTCATAATGGCTGCACCAGTCTGCATTCCCACCAGCAGTGTACTAGAGTACTCTTTTCTATACATACTTGTCAGCACTTGTTGTATGATGATTTGTTAATAGTAGCCATTCTGTCAGATGTGAGGTAATACCTCATAGAAGTTTTAATTTTTATCTCTCTGATGATTAGTGATGTTGAGCAATTTTTCATATGTCTGTTGGCTATCTTTAAGTCTTCTTTGGACAAGTGTCTATTCAGGTCCTTTGCCCATTTTATAATTGTACTGAATGTCTTCCTTATTGAGTTGTATGACTTCTTTATATATTTTGGAAATTAATCCTTTGTCTGATGTCTCATTGGCAAATATGTTCTCCCATACAGTGGGTTCCCTTTTAATTTTCATGCTGGTTTCTTTTGCTATGCAGAAGCTTTTTAGTTTGATATAGTTCCATTTGTTAATTTTTTCCTTTGTTTCTTTTGCCCTGGGCAATGTATCTGTGACAATTCTGCTACATATGATGCCCGAGATTTTGCCGCCCATATTTTCTTCTAGGATTTTTATCATTTCATGAGTGACATTTGAATCTTTTATCCATTTTTGTTTATTCTTGTGTATGGTGTAAGTTGTTGGTCTAGTTTCATTTTTTTGCATGTACCTGTCCAATTTTCCCAGCCTCATTTATTGAAGAGACTGTCTTTACTCCATAGTATGCTCTTGCCTCCTTTGTCAAATGTTAATTGAGCTTAATATCTTGAGTCGATTTCTGGGTTCTCTGTTTTGTTCCATTGATCTATATGCTGGTTCTTGTGCCAGTACCAGGCTGTTTTTATTACGATGGTTTTGTAGTATAACTTGATGTCTGGTATTTTGATCCCTCCAACTTCATTCTTCTTTTTCAAGATTGCAATGCATATTCGGGAACTTTTTTGGTACCGTATAAACTTTTGCAATATTTGTTCTAGACTTGTAAAATATGCCATTGTAGGGATGGCACTGAATTTATTGATTGTTTGGGGTAGTATGGACATTTTAATGATGTTGATTCTTCCAATCCATGAACTTTGTATATGCTTCCACTTGTTCATATCTTCCTCTATATATTTTTTCAATGTCCTGTAGTATTCTGAGAATAGGACTTTTACCTCCTTGGTTAAGTTTATTCCCAGGCAACTTAATTTTTTTGTTTCAATGGTAAATGAAATTTTTTTTTTTTTTTGGTTTCTCTTTCTGAGTGTTCATTATTGTGTATAAAAATGCCATCAATTTCTGGAAGTTAATTTTATATTCTGTTATTTTGCCTAATTTATTTACTAAATCTCAGTTTTTTGATAGAGTCTTTAGGATTTTCTATGTACAATATGATGTCATCTGTGAATAATGACAGTTTCATTTTCTCCTTTCCAATTTGGATCCCTTTTATTTTTTCTTCTTGTCTCATTGCTATGGCTAAGACATCCATTACTATGTTGAATAAGAGGGGTAAAAGCGGCCTGGCCAGTGTGGCTCAGTGGTTGAGCATCAACCCATGTACCAAGAGGTTGCTGGTTCGATTCCCAGTCAGGGCACAAGCCCAGGTTGTGGGCCAAATCCCCAGTGAGGGACACACAGGAGACGACGGCCAATTGATGTTCTCTCTCATGGATGTTTCTATCTCTCTCTCCTTCTCCCTTCCTCTGTCTCTAAAATCAATAAAAAAACAAAAAGTTTTTTAAAAGAGTAGAGAAAGTAACATCCTTGTCTTGTTCCTGTTCTTAAGGGAAATGCTTTTAGTGTTTGCCCATTGAGTATAATGTTGACTGTAGGTTTTTCATGTATGGTCTTTATCATGTTGAGATATGATCCCTCTATTCCAACCTTGCTGAGCTTTTTTTTTTTTTTAATCAGAAATAGGTCCTGCATTTTGTCAAAAGCTTTTCAGCTTTTACTGATATGATTTCTACCTTTATTTTGTTTATGTGGTGTATCACATTTATTGATTTGTGCTTACTGTACCAGCTTTGCATCCCTGGTATAAATCTGACTTGGTCATGATGTATACTTTTTTAATATATTGCTGGATCTGATTTGCTAAGATTTTCTTCATGATTTTGGCATCTGTGTTCATCAGGGATATTTGCCTATAATTTTCTTTCTTTATAGTGTTCTTTATCTGTTTTTGGAATTAGGATTATGCTGGCCTCATAAAAGGAGCTTGGAAGTCTTTCTTCCTCTTGAATTTTTTGAAATAGTTTGAGGAGAACAGATGTTAGTTCTTCTTTGAATGTGTGGTAAAGCTCCTTGTGAAGCCATCCAGACCAGGGTTTTTGTTTGCTGTATGTTTATTGATTACTGATTCAATTTTCTTAGTTGTTATTGGTCTTTTCAAATTTTCTGACTCTTCCAGGTTAAGTTTGGGAAGATTGTATGGATCTAGGAATTTGTCCATTTCACCCAAGGGTGTCCAATTTGTTGACATTTAAATGTTCATAGTATTTTCTTACAAACCTTTGTATTTCCACGGTGTCAGTTGTTACTTCACCTCTTTCCTTTCTGATTTATTTATTTGGGTCCTCTCTCTTTGTTTCATGGTGAGTCTAACAAAAGATTGATCAAGCTTGTTTATCTTTTCAAACAACCAGCTCTTGGTTTCATTGATCTCTTGTATTATTTATGTATTTAAATTTTTTTTTTTTTTTTTTTTTTAGTCCCTGTGTCATTTATTTCTGATTTGATCATTATTATTACCTTCCTTCTACTTACTCTGGGTTTTGCTTTTTGTTCTCTTTCTAATTCTTTAAGTTGTTCATTAGGTAGTTCATTAGAAATTTTTCTTGTTTCTTGAGGTAAGCTTGGATTGCTATGAACTTCCCTCTCAGGATTGCTTTTGCTCTGTCCCATAAACTTTGTGTGTTAATTTTCATTAGTTTCAAGGAATTTTTCATTTCTTCCTTGATCTCATTGGTAACCCATTCATTGTTTAATAACATGCAATTGGACTCTATGTCTTTGAATGTTTTTGAGTGTTTCTATTGTAATTGTTTTCTAGTCTCATGCCATTGTGAACTGAGAAGATGCTGGATATGATTTCAATCTTGAACTTGTAGAGATGCAGTTTGTATCTTAACATGTGGTCAATATTTGAGAATGTCCAATGTGCACTTGAGAATAATACAGTCTTTAGCTTTGGGATGAAATGTTCTGTAAATATTAATTAAATACATCTGATCTAATGCATCATTTAGGGTCTTTGTTTCCTTGCGAAATTTTTTCTAGAATAACTATCCAGTGATGTCAGTGGGTTGTTCAAGTCTCCTGCTATGATTGTATTGCTGTTGATCTCTCCCTTGAAGTCCCCCAGAGGTTTTTAAATATATTTTGGTGCTTCCATCTTGGGTGCATATATGTTTACCAGGATTAAATCCTCTTGTTGGATCAATGTTTTTAATATTATGTAGGGACCTTCTTTGAATATTATTATGGCCTTCATTTTGAAGTCTATTTTATCAGATATGAGTATTGCTACCCCTGCTTTTTTGTTTGTTTGTTTCCATTTGGATGGATTTTTTTCATCCCTTCACTTTCATCATATGCAAGTCTTTTGTTCTGAGTTGTATCTCTAGTAGACAGCACATATACTGGTTATGTTTTCTCATCCATTCAGGTACCCTATGTTTTTTTATTGGAGTATTTAAACCATTTACATTTAAGGTTATTATTGATAGGTACTTATTTGTTGCCATTTTTATTCTTTATGCCTATGTTCCTCTCTATCTCTCTATTTCTTCTTCTTCTTCTTACAACAGTCCCTTTAGTATTTCTTGCAGTACTTGCTTGGTGGTAGTAAACTCCTTTAGTGCTTTTGTTTTGTCTTTGATGCTCTTTATTTCCCTTTCAATTGAATAACAGCCTTGCTGGACAGAGCAGTCTTAGATTCAGTTCCTTGCTTTTCCTTACTTTGTATACTTCATGCCACTCCCTTCTGGCCTAAGTGTTTCTGTTGAGAAATCAGCTGACATTCTAATAAGACCTCCCTTGTAGGTACCTTTCTGTCTTTCTCTTGCTGCCTTTAAGATTCTTTATTTGTCTTTAACGTTTGCCATTTTAATTATGATGTGTCTATGTGTTGGTCTTTTGGGGTTCAACTTGATTGGGACTCTCTGTGTTTCCTGAACTTGTGTTACTTTTTCCTAAACAAGTTAAGTAAATTTTCTGTCATTATTTCTTCAAACAGGTTCTCTATTCCTTTCTTTGATTATTTTCCTTCTGGTACCCCTATGATGTGAATGTTGTTGTGTTTTGTCTTGTCCCAAAGCTCCCTTAAACTATTCTCCTGCTTTAAATTTTTCCCCATTTTCTGCTCTAATTAGGTGTTTTTTCTGACCTTGTCTTCAAACTCATTGATTAGGTGTTCAGTTTCTTCTAATCCACTATTGAATCCTTCCAGAGTATTTTTTTTTTCTTTATTGATTTTAGAGAGAGAGGAAGGGAGAGGGAGAGAGAGATAGAAACATCAATGAGAGAGAACATCAATGAGAGAGAACATCAACTGGCCACCTCCTGCATGCCCTCCACTAGGAATTTGGTCCATGACCTTGGCATGTGCCCTGACCAGGAATCGAACCGGGGACCTCTTGGTACATGTGTCGATGCTTAACCACTGAGCCACACTGGCTGGGCTAGGGTATTTTTTATTTCAGCTATGTCATTCTCCATTTCCACTTGTATTTTATTCATAGCTTCTACTTTTTTTTATGCTGATGTAGTTTTCACTGACTTCTTTATACTTCTTATTGAGTTGCTATTAATTCTCACTAAGTTGTTTGAGCACCCTTATAACCATTACTTTGAATTGTATATGATATATTGCTTGCCTCCATTTCATTTATTTCCTATTCTGGTGATTCCTCCTTTTCTTTCATTTTGTGGTTGTTTTGTTGTCTCACCCTTTTATTGATCCAGTGATCTGGGTCCCGGTGGGGTGGGTTTCATTGCAGAAGCAGGTCAGTGGGATCAGGGTCATTGGGTTACAGTGGGTCCTGCGTGCCCAATCTTAGATCCAGTTCTGTCCTCTAAGGATGCTAGTGGCTCTCAGCAGTGACCCCAGGGCCAGTGGTTCTTTGCAGCAGCAGGGCCAGTGGGATGGCAGCCCTCTTCTACAAGGGAGTCTGCAGTGGCTACAACAGGGCTGGCAGCTCTCTGTTGCTGGATTGTCCCATGGAGGCAGTGGAGCTCTCTGATACAGGTGGGTCCTGCAGGGGTGGTGAGGCCCTCTGCTGCTGGGCAAGAGGCTGTGGGTCTGGGTGTCTATCTGTAACCTTTGGTGAGCTAGCTCCTCACAAAGAGGACCCTATGGATCCTCACAAAGAGGACCCTATGAATCCTTCAAAATGACACAGTCTCTGATCCTGAGTAGGGAGAAGCGCCAGGCGGGGGAGTACACTTCTGCTGCTCGCAGCTCTCTCTGCCTGGAGCACGCAAACGGCCCCTCTGGGTTCCCCCATCAACAGGCATTTGCCCACCCACGCACACTCTCTCTCACACACACTAGCCCACTCACACTCTCATCCTCACTTGGGTCATGCCCACTGCCATGTTCTTTTCATCGGATTTTATACTTCCTATAGATCATGTGTCTTTCTTGTTAAATTTATTTGTAACAATTTCATAATCTTTTTCCCTATCGGGCAAGGAATAATTATCTCATTTCCATTTCTAGTTTATTATTGCCTAGTCAGAAAAAAGTTGCTGAATTTTTTAAAAGTACTTATTTTGTATCCATCCACTTTACCATTATGGTAGTTACTGTTTTTACTAGTTTCATAATTTAAGGTTTATAGCCCAACTGTGGCAAAAGAGAGTTTTACTACCCCTCCCATGATGTTTATACTTATTTAATTTTCATTTGTATATTACTAGACTTTGAGGACAATATTAAATAATACATAGCAACATTTAATACCTTTTATTAAACTGGTTTTAGTGTTAATTCTTTAGAGTAATATTTGCTATTGATTTTATTAAAGAGGCTGTTGCTTTTAAGTACATTACTCAATTCTTTTTACTTAATGCTTTTCCAGGTAATGACTGTTAAATTTTTTCAAATGCTTTTTTGGTATTATTCTCTTGAAATTATTTAACATTTATTAAATTGATAGATTTCATAATACAAAATCATCCTTGCATTACTGGAATAAAGGTTGTTTTATCAGGCATTATTAATCTTTACATGATATTTTCCATTTGGTACACATTATTTTAAATGTTAATGTATTATAAGTAAAATTTATCTGTACTATTATTTGTTTATGTTGATTATCAGGATTTGGATTTAATGTTGTTTCAGCTTTTACACAATGAAGAGAGGACTTCTACAGTTTTTTCTTTAGTTTATACTAATGTATTTGGTGTTTAATTTTTCTGTACTTTGAAAATGAGGTGAAAGTCAGTGATGTACATATGTAATCCTGGTGACTTTTTAAATAGTAGATTTTCAATTTCTTTCCAGTTTCTTTAATGGTAACTGGTATAATCAATTGTTCCACTTGTGTTAATTTTGGTAGTTCATAATTTTCTAAAAAATTATGAATCATTTTCTCTAGATTTACAAATCTGGATGAATTGTATGCCCTAGTCTTTTAAAGTAATTTGGTGGTGGGGGAGGGTTGAGATTGGGCCTGGGCTTTATTTTATTTATTTATATAAATTTTAGCTATATTAAGGCATAATTAGCATATAAAATTGCAGGATATTTAAGGTACATATCATGGTGATTTGATATATATACACATTTTGAACAGTTCTCCCCATCTAGTTAATTAGCACATTTAAGTTCTACCCTCTCAGCAAATTTCAACTACACAGTACAGTGTTATCAACTATGGTCACCATATTATACTTTAGATCCTCAGACCTTATTTATCTTATAGCTGAAAGTTTGTAACATTTTACCAACCTCTCCCTATTTTACCTCCTCCCAGCCCCTGGCAACTATTTTTCTACTCTTTGAGTTCAACTTTTTCCCCTTAAGTTTCCATAAATAAGTGATATCATACAGTATTTGTCTTTCTCTGACTTATTTCACTTAGAATAATACCAAAGCTCCATGTTGTCACAAATGGCTGAATTTCCTTCTTTCTCATGGCTGAGTAATATCAATCATCTCTCTTTTGTTGTTGTTGTTAATCCTCACCCAAGGATATTTTTCCACTTATTTTTAGATAGAATGGAAGGGGGGTAGGGGGAGAGAGAGAGAGAGAGAGAGAGAGAGAGAGAGAGAGAGAGAGACATCAATGTGAGAGACATCAATTTGTTGCCTCCCAGATGACCTCAACCAGGTCCGAGGATCAAAGCTGCAACCTAGGTACGTGCCCTTGACCAGAATAAAACCGGTCACCCTTGGGTCTACGAGATGGTGTTCTAATCACTGAGCAAATGATGGGCATTTAAGTTGTTTCCATATCTTGGCTATGGTTAAGAATGCTGCAATGAACATGGGAGTACAAATGTCTCCTTGATATTCTATATTCATTTCCTTTGGATACATACCCAGAAGTAGAATTGCTGGATCATACGGTACTTTTATTTTATGATTCTTTTACTATCTTCTCTACAGGTCATTTTGTCTACGTACTAGTTATTAATTGTGTGTATGCATACATATGTTCTTTTAAATCAAGACTACATTGGATTTAAGATTTTTTTCAAACATACTTTATTGAATTTATTTATCAGTTCTATCTTTTAAAAATCATTAGTTCATGAATTCCAGCTATATTTTTTATTTTTATTATTTTTTAAATATTTAATTTATTAATTTTTTTTTTTTTACTACAGATGCCCTGCCTCTTTTCCCCTTTGATACCTTCCTCTCCCCTACCGCCCACCTCCCTGCCTTCCCAATACTGCTGTCTGTGTCTATTGATTATGCATGTATGTGTATACTTTCTTTGGTTTATCTATTCCTGCCACCCTTCCCTCTGAGCTTTGTCAGTCTGTTCCCTACTTCCTCCTCTCTGGATCTATTTTGTTCATCCACTTATTTTGTTCATTATGTTCCACAAATAAGTGAGATCATGTAATACTTATCTTTCTCTGATTGGCTTATTTAGCTTAACATAATACTATCCAGGTCCTTCCATGTCATCTCAAAGGGTAAGAAATCTTTTTTTCTTATGGCTGCATAGTATTTAAAAAAAATGTTTTTTTCTTTATTGATATTAGAGAGAAAGAGGAAGAGAGAAGGAGAGAGAGATAGAAACATCGATGAGAGAGAACATTAATTGGCCACCTCCTGCATACTACACATTGGGGATCAGGCCCACAACCTGGGCATGTGCCCTGATTGAGAATCGAACAGGTGACATCCTGGTGCATGGGTTGATGCTCAACAACTGAGCCACACCAGCTGGGCAATAGTATTTAATTGTGTAAATGTACCACAGCTTTATTTCTCCCCCCTTTATTGATTTTAGAGAGAGAAGAAGGGAGAGGGAGAGAGAGAGAGCAACATCGATGAGAGAGAACATCAATTTGCAGCCTCCTGCATGCCCCCCACTGGAGATCAGGCCCACAACCTGGGCATATGCCCTGACCGGGAATCGAACTGGTGACCTCCTGTTGCATGGGTTAATGCTCAACCACTGAGTCACACTGGCTGGGCTACCACAGCTTTTTTATCCACTCATGTACTGATGGACACTTGAACTATTTCCAGATCTTAGTTATTGTAAATAACACCACTATGAACATAGGGGTGCATATATTCTTTCCAATTGGTGTTTCAGGCTTCTTAGGGTATATTCTTAGAAGTGGGATCACTGGATCAAGTGGCAGCTCAACTTTTAATTTTTTGAAGAAACACCATATTGTTTTCCATAGTGGCTGCACCAGTCTGCATTCCCAACAGCAGTGTACTAGAGTACCCTTTTATCCACATCCTTGCTGGCACTTGTTGTTTGATGATTTGTTGATGACAGCCATTCTGGCAGGTGTGAGGTGATACCTCATAGTCATTTTAATCAACATCCCTCTGATGATTAGTGATTTTGAGCATTTTTTCATTTGTCTCTTGGCCAGTTATATGTCCTCTTTGGAGAAGTGTCTATTCAAGTCCTTTGCCCATTTCTCCATTGAATTATTTGTCCTTCTTTTGTTGAGTTGTATGACTACTCTATATATTTTGGAAATTAACCCCTTATCCCATGTACCATTGCCAAATATGTTCTTCCATACTGTAGGTCCCTTTTCATTTCAATGCTGGTTTCTTTTGCTGTGCAGAAGATTTTTTTCTTTGTCTCTCTTGCCCTATGCAATGAATCAGTGAAAATTCTGCTACATGTGATGTCTGAGATTTTTCCACCTACATTTTCTTCTAGGATTTTTATGGTTTCACAAGTCACATTTAAGTCTTTTATCCATTTTGAGTTCATTCTTGCGTGCACTGTAAATTGTTGGTGTAGTTTCATTTTTTTTTTGCATGTACTGGCCCATTTCTCCCAGTACCATTTATTGAAGGGACTGTCTTTACTCCATTGTATGCTCTTGCCTCCTTTGTCAAATATTAATTGGACATAATGTATTGGGTTGATTTTTGGATTCTCTGTTCTGTTCCATTGATCTATATGCGTGTCTTTTGTGTCAGTACCGGGCTTTTAATCATTATGGCTTTGTAGTATAACATGAAATTCAGAATAGTGATTCCTCCAACTTTGTTCTTCTTTTTCAAGATTTCTGTGGCTATTGGGGGTCTTTTTTGGTTCCATATAAACTTTTGGAGTAATTGTCCTAGATCTGTGAAGTATGCCATTGTTATATTAATCAGGACTGTATTGAATCTATAGTTTGCTTTGGGTAGTATGGACATTTGAATGATGTTAATTCTTCCAATCCATGAACCTGGTATATGCTTCCACTTTTTTATATCATCCTCTATATCTTTTTTCAATGTCCTATAGTTTTCTGAGAACAGGTCTTTTACCTCCTTGGTTAAGTTTATTCCCAAGTAGCTTAATGTTTTTGTTGCAATGGTAAATTGGATTTTTTTAATCCTCATCTAAAGATATTTTTCCATTTATCTTCAGATAGAGTGGGAGGGAGATAGAGGGAGAGAGAGGGAAACATCAACATGAGAGGGACACATCAACTGACTGCCTCCTGCATGACCCCAACCAGGCACGGGGACGAACCACAACTGAGGTACGTGCCCTTGATCTGAATTGAACCTGTGACTCTTTGGTCCACAGGCCGACGCTCTACCACTAAGCCAAACCAGCCAGGGCAGTTGGATTTTTTTTTTTAGTTTCTCTTTCTGTGTGTTCATCAGTGTATAAGTATGCCAATGATTTCTGGTTGTTGATTTTGTATACAGCTGCCTTGTGAAATTCATTTATTAAATCTAGTAGTTTCTTGGTGGAGCCCTTAATATTTTCTATTTACAATATCATGTCATTTGTGAATAATGACAGTTTCACTTCCTCCTTTCCAATTTGGATGCCTTTAATTTTTTTCTTCTGGTCTGATTGCTGTGGCTAAGACTTCCAGCATTATTCTAAATAAGAGTGGTGAAAATGAACATCCCTTTCTTGTTCCTGTTCTTAAGGGAAATGTTTTCAGTTTTTGCTCATTGAGTATGATGTTGGCTGTAGGTTTGTCATATATGGCCTTTATTTTGTTGACGTATGATCCTTCTAATCCCAATTTGCTGAGACCTTTTATCAAAAATGCTCTTGGATTTTGTCAAGTGATTTTTCAGCATCTATTGATATGATCATATGAGTTTTATCTTTTATTTTTTTAATGTGGTGCATCACATTTATTGATTGGTGAATATTGTACCAGCCTTGCATTCCCTGGGGAAAATTCCACTTGGTCATGGTGTATAATGTTTTAAATATATTGCTGGATCCGATTTGCTAACATTTTGTTGAGGATTTTGGCATCTATATTCTTCAGGGATATTGGCCTGTAGTTTGTTTCTTTGTAGTGTCTTTATCTGGTTTGAGGTTTAGGATTAAGCTGGTCTCATAAAAAGAGCTTGGAAATCATCCTTCCTCTTGAATTCTTTGGAATCGTTTGAGGATAATCGGTTTTAGTTCTTCTTTGAATGTTTGGTAAAACTCCCTGTGAAGCTGTCTGGACTAGGGATTTTGTTTCTTGGGAGTTTATTGATTAGTGCTTCTATTCTCTTAATTGTTATTGGTCTGTTTAGGTTTTCTTTTCTTATTTTTTGGAAATTTTATTTTGTTCTGGAATGACCTTAAGCGTTCTTTGTCAGGTGGTGGTCCATGTGGATTGCTAATGAGATTGATGAAGATGGCACTGTGTTTGTGTCAATAGTGAGAAGGGCCTACAGTCATGCTCCAGTCAAGTCCTGTTCCCCAGTCAAGCAGCCTCTGCTGAGGCATTAAAAAACACAGGCTCACCCTGGCCAGTTTGGCTCAGTAGTTAGAGTGTCAGCCCATGGACCAGAAAACACAGGCTGATGCTGGGGTTTGACTGAAGTGGTGACTGAGGGAAATGCCTGATCAGAAAAAGACTTTAGGACAGGCCTGGGAAAAACATGAGTCCTGAGGCTGCAGTGCCTGTCACAAGCAAATTCCACAGGACAATTTTATCAAATGGTCAACCCATGGAAGGTTGGTCGCATGTTACTCATTTCGATGTGTTCAGGTTTTCTAACTCTTCCCAGTTGAGTTTTGGAAGACTATGATTTTAGGAATTTGTCCATTTCACCTTTGTTTTTGAATTTATTGGCATATAATTGTTCACAGTATTTTTCTACAATCCTATGTATTTCTGTGGTGCTAGTTGTTACTTCACCTATTTTGTTCTTTAGTTTATTAATTTGGGTCCCCTCTCTTTGTTTCTTGGTGAGTCTGGCTAAAGGTTGATCAATCTTGTTTATCTTTTTGAAGGACCAGCTCTTGGTTTCATTGATCTTTTGTATTTTTTTTTTTTTTAGTCTCTATGTCATTTATTTCTGCTCTGATCTTTGTTATTCCTGTCTTCTACTAACTCTGAGCTTTCCTTTTTGTTTACTTTCTACTTCTTTAATTTGTAGGGTTAAATAGTCTATTAAAATTTTTTCTTGTTTCTTGAAGTATGCTTGCATTGCTATGAACTTCCCTTTCAGGACTACTTTTGCTATTTCTCATAGATTTTGTGTTGTTGTATGTTCATTTTCATTAGTTTCCAGAAATTTTTTGATATTTTCTAGATCTCATTGGTAATCCATTCGTTGTTTAATAATATACTATTTAGCCTCCATGTGTTTGAATGCTTTGGAGTGTATTCATTGTAATTGATTTCTAGTTTCATGCCATTATTATCCAAGAAGATGTTTGGTGTGATTTCTTTCTTCTTGAACTTGTGGATACTTAGTTTGTTTCTGTACATGTGGTTCATCTTTGTGAATGTCCCCTATGCACTTGAGAAGAATGTATATTCTGCAGCTTTGGGGTGAAATGTTCTGTAAATATTAAGGGTCTGTATTTCCTTGTTAATTTTTTTGTCTACAAGATCTATCCAGTGGTGTCAGTGGGTTGTTAAAGTCATCTGCTATATTGTATTGCTGTTGATCTCTCCCGTAAAGTCCTCCAGAAGTTTTTTAATATATCTTGATGCTCCTACATTGGATGCATATAAGTTTACCAGGATTAAACCCTCTTATTGGATCAATCCTTTTAAGATTATGTAGTGACCTTCTTTGTCTCTTATTATGGCCCTTATTTTGAAGTCTTTTTAAAAATTAGATATATGTATTGCTACAGCAGCTTTTTATTCATTTCCATTTGCCTGGAAATTTTTTTTCATTCTTTCACTTTCATCCTGAGACTTTTGTTCTGAGGAGCGTCTCTTGTAGACAGCGTATATATTGGTAATGTTTTCTTATCCAATCAGCTACCCTATGTCTTTTAATTGGACTATTAAAGCCATTTACATTTAAGGTTATTATTGATAGGTAATTATTTTTTGCCATTTTTATTCTTTTTTTTTTGTATGTGCCCCTAGCTGTAACCAAACCCAAGACTCTCTGGTCCGCAGGCCAATGCTCCAACCACTGAGTCAAACCGGCCAGGGCACCATTTTTATTCTTTATGCCTGTGTTCCTCTCTATCTCTCTATTTCTTCTTCTAACCACAGTCCCTTTAGCATTTCTTGAAGTGCTGGTTTTGTGGTAGTAAACTTCTTTCGCTTTTCTTTTGTCTGTGAAGCTCTTTATTTCACCTTCAATTTTGAATGATAGACTTGCCAGATAGAGTAGTCTTGGATCCAGACCTTTGATTTTCACTTCTTTGTATACTTCATGCCACTCCCTTCTGGCCTGCAGTGTTTCTATTGAGAAATCAACACAGTCAAATGGGAGCTCCTTTGTAAGTAACTCTCTGTTTCTCTCTTGCTGCCTTTAAGATTTTTTTCCTTTGTAGTTAACATTTGCCATTTTAATAATGATGTATCTAGCCGTGGGTCTTTTGGGGTTCATCTTGATTGGGACTCTGTGGGTTTCCAGAATTTGTGTGACTTTTTCCTTCACTATGTTAAGGAAGTTTTCTGTCATTATTTCTTCAAATGGTTCTCTTTTCCTTTCTCCAATTCTTTTCCTTCTGATACCTCTATAATGTGAATGTTGTTTCATTTCGTATTGTTCCAAAGCTCCCTTAAACACTCTTCCAGCTTTTTTTTTTCCATTTGCTGCTCTAATTGGGTATTTTTTTCTACCTTGTCTTCTAAATCATTGATTCATTGTTCAGTTTCTTCTAATCTACTATTGAATTGCTTCCAAGGTGTTTTTTATATCAGCTATGCCATTCTTCATTTGCACTTGATTTTTATTCAAAAATTCTACCTCTTTTTTTTAAGCTGATGTAGTTCCCACTGAGCTTTTTATAGTTATCATTAAGTTGTTTGTAATTCTCATTAAGTTGTTGGGGCACCCTTAAAACTATTGCTTTGAATTCTTTATCTAACAAACTTCCATCTTTATTTTTGAACCTATCTATCTGATAGTTTAGAATATCATTTGTCCTCTTTAAAATTTCTTAAGATGAATACTATTTTCTTATTCACCTTTTTAAAAAATTATAATAATGAAGGCATTTAAGTATTCACATTTCTTTCTGAGTATAGCTTTCCCTATCCTTTTTAAGTTTAGATTCAAAATATTCTTCATTTCCTTGTATTATAACATGTCCATAATTTCACTCTAAATTTTTTTAAATGTGTTTTTATTTATTTTTCAGACAGAGAGAAAGGGAGAGAGCAATAGAAACATTGATGTGAGAGAGAAACATCAATTGGCTACCTCCTGCATGGCCCTTATAGGGGATCGAGTCTGGAACCCAGGCATGTGCCCTGACCAAGAATTGAACCAGGACCTCTCAGTCCATGGGACGACATTCAATCCACTGAGCCACACTGGCTGGGCTATAATCTCACTTTTTATATCTCATTTATCTACTGATTATATAGGAATATGTTTTTCTTTTTAATTTTAAGGTAGTTTAGATAATTTTGTTCGTTTTATTAGTTTTTTAATATACATAAATTAATTATATATCTATATACTAGTAAGAAACCATTGAAAATTGTACTTTTCAATCTTTTTTTTTTTTTTTTTTAATCCTCACCTGAGGACATTTTTGCATTTATCTTCAAATAGAGCAGGAGAAAGAGAAGGGGGAAGAAAGAGAGAAATATCAACGTGAAAGAAACACATCAACTGGCTGCCACCCATAGGACCCCAACCAGGGCTAGGGACAAACTGCAACCAAGGCACGTGCCGTTAGTGGAAATCAAACCTGGGCCTCTCTGGTCCATGGGCTGACGCTCTAACCGCTGAGCCAAACAGGCCAGGGCTTTTTCAATATCATTTTAATTACCATCCAAAACTTGAGATTGTTGGAAAGACAATTCTCTATGCATCTCTCTCATTTTGGCATATCTTCCCAGTGCAGGCACTGTTTGTCTTTGTTCTGAAAGGTGCTTTTGTTACCAAAAAAGAAAATGTTTTTTAGTAATGTCTTCTCAGGAAGACAGAGACATGTCTCCTCGTAGAGCAAAAAGGTAGGCTTGCTTATTGCTCACTATACAATTTTTAGGTCTTTAAGCTTGTGCAGTTATCACATGACTTTTTGCATCATCTTGTGGGAACTGGGGTTTAGAGAAGAAGTGCAAATGCTAATACTCTGAGTACTGCTATTGCTTTAACGATAAACTATATTTTGTCTCCGACTCAGCAGTCTTCTGTCTTTTGCCAGCATTCATGTAATAGTGGCAGGCTAAGCTGTTAGATTGCAAACAGGGTAAAATTTTAGAAACTTCATATTTGACAAGAATTCTTAGGGATAAAACTAAAAAACATGGGTAAAACCATTAAATTCAAATGAAAAACATTATTCATATTAAAAACAAACAACTAAATAGAACATTGGTATTAATTGAGAGACTCAATAGCATTATGATGTCCATTATTCTCATATTAATACATAGATTAAGTAAAATGTTTTACAAAATTCCAGCAGGCTATTTTCAAGTGATAGATAAGATTATTCTTAAATTTATATAAAAATTTAGAAGATTTAGCCCTGGCTGGTTTGGTTCAGTGGTTACAGCATCAGCCCCCGCACCAGAGATTCCTGGGTTCAGTTCCCACTAAGGGCACGTACCTCGGTTGCAGTTTGTCCCCGGCCCCAGTTGGGGTCGTGTGGGTGGCAACCACTCAATGTGTCTCTCTGACATCGATGTTTCGCTCTCTCTCTCTTCCTCCCTTTCTCCCTCCCACTCTATCTGAAGATAAATACAAAAATGTCTTAGGGTGAGGATTAAAAAAAAAAAATTAGAAGATTTAAAAGTCAAACCAATTTTTAAATGGAACAGTGTTGGAGACATGTATCATATGATTTTTAGACTTTTGATTAACTATAGCTACGGTATGGTCTTCATCTAATGCCAGGAAAAAAATTTAATGAAATAGAATAGAGAGCTCAGGAATAGATCCACAGATTTGTGGTTATTTGATTTTTGACAAAACAGATAAGTTAGTTAATTGTGAAAAGTCTTTTCAACAAATTGTGCTAGAAACATTGAATATCTGTATAAAAAAGAGTCAAGAACCCTCTCTCCCTTTATACAAAGATAATAGAACTAAATATAAAACTGAAAACCAAAAAACTTCTCAAAGAGAACACTGAAATCTATATTTGTAAACTCAAAGTAGGCAAATATTTCTTGGACAGGCCACAATAAGCACAAACCAAAAAACTTTTAAAAATATAAATTATTAATTATCAATATTTAACATTTTGCCTCATTGAATTACTCCATTAAGACAATGAATGGACAAGCCACAGTCTGGGACAAAAACAGTCACTACATATGTGTGTAACAAGGGTCTTGTATCCAGGATTTTATATCTATCTATCTATCTATCTATCTATCTATCTATCTACCTACCTACCTACCTACCATCTATCTATCTATGTATCTATCTATCTATCATCTATCTATCTATCATCTATCTATATATAGAGAGAGGGAGAGAGAGATACACAAATGACAATAAAAATTCAAGCAAATCAATATAAAAATGGGCATGATATATGAATGGTTAATAAACACTTGAAAATAAATGCTCCACTTCATTACTGAGTTATCAGAAAACACAAATTAATACCACAAGATATCACTTTTAGCTACTATAATTTTTAGGGTTTTGTTTAGGCCAGTGACACGGGTTTGCAAAAGAATTCACAACAGAGAGAGAAAAGGAAGGAAATTTATTTTGTCTTTCCCCATAGACAGGGAAAGGGCCAAGTACCAGGTGGAACTGGGCAACAAAAGATAGGCGAGTTTCCCTTTTATGAGAAGGGGTCCTATTTTAAGTCACACAGATGCTGGGGGTTGGTTGCCTTGAAGAGTTTTGGTTTATTGGTTCTTCAGGAGACCGGCTGGCTAACGCGCTAGGGGGTTTCTTACCATCTCTGCTTTAGCCGGTAAAATATCCTTGGGAAAAAGGAGTTTCACCTGAAAGGGTTGCAAAGCATTCGAAAGAGGCTAAAAACAGCTGAGAAAAGGCCCAGCCCTTAACTATTTTAGTGGTTGTGAAATCAGACAATGAATGGGTCCTGGCTGCCTGTCACTACTTGAGAAAATTAAGCAGAGACAAGTTTGAACAGTGTATGAGTGTTCATTCCAATATTGCTGGCAGTATGGGAGAGCAGGGGTCATTCCCTAAAATCTGCTCTGCCCCTTTCACTTGCCAGCTGCTTTTAAAGGGTAGAGAAACATTGACTCTGAGAAAAGGCAGTTAGGAAAAAGGAAAAAAACAATGGTTACAGGCAAAGGAGGAAGAATGTGGACCGGGGAGCTGCAGGGGCTGGTCACCAGTGAGTCCAGTGTTCTGAAAACCAGTTTGTTAATCTCTCTATGATGTCAGGTAGTCCCCCCTTGTTCTCAGATTAGGAAAATGGACAGCATTCCTGAGGTAAAATCCTGAGGTCAGAATGAGCTCTTCCTCAATCAGAACAAAACAGTCACGATTAACATGAAAGGATGATTAACATTTTTCTAACTATGGCTAGTGCCCCACTATGATTAGTTTTCTTACTCTTCTAATATTTTCTATTAATTCTAATATTCCTTCCTGCCCCTTTCAGTTGGGTAGAAAGGTGGTTTGAAGTTGCAGACATCAGCAATCACCTTGTTTAATTACCAGGTGTTTCTCATAAATTGTGGACAAAATCATACAAAAAGAAAAACCTGTTTTCTGTTCTTACAATAATAACTAAAATTAAAAAATAAATACTGATAAGATAAAATGTTATCAAGGATATTGTGAAACTGAAACTCTCCAATATTGTTAATGAAATTGTAAAATGATATAACCCCTTAGAAGAACTTTGGCAATTTTTCATAAAGATAGCCATATGTTTACCCAGAAATCTCACTCCCCAGTATCTACCCAAAACAAATAAAAACATATAAACATAAAAAGACTTGTACTCCAGTGCTCATGGTAGATTTATTTATAATAGGAAAACTTCGAAATAACTCAAATATCCATCAGCAAGTGAATGGAAAAACAAATAGTGGTACATAAACATAAATGAAATAGTGCTCAGCAAAAAAAAAACTACTAGTACATGAAACAATAGAACGTATGTGTTTAAATCTATCATTATGAAATTCAGATTAAGGCAAAACTAACCCATGTTGATAGAAATTAGTTGGTGGGGGAAGCAATCAGTGAGGAGTAATAATGACAGGAAAAAGGCAGGGAGAAACTTTCTGGGGTGATGGATATATCTGATAGCTTGTTTTGGGTGATGGTACATATAGATAATATACAATTGTCAAAAGTTATCAAACTAAACAGTTATAATCTGTTCATTATATTAATGTTAATAAGATCTCAATTTTAAAAATATCAGGATATGTGATTCTTTAAGGAGGTAAGTATAGTGGAAAAAAATTCAGAACTAACAGAGTAGGCACACATTTACCCTTGACTAAAGGACAACTCATTTATTTTGATTGAGAAGAAAAGGAGCAATGATCATCCTCTGATCTTGGAACATCAGCCTAAATGTTAGGCACTAAGGCAATTGCCAAGGCTTTTGCTCTCTCTTTATAGTTCTGAATGGTTTTCTATTTTACTCTGTAGATTCAGAAAGAAAAAAAAAAAAAAGCTAAATGATTGTATTAGTTATTCAACACTTACTGTCTTAAAACAACACGCACTTTGACCAGTTTGGCTCAGCCATCAGAGCATTAGTCCATGGACGGAAGGGTTGTGGGTTAGATTCCAGGTCAAGGGCACATACCTGGGTTGCAGGTTCGATCCCTGGCCCTAGTCAGGGTCATGCAGGAGGCAACCAATCCATGTGTCTCTCTCACATTGATGTTTTTCTCTCTCTCAATTCCCCCCACTCTCTCCCTTCCACTGTATCTAAAAAAATCAATGGACAAATATCCTTAGGTGAGAATTAACAAAACAAAAATAAAAAACACCTATTTATTATCTCATGGTTTTTGTGGGTAATGAGTCTAGACAAGACTTAGCTGGGTCCTCTCCTTAAGGGTCTCTCACAGGCTGAAATCAGGGTGTCAGCAAGGGCTGTGGTCTCATCTGAAGGCTCAACTTGGGAAGGATCCACTTCCAAATTCACTCATGAGGTTTTTGGCAGCATTCAGTTCTTCCAGAGCTGTTGGCTGAAAGACATGCTCAATTCCTTTTTATAGGGCAGAGAGAGAGAACTTGCTAACAAGATAGAATTATGAGGTTTTTGTAACCCACTCATGGAAGATACATACTATCACTTTGCCTTATTCTGTTCATTGTAAGAAAATCACTAGGTTCAGCCCACACTCAAGGAAAGGGTCTACACAGGAGGTGAGGATCATTGAATGTCATTTTAAAATGCTGCCTGCCGCCCTGCTGGTGTGGCTCAGTGGTTGAGCATCGACTCATGCACCAAGAGGTCACCGGTTCGATTCCTGGTCAGGGCACATGCCCAGGTTGTGGGCCAAATCCCCAGTGGGGGGCATGCTGGAGGTGACCAATCGATGTTCTCTCTCATTGATGTTTCTATCTCTCCCTCTCCCTTCTGCTCTCTAAAAACAATAAAGAAAAAAAAATTAAAATGCTGCCTGCCGTGATACTTACTGATGTGCCTAGCATAGGAGATACTAAGTATAAGGTACTATTTTATGGAAAGTAAAATTTTCTAGCCTTCAGTATGCATGAGCTATTTTATTTAATAATATTAATAAATTTATAAGATAAAGAGAAAATATAACAATCTTTATATATACATTACTAATATATAAGTACATAATATAAACATTAATTAACAGGAAAACAAAGCAACCTTTCAAAGTTATAAATTATTAAATTTGCATTACAATATGTAAAGTTAAATACTAAAAGAAATATGGTTTAAATAATTATTTTAATTCAATTTTCTTAGACAACTAGATCATTTTCATAAATAAAAATCTGTTCATTGTATATTATAGTAGTTTTTATAATATAGTAGATATTACTTGATTATATAGACAATTGATTACTTATTGCCTTGATTTTTCAGTGACAGTACTCATCCCAAATCACCAAAAATAATTATTTAACTTTAAAGTTGGCTTTCTAAAATATTGATTTTTTTAAAAATTTATAAAGTATACTATTACTATTATGCAATTAAAATAGTTGGGGAAACAAAATGAGTTTGAAAGTATTTCTAATATAAGAAGAAATTACATCTCTTTTACTCAATATTTTAAAATTATCATTGGACTTCTGAATACATTAAACTACATGTACAGGTAAAAATGTTTATTAATATATTTATGAGTCAAGCTTCTGTATCACACATAATCCTGGAAGCAAGATTCTTATAAGTAGAAGTTATCATTTTTGGAGGAATTTTAACAAACCAAAAAAAAAAAAAAAAAAAAAAAAAAAAAAGATGTTAAAAGCTTGTCAGAGACCAAAAAATGGATTTTTAAATTTTATCTTGCTTAAAAATGTGCAATTTTTTTTTTTCTGTATCTAGCTCAAAGGCCACAAGAGAAATAGTTCAAACTGATGATTGTGTTACTGCAGTTTTCATCTTTCTCTTGGATTAAAGGTTTCAAATTCTCTTATCAAAAGTCTTCACTTTCTCTCTTGCGCTATAGTCTACTCTGATTGGTGCAAGTCTGGGGGACAAATGTGGCTCCTTGACTTAAGAACCATAGAGTAGAGTATTGGGAAGCATGACTTTAGCAGAGCCAAAGAAGGGGAGTGATTTATGTTCTTTATACTTAACTAAAAGCGAAAATCATAATTTGACTTATTTAAGAATCCTGTATAACCCTGTTTTATAGTTATTCTTACTTTAGGAATTACACTCAATTTTTAAAATGGCTTTTAAACTGTGATGATAAGAAAATCCCAGGCCTTCTCCAAGGATTGATTTATCAGAAAATGAAAATCTAGGTGGTCCTTCTGTTTGTGAAGGTATTCATATCCTTGTATGAAAGAGGTTTAGCATCTATAATACTAAATGATACAGTGTCTGCTAGCTAGTATCTAGAAAAAGAGCACTTTGTTGTTTGATGATTTGTTGATGGCAGCCATTCTGGTAGGTGTGAAACAAGTGTTGGTGAGGGTGTGGAGAAAAGGGGACTCTAGTACACTGCTGGTGGGAATGCAGACTGGTGCATCCTCTATGGAAAACTGTATGGTATTTCCTCAAAAAATTAAAACTTGATTTGCCATTTGACCCAGTGATCCCACTTCTAGGAGTATATCCTAAGAAGCCTGAAACACCAATCAGAAAGAATGTATGTACTCCTATGTTCAATAGCAGCACTATTTACAATCGCTAAGATCTGGAAACAGCCCAAGTGTCCATCAATAGATGAGTGGATAAAAAAGCTGTGGTACATATATACAATGGAATACTATGCAGCTGTAAGAAAGAAAGATCTCTTATCCTTTGAGATGACATGGAGGGACCTGGAAAGTATTATGCTAAGTGAAATAAGCCAATCAGAGAAAGACAAATACCACATGATCTCACTTATTTGTGGAATATAATGAACAAGGTGGGCTGGTGAATGAAATAAACCCAGAGACATAGAAAGGAGTATGATTCAGACTGACAAACCTCAGAGTAGGGGAGCGGGGAGGGATGGATGAGATGAACCAAAGAACTTATATGCATGTATGCATAACCAATGGACATAGACAACAATGCTGGAGGGATGGGGGGGTGGGATGGGAAGGAGGGTATCTAGGGGGGAAAAAGGAGAAACATCTGTAACAAAAATAAATTTAAAATAATTGGGGGAAAAATAAATTACATTTAATTTAAAAAAGAGCACTTTGGGTCTCAGCATAGACCAAATGGAATTCCAGAACTATTCCAGCAGTTGTAAATTCCATGGTTTCATTTTTTAATAGTCTGTTTCAACTATTATCTTTCTTATTATGTTTGTCATTGAATTATTTTTTTATACTTTAGGGATTTTCTTTTATTTTGAAATAATTTTGTAATCATACCTTTACAAGCATCATTCCCTCTCTTTTGTTTAAAAATTTTATCTTTTGCATATTAGTTTAAGTTATCCAAATGATTATAAAAAGATTCAGGAGAGATTTTTCTGCTCTTCAGAGTCTAAAAAAGTAAAGACTAGAATAAAAAGAGACAGATGACACCAAGTGACACCAACAGTTCTATGGGGCACATTTTTTCTCCTGTTGTTGGTATTGGTGGCGCAGTTTATGATGTAAATATATGTGAGCCTCTAAGCTGCTGCTGCTGCTGCTTCTTCTTCTTCTTCTTCTTCTTCTTCTTCTTCTTCTTCTTCTTTCTTTCTCTCTCTCTCTCTCTCTCTCTCTCTCTCTCTCTCTCTCTCTCTTTTGGGCTGTCATCAGATGTATTTTTGTCAGTACTATATTGCCAATAGCATCTTGGTAATACTTCAAATGAGTTTTTATTTGATCACCTTGGGGGAATTGAATGAAAATCCTCATTGTTCGAGAGTGAAAACCTTAGTCAGAAATCCTTCTAATAGAATTATGAGATGAATTAAAAGCTTCTGCAATGTATAATTGTGGTCCTATTTTGATATAGGCATACATGTTGAAAGAAATACATAAGGTTTGGAATTCTCTGAATGTGCCCACTTCACCTTCTCCAGTACCTTTGCACTTGCCCAGGGTCTTCTTCAAACACACTTGATTCTTCAGATTCCTCTGTATCCAGATTGGGTTTAGTGCAGTCTCTTGTGTCCTACTTAATAGTATGAATCACATAATATTTTAAACTTGTCTTTACTTGGTACTTTTACCTACTCGGCTGTTAAGTGCTTTTAGAGCAAGGACTTCATTTTTATGTCCCTCTTACACACTCTCACAATACTCCATCATTTTTCTTCACTAACCACTATTTGTACTTACATATTTACAACTGATTACTTGATTAATGTCTATCTGTCCCAATACTCTAAAGCTTTATGAAGTCCAGGACACATCTACTTTACTTTCCATTTTATTCCAGTGTGTAGCAAGTACCTGACATCTTGTAGTTGAACACAATACCTGGAATATTTAGGTTCACTTTCTATGTACCAAGATAATGCCTTCTTATTGTCTATTTCATATGATATGCCCTTTTTCATTTCTGTCTTCACTCATAATGTTCTTTTCTGACATGTGCCACTGTATGCCTTAGCATCTCCCTCTCTTCATTCAAAACACAAGCAGGAAAGTACAGTGCCAGCAAGGAAATACCCTGAAGGCCAGTGCCCCAGGCCATAGGAGTCAGCCAACTGAGAGCTTGGAGGGGAAGGACAAGGAAAGCTAATTCAGCAAAAGGAGATTTTGTGTCCATTTCTTTGATTACACATTTACAACAGGAAAAAATCTTTGGAACACCTATGTTTAAGATCAGGTATGCCTTAGCTTTGCCATCACTTAAAAATAAAGGATTCATTTACGTGATTTATCCAGACAACTGGAGCAAGAAAACTGTATATAAAGAAACTTAGGCTCTCAGCTCTGGTTCAGTAATGAACTCACAAAAGGACTTTTGCCAAGTCACTTCTTTCTGGGGCTTTCACCCTCAGTACCTCTGTAGGCATCATCTCTTCGATCTGGACTTCCCTAAGCTCTTTGACAAGCAAACTTTTACTCATCAGCAATACTCAGCTTGGTGTCACCGCCTCTCTGAAACATTGCCTGACTCTCCCCACCTACGCCTGAACAGTTAGGTGCTGCTTCCTTTGTGCTCCTGTGGTACAGTAATTATTTATGTGGCTGTTCCTTTCCCACTCTGCTCTCTTCTTTTACCTCTAGCCTTACACACAATGAGCTCTCAGTATTTCTTCAGTTTTTTAAATCCTAGTGCTCAGCATATGGTTTTGCATAAACACTCAATATATATTGGTTGAACCTAATGAATAAACTTTGTCTTTACATTTTTTCCTATGTAGGTGAGGCATCTGGGCAAGATTAATAGTTTTCAAATGCTTAAAAACTGGAAGAACCAGTTTTCTCATTTAAAATTGTAAGGGAAAGACCACTACATTAGGAAGAAAGAAAAGAAAGTACTCTGAAGAATGGGATTTTAGAAACCTGTCCACTTGATCTCCTCTTTTCAAACAGAGCACTAGGAGGTGGAAAAGTACAGTTAAAACAAATTGCCCTAGAATCACGATTGCTCATTTTCCTTGCAGCTATTAAAAAAAAAATGTAATTCTGTAAAAATTATTCTTTCAAGTAGCAACATTTTTTTACATGAACTTTTTTTCTTGCTGGAATTTTTCCTAAAATGTAAAAATACTGACCTGCTTCCCTAAACAGAATGCTGTGCTAAGGTAACTGAATCTTTCCTTAATGACTCAGGCCCTCATTAGGAACAGTCACTGTACTGTTTCACTGAGCTGAATTCACAAAGGCGTTGTGATGACGTGTTTATTTTCCTGTATCTTCCTTGTCTGTCAACCGTCATTTCTTCTGCTGTCATTTTTTCTGACCTAATAGCTCCCTTAGCTAACCTCTTTTTCTCAAAGTCCCTGAGCCCTAAATTTTCTCTGAGCTGAAACAATAAAAAATAAACTTTGTTTAGAAGTGTATGTCTCCCGCCCCCCTTCCCCCCCAAAATAATAGGATTCGAGAAAGTTGATGATCATTAGGTTGGCATTCTGTGAAGGTCATTAAGGTTATTTTAGGTATTTAGAGGCCTAAGGTTATTTTGTTTTCTATGTCTTTGGGTTTGGGAATTCTAATGTTGGTAAAATATGGGAATGGCTGAATGAATGTACCTTAAGTGATTTAGGCACTTAAACCATTTTATTTTTTTGCAAAATAAACAATAAAATATTTTTGAGCAAAACCCCAAATAAATGTTTATTTATAAATTATACACAAGTACTCTTGTACTAATATGTTATATACATCATAAAACATACTTGAATATAGAAGATACAAATAACGAAAACAAATATAAATGCCCATATTTTCTTCTCACATTCCAGATAACTGTCTTGGGTACCTCCTGGGATGTGTGCACAATTACACACCTCACTTGTAGATCTTTGGTTTGGATAACTATGTAATGATAGTAATCGTGACTTTAGTTAGGCAGATAAGCCTCTGCCCAAGAGAAAATTAATTTAGCTTTCTTTTAAGACATCAAATTAATTTTTTTAAATCTCCAGAACATAACGTGTGGCCTAACATATAGAGGTACACAATAAATGTTCAATGAATATTAAATGAATGAATGGTGAAGATTAAGTAGTCCATAAGGATACTTTCTAAACACTTTTATTAGTTCATTTTAATTTGCTTAGCCTGTCAGACCTCTTTTACAATGGGTTCACATATTATTATATCATCATTAGTGTGTACATCACTAAGTAGGCATGGTTGTAAGGCACATTGGGATTTTAATGGCAGAAGTCTTTGAGCCAGGGATAGTGCATTCAGTGGAAGGCTGGTCCCTATGCAAGATTTTTACCCATCCAGATTGCTATAGTATGAGCCATGACAAAATCTGGCTTAATGAAGACCATCATGTGATACCCAGGGGTATTTGGAATGGTGGGTAGGACACTGATAGTAGTAGTAATTAAATAATACTGATTCTGCCGGACATATTCGGATTGGATTCAGGCAATAGCTATGTGTTAAGCCTTCTGCTCTTACTCTACACACTCACTTTGGGCACTCATAACCTTCTACCCAGTAAAGTACCGTCTATGTGCTCATTGCCAGACAGTGGTCCAGCAGTCTACTAGATGGTTCCAATTAGCTGTCTTGCAGGTACCTCAGACACTACACCATGCACATGATTAACTCAGCAGTTTCCCCCAAAACCTGCTTCTCCTGAATGTTTCTGTCTCTGTAGGTAGAATTTCCACCATCCACCTAGATGCAGAAAGCTGGAAGTTGTTCTTGATCCTCTAGGTTCCTCATCCTTTACCTTTGTCTATTTGGCTCTGTTCCCTCTGCCAATATCATCCTTGCATTTTTTTTTTTCACCTGAGGACATTTTTCCATTGATTTTTTACATAGAGTGGAAAGGAGGGAGGGAGGGAGGGGGAGAGAGAGAGAGAGAGAGAGGTGAGAGAGACACATCGATTGGGTGCCTCCAGCATGACTCCAACTTGGGCTGGGGATTGAACCTGCAACCCCGGTATGTGCCCTTGACCAGGAATCAAACCTGTGACACTTGGGTCCATGGGCCTAGGTTCTAATCAATGAGCCAAACCAGCCAGGGCCATCTGTTGCCTTTTAATTCAACTCTCTAGCTCCAATCTTTTGCCTCCAAATTATTTTACACATTATAGCAGAGTGGCTTTTATAAACAGAAATTTGGATAATATATCCTCCTTGTTCAAAGAAGACAATACCCCTGCTCTGCTCTGCTCTTCAGCTTCAGCCCCCATCACTTTCCCCCTTGCATTTGGTTATCCTCTTAATGTTGCACTTCTTTCAGTTCTTCAAAGATGTGAGGCTACCTTTAAAACTCTGGGCCTCCACCCACTCTGCTACTCTGCCTGAAACAGTCTTTTCTCCTCTTTAACTTTCTCCTTTCTGGTGTCAGTGGTGACATAACTTTTTCCAGAGATGGTTCTTTGATTCCTAGATGAGACTACATCTCTCTGCCAGGTATTATAACATCATACTACTTCCCCTGCCATCGCATTCAATGACTGTTGTAAGTGGTTGTGTCCATATTTTCTTCTAGACTGTGAGCTTCATGAGGGCAATGGAAATATTATCATCTTCACTGCTGCATCCCTAGTACCCATGATAGGGCTCTCAACCTCCATACATGTTTATAGAATAAAGAATGAGAGGATGAGGACATTGGAGTGCTCATCAGAAGCAAAGCTAAGACATTAGTCAGAAAGACTAAACAAATACAGCAAGAGATGGGGTAAATGGGCAACTTAGGCATAGGTGCCCATACTTAATTCCTGGTGTATCAGGCTTATGGACTTCTAGGTCCGCTCAGAGGGGAGACCTGAGTTTACCTAATGAAGTAGGACAGCCTTGCAGTCAGACAGACTGGAGCTCTATATCCTAGAGGTGTAATCTTGGCAACTTACTGATAGGGCCGATGTAAGAATTCATTGAGATAATTTGTGCAAAGTACATGGCATGGTTACCTGGTATTTTGATGTGGTCCTTGTGATATAGTCATTATGCCATGTTCAACATTGCCCATTAAAATGTTTCTGCTGTATAATAATAAGTCGATATTTTTGAGCACCTTTCCTCAAATCTGACATTCTCAGATAACATAATTATTTTATTTAGTCCTCATGGGATGAAGAGTTGCTTTTATCAAATTCACTTAATGAGGCAACCAAGGCATACAGAGGTTGATTAACTTGACCAAATTCACACCACTGAGCAAGATACAACATTTGAGCATCTTGGTAATTCTACCACACAAGCTCTCATTGGTTCTTAATATTTTTATTTGAATTTATTTATTCCCCATTAAAGGGTAAGATGTTTAAATTTAATTCAAGGAGTATTTATTGAATTGACTACCATGTGCACCACATTAATTGCTGTGTGAATTTAAGTGAAGAAATATTTATTACTGACCATGACTATTTTGAAAGAGTGCTATATCTTATTGATATTCATGGACTTCAACATTGGGGGAAGCAGTTTGCTACCCAAAAATATTTATCACTGGCTATGACTTTCTTTGTATGTTCATTATTTTAACCTGGTTGTTTTAAGAAATAAAAGACTCAGAAAGAAACTTTGATCTTCCCTCTAACTGCTTAAAATAATGTAGATAACGGACCTGCTCTAGGAAGGGCACTGTCATCATAGTTAACTGTAGTTTAATATGAACTACGTGTGATAGGGAGGAAACTAACAAGGCCCATTTGATTGAAGTTGGCTCTGTGTCCAACAGTTAAAGATGGCCCAGCAAACATTTATTTACCAAATATTTGCTTTCCCATCTTCATATGAACTGCCTTTCTGCCCTTTGAAGTCCTAAACTTCTCCTTAGATCCAAAATGGCATATAATCCTCAACTGCCCAATGTATCCTTGGGTCTCATATTTGTATGGGACCCCTATATGTCATATGTAATAAATTTGGTCATTTTATCAGTCTGTTTCATATTAATTTGATTAGCCCAGCCAGAAGAACTTAAAAAGATAGAAGAAAACAAAATAATGTTCCACCCCACAACATCTTAGTGAGGTAATTAAAAAAACAAAACAACAACAACAACAAAAAAAAACACACAAGAAAACAAAAACTGAGACGAGGAAATATATAAGAAAGGAATAAAACAGAATCTTCTAGAACCACTACTTTCTATCCCACTTTTTTGGTTGTAGATCATGCTGCAGTAGACAGTGATGCTTCCTAAATGTTTATTCTCTGATGGCAGTGCAGTCATCCTCAGAATTGTTCTGCTTCCATCAAGCAGATTCCAAATAGTCCAGGCCCCTAGACAAGTTTTCAGAAGAGTTAAGGCACTTTTATACACACCACTTCTGAAATCTGTAAATTAAAAATAAAAAAGCATTTGTTTGTTATAGGTCACTAGGCAAAATGTCATTGCCATTTAGGAGTATTGTCTGAGTAACTATCCTCAGAAATTTCAAAGGCAGTCAGTGTTTTTCAGGTTTAACTGAAAGTAAGTTTGGTTGCACTGACTCTTTAAAAGTTAAAAAATGGATCTTTTCAATGAATTGCAATCAACTGCAATTTCTTCTTTTAAAGAATGATATAGCTGGGATATTTATTAATGAAACACTTGTACATTTTCTTCAGTTTTGATAACATTACTGTGATTCATCTCTTCTAGAGATTCAAAAAATGAGTTTGTTCTAGCTTTATACAAATGAACTATGCATTTCACTCAAATAAAGAGCAAAAGTTATCTGAATGTATTATTTAAGTACTTTATATCTGCAAATTACTTTATTCTTGTTCTTGGCTCATCAGATTACGATACAATCAGAAAGTCTCCTTTATAAATGGAGAGTTGATCTGCTGTTTATTTCCAATCACAAGTTTATCTCCCCACACAGAAGTGATCAGTCCAGGCATTCAGCCTGCAATAAGCCTAGCTTGGGCCAGGGCATATTCAAGGGTGTCAGCCTTGCAGGCTTGAATGCCTCCAGTGCATTGGTGCAACTGTAACTGGTTTTACCAGATTCAGAATCCTGTTTGACCAAAATAAACAAAGAACTGAAAAACAGAATAAAGGGAATTTCAGAGTTACAGATCAGGAGATTAAACACTCAGCTAGGGGTCAAGGTTACAAAACCATATTACATCAGTAAAGTTTGATATTTTTCGTTTTTCATTGTCCACCCTAAAGGTTTCTACTTCCCTCATAGCATTCCCAGAATTTCAGTTGTTCTGGGGCTGGGCTGGGAAGAGTAGTTGGTGGGGGTGGGGCGAAGGGAGGGGGTCAGAACTACTCTTGGTAGTCAGGGACCAGACAATGAACTCTTTTTCCTAGCCTGAGGAAGAACGCCTCTCTGCCCTGTGGTTTTGGCCCCCTGACCCAGACCGAATGGGGCGCAAGGGAGCACCGAGTGTGCCAGGTTGGGGCTGCAGGCCAAGAGTTCCAGGCCTTCTCATCCGGATATGATGAAAAGGAGCAATAGAAGAGGAAGTGTTTTAGGAGTATAGGAATGGTGGAAGGGGGAAAGAGAGGCAGAGGGGAAAAAGTCCCGATTGCAAGAGAACTGGCTAGGAGAGGGGCGGAGCCCGGGAGTCAGAGGAGCAGCCACGGCCCGATTGCCATCACTGCGCTGAGCCAGAGGGAGGCGGGGAGGAACAGGCAGGGGCGGCCTCCACTGTGAGGCCACCGGGGCGAGATGCAACCTTTGCCGGAGCCTCACTAACTTTTCCGGGCGGAAGAGGAGGAGAAAGGGGCTTTGAGCGATTTGGGGGTGGGAGAATGCCGAGGTAGGTGCTGGTCTCCCCGGCCCGGAGGAGGAGGGCTTTAGTCTCTTCCCTGGAGCTTCTCCTAAATCCAATCCCCTCTCCTGCAGTACCCCCCCGCCCCCCAGCAACTTCCTGAGACTCCGCCGCTGTCAGCTTGCCGGGTAAACCGTTTTTCTCCCTGGTTTCAAATCAAAACTTCCCCGGGGTGGGGTTTAGGGGAGGGAAGCGGAGGGGGAGGGAATGCCCCGCGGGGGTGGTGTGCTTTTCTCTAAAACCCCCCCCTTTCCCCACCAGAAGCAGTCAGTTCCCTGCACCCAGCACCTAACTGCCCTCCAGCGTCCGCCCGGCGGGGCGGTCAGCTAGACAGCTGTCGGTGGAGCAGCCCATGTCAGACGCAGGCGAAGCCCAAGCTCCGCGGCCCCAACAAGGGGCGGAAGCTGGCGATGGCCGCCTGGGCGCCCCCGCCCAGGGTGAGTGCGCGCTTGCAAGTTGCAAGCTTCTTTGTTGTTGCATTTTAAATTTTGTTCACACATTTATCGATTGGATTGTGTATATGTGTGTGTGGGAGGTGTGTGATGAGGACATATACCTGCCTCATAGTTGTGAACTTTTTGCACAGTGTAACTTAGAGCAAGTTCTCCAGGATTCCTGGCCTAGATCAACAACCGGGTAGGAGGGCGGGATCCGCTGGTCCCTCCACTCCCCTTTCATTTGGCTGTGGAGAAACAGGATGGCCGGATTGCTTCTTTCTTAAGCTTATGCACTGAGGGGCCTCGAATGTGTGAGTTCTGAAACAGCTCTCCTCAAAGGTCTCTTCAGTTTTTAAATCTTTATCAGATCCAGGCCTGCCTCTGTACTCAGAACAAGCATGCATTCCCTTCATCTTCCTGTTTCTTGTGGTATACTCAGCAACTGGGTTTATAATCCAGGTTTCTGTGACTAGTTGCTTTGTAATGGTTTGTGCATATGTTCTCAATAACTTTTTGTTTTTAAATAAATATTCCTTTAAAGAAACACTTTCCAGGAATGAATTAACTCTTATGTGTTCTAAAGTGTAAACACGTGCCGACTATAAGAGAAAATACTATTGTTTCTGAGAAACTTCTATAACAAACTTATAAACAAGTCAGATTGACTTTCTTCTCTTCAAGGTTACAACAAGTTTTCATTGGTGACCAAGAAAGAGCAAGGGCCTTACTCTTCTGATGTATTTTCCTCTTAGGGCGGTTCTTATTTAAAGAGTTGTGAAACTGATATGAACTCAATAATTTTCCACAGCTCAAAAACCTACTTTATACTCTTATCTTTAAGTATATCTGATAGCTACCCCCACACCCTTCCGCACCCCTTGACAGTAATGTAGTGGGGTCTTTGGCATTTTATTTTAAAGGCAGCAAAAAATGGAACAGAAGTGAATGTTGAACCTATAGTAGATAAAAGCAGAAATCATCCATGGCTGACTTAAAATGTTCTGACATTCGGGGCTGTTAAATCGAATTATGTTCATCATTGTTTTTTGCTTCTAAACAGTGAGTCATTTTTTCTAAACAGAGAAAATCAGAGAACTAGAATGGATAAACATGTTTTCCCAGAAGCAGCCCCTGTTCTGCACATTGTATTGCCAACACAATCATTTTCCTGTCTTTAGGCATGTCCCTGTAGTCATAGACACATTGATGGACTTTTTGATGGACTTTTTAATGTTCATAGTTTAGCTGTTAATCACTATTGTTAAACAATGCTTACGTCAAAAATCAACATCAAACATACTAGAAAAACGATTAATTTGGGAATTTTTGATGTCTACCATGTCCAACTTTAATAGTATGCATTTTTAACATCATCCAAAAAACCTTGCAGTGATACTTAATTTCACTATGCAGACATAATGCGTAAGATATCACATGATCTGATTTTAAGAAGCAGACATCTAGAATGGTCTGAAGAAGAATGTTGGCTTTATACAACACACACAGCATCAGTGTGGAAAATCTTGGGTTAGATTTTACCTGAAAATTGGATTAACCTCAGCAACAAAATTGCTTTTTAATTTTGTTTAACTTTGACTCAGAACATCCTTTTAAATAGGGATCAGTTTAATTGTAAATAGAATGTAAAGTTTATTTAAAAAAATAAAATTATAAGGATCTTATTAAAATATTGTGTTTCAAACTGGCAGATTTCATAAGGTGTATTGAAAGAAGAAATTTTGTTGAAGAGAGTGGGTAGGGAAAAAGCTTCAAGATGTAGGCTTCCCTGGTTAGATTGGTTTTATTGGTAAACACATTGGTGAAGAAGGTTTGCTAGCAGGCCACTCTACTCCTAAGCATTTCCTCAAATTCTTTTATTATCTTCCTAATGTCCTTGGATTTTTAATCATCTTTTCTGAAAAATAGCTTAGTAATTCTCTGGTAGGATGTGACTGCTTAATTGAAATTAATGAACAAATTTATATATTAAAATCAGTGAGAAAAACGAAATGTTTTATGAAACAAAGTATCTTTTGCAAACAAAGTTAAATATATGTATGAAGACATGATATTATAACCTATGCATATGAAGCTCTCTATACTGCTAACCAAAGACGTAGAACATTAAAGTTGAAGGTAATTTTAGGAGTCTCTAGTTTGAACTCCCCTTGAAGTCTACAAGTCCTTTATAGACTTTATTCTTTTAGGTGGTTAGAAACCTACAGTGTAGTGCATTCTACAGCCTTCAGAATTATGAAGGTTTTCCTTATTGTGAACATAGCTCTGTCTCTTTAAAACGTCTACCCTTTTGCTATGATTCTGCAAGCAAAATTTGGTTGCTTTGAAAACAATAAAAATATTTTCTATGAATTTTGAAAATTGTTACAGAGCAAAGACATAGGCTCATACGATCCAGTCTGTAAGGTGAACCAGGATGGGTATCAGAAGATAGGAGGAGCAGTGGGGATTGTGGGCCCCTGGAGAGCTCATGGGCCAGGAGGAGATACTTTTTATCTCCGGCTCATGTTTGTCATTTGGGTTAATATTTTCCAATATTTCATGAGATATCCAAAATATGGATTTTTATGTATCGTATCTCCCTTTTTAAGAGTTGGCAACTCATTGAATACAATTATTGTCTAAGCCAAACAAAACAATAACACCTGCAGGCTGGAAATGGCCTCTAAGCAGCTGATTTGTGATCTCTGTTATAGAAAATAGGAATTTAAGGTACAATTTAAAACTATTTCCTTATTTGTGACTAACTTCTAAAAGAGTGATTTAGTATTTGGGCTTATGCAAAAGACCTTGTGTAAGTGAAGGACAATTTGGGCTAAATTTATTTTTGTTTTAAGAGACAATGGATCTTGTAAACATGTTTCATCTAGTTGTCATTTTTATTATTTTGGATTAAACATCTTAAAATTCATTGTGTTATCAACACTGAAAACATAAGTATATATATATTTTTTGTATAGTTACTGGAATCCATATAATTGAAAGAGCCTTTTTTAAAAATCCTCACCTGAGGATACTTTTTCCATTTATGTTCAGTCAGAGTGGGAGGGAGAAAGAGAGAGAGAGAAACATCCATGTATGGGAGACACATCGACCGGTTGCCCCCTGCATGACCCCGATCAGGGCTGGGGACCGAACTACAACCAAGGTGTGTGCCCTTGACCATAATTGAACCTGAGACTCTTTGGTCTGTGGGCTGACTCTCTAACTGCTGAGCCAAACTGGCCAGGGCAAAAGAGCCTTTTAATCAAGTGCTTCATTCATAAATTTGCAACTTGTAACTAGAAGGATCTTTAGAAATAATTTAGTTTAATGGCCTCACTTTTGCCCAGAGAATTTAAGTGACTTGCCCAAGGTCTCATACACAGTCACTAGAAATCAGGGTGGAAGCACAGATTGTAAAGTATATTATATGTCATTGTAATAAATGTGGTTGAAGCAGAGAAATCAATACAACTTTTTCCTACGGATGGATGAATTAAAGATAATGGGGTTTGGATACTATGAATCACTTGAGCCTGTTCCCATCCCTGCACACCCCACCTCTACCTCATTGCATTTGTCAAGACTTAGACTGTTGAACTGGAGTGCTGGAATATACTTTAATGTGATAATGTGTGATTTAATGCACTCTTCTCTCCTGGGAGAGTCCTTTGAGATTATTAGGCAGGATGCAAAATGCCAGTGAAGTTAATTAAAAATAATTTAAAATAGAAGCTAGGAAGAAATCTTCAAGTTGAAATTACATGAGAAGAGATTGGACTTAGAAGCTTAGCTGAGTTGTCAGGAATTCATAGTGGCTAATCAGATTTCCTTTATGGGGAGCCTGTTTATTTCACTTTCTCTACTATATGCTTATAATATCCATTTCTTCTATCTTTATTATATTATTTTATCCTTTTGATTAAGGGTGGTATTTTTCAAAGTGTGTCTATTTGGACAGCTTCTATCTCTTGTTATCAGTTGGGGAAGATTATGCCCTCTAGGAGAAAATTGGCAAAGTCTCGAGACATGTTTTTTGGTCATAACAGGGAATGGGCTGGGTGCTCCTGGCATCTAGTGGGTAGAGGACAGGGATAATGCTAAAACATCTTACAAAGCACAGGACAGGATAACCACTCACAACAAAGAATGATCTGGCCCAGAATGTTTATAGTGTTGAGAGATATTATCTTAATCTCTCAAGGCTATTGGCATTATTGGCTCAGAATCTCTGGGTGTAAGAATCTGCATTTTTTACAAGTTGCAGGTGCTCTTTATTTTTAGTTGATAATCATTGTTTTAGAGGCTTTTATCTGCAGAAAGACATGTTAGCTTGATAGATTTTTTTTTAAGTCTTTTTCTTTTAGTAGAAAAGCTTCAAATAGCTTTTAAAAAGTCCCCTTTTCAAGTTCCAAACTTTAAACCATATCACTCATGTACATACATTTTCTGTTAGTGCTCTACAGCACTTTTATCACATACTCTAATTGAAAAAAATAGTTCTGAGTGTTCATCCTCAAAAAAGTTTCTTTTCAAAATTATATGTACTGAATACAAGTATATTTTGAACATTAGCAAAGAATATATAAATAAAAATGAAAAAGAATGAGATAAAAATAAGTAAATAAATAGATTTGTTAATACTTTTTTCTACCACCTCAGTAGATATTCTTGTCCTGCCACCCTGTACTTCTCTTTAGTGATCCCAGTATTATGGAATAATAAGGAAAGAATTCCTAAATTGCACATGAGTTGTAGTCATTTATGAGTTGGATTTTTGGAACCTGGATTATCTTTTCTTATAGAAACAGAGTGATACATTATATTCAGTTCCATAGTAAATATCAAAAGATTGTTGAAATTAAATTTTATTAAGTTTCATGTGTTTACAGTGATAAATCACAGAGAACATAATACTGGCAACCAAATACAAATAACCAAAAATAAAATTTTGTTGAATAGAGACTGTTTTAAAACACTTTTGAATATAGGAGCTTGAACAAGGGCAGGCTTAATTAGAAAACTACAAAAACTTGTCTAGATTTGGAAGATAATTTAGGGGTATTTTCAAGCACCTTAGAATTTATACTCCCAATTCTTTTTTATGTCTGAAGGAACTAATGTGCATTTTATAAGTTTAGTTATAGAAGTGCAAGGCTTAGCTAGGAATATTTATTTTCCTCTTGCTAAGAAAAAGAATCACATAAGTAAGAAGAGGATGTAGCTGGGAAAAAACAAAAAACAAAAAGGGGAAGATGGGAAGAAGGAAGGAAGTGATTAAAGATGTCTCTATATTTAAGAAAGTGTTTAGAAAGGTAGAACTATTTGAGCTGAGAACCATGAAAAAAAGTTCTAGGGGATAGCATGGTATGAGCTGAGCTGGTAACTAGCATGTTAAGGAAGTAGATGATGGGGTAAAATCTTGATTAGGTAGACAGCACTACTAACCTTGAAACTGGTCCTAATACATATTTGTGGGATAAATGATTGGATAAATGAAGGGCTTGATTGCTGTCTAGAAAGAGTGTGTCAGGGAAGCAAATGGAAATGAAAAGGAACAGTTTTGGGGTCAAGGTGAAGGATGGGAATAGGAAAAGCATTTATATGTGTGTTTTTAATTTAGGGCACTTGTACAGTGGTTTAATTTTAGTAATGATTTTCATCTCTACCATATCCTTTTTATTTCGCTTTACATTGTTTATTTATGCCTTACTGAGATGTTCTGTTTAATGTTCAATATCTATCTATCTATGTAGGTATATGTCTATATATATATATATATAGAGAGAGAGAGAGAGAGACGGGGAAGAGAGAGAGAGAGAGAGAGAGAGAGAGAGAGAGAGAGAGAGAGAATGAAAAAAAACCTGATATATGACCAGTACCAAGAGAAACAGAGTGATGAATGAAATCGGGGCCTTGCAGGATGATGGGAGAAACACATACTTTCACACATACCTAGAATACAAAGTAGACTGATGGGTGCTGTAATAGAGGCACAAAGAATGTGTGATGGCAGAACATGGGAGAGAAAGCATCTCTAGCTGGGACATTTGGAAGAACCTCAAGGAAATGTTTGATTTGAGTTTAACCAAGAAGCATGGTCATAGGACTCAGCTCTGTGGAGATGAGTAATCAAAAGCAAGGCTTGGAGGGGATTAGTATAGAATGCTAAATACTTTACTAAGAAGTTGTATGGTTGTATGAAAGAGCAGAGAATGAGGTAAAATTGTAAAGATAGGTTAGAGTCATTTTGAGGATGGTCCTGATTTCCCTGCTGAGGAGTATGCATATTCTTTCCCTAGGCAGTGATAGGCAAGCCCTTAAAAGTTTTTGAAAAGGGGAAGGACAGGACCAAATTGAGGCTATTAGGAAAGTAAATCTGGTGGCAATTCAAAGGATGATTTTGGAGGGAGCTGCAAGAGTGAAGGCAGTGATTATTCAGGAGGATGTTACAATAGCCTCACAAAAGATTAGAGGACGTAGGCCAATACCAGTGGAACTGAAATTGAGAAACTAGATTTAAGAACAACAACCAAAGTAGGATAGAGCTCTACCTAGCTGTGAGAGCCCCAAGAATGCATTCATTTTTATTTATCCATCTTTGAATTTCCTAAAAACCAATTCAAATCTTATTGAATTGAATTGATATGATTGGGCAAAATATTTAATATGGGAGATAGTGAAAAGGTAGAAATTTAAGGTAATCCATAGGTTTGCTTTTCAGCTTGAGTGGAAATATAGAAGTATTAATAACTGTTGAGTCTTCTTTTGATCACCTTGGCTCCATAGAACTTACGCTAGGCATGATAACGCTAGCCCATTGAAAAAGGGAATTTTGCAACTAGGAGAGTGGTGAGGGTCAAGATAAAGATGAAGAGTTCATCACCAGGTAGCTGATGGATTCACACAAGATGAGAGAGAGGATTGAGGACCAGATTTGGGGAAATAACTATACTTTAGGGAGGAGAAGGAAAAGAATACAGAAAAGGTGTTTATTAGGATTGGTCACAAAAGTGTTGGATGTTTAGTGGTCAGGGAAGATAGGAAGAGTTTGTTAAGGAAGAAACAAGGTGTATAGAGGGCTTCTTTTGAATGTGTGGATTTTAAGCATGTATGTCACACATTAATGGAAAGAAAGCCAGGGATAGAGATTAAAGGTGAAAGTGCATGGGTGGAACTGTGGTGTGGTAGGCATTTTTAATAGAAAGAGGAGAATTCTGGGAATGAATGGGATGAAGAGACCATTCTTAGGAAAGTTGAGAATGTTCCCCTTTGAGATGGGGATGGGAGAAAAGGATGAGTAATAATATAGAAAAAAATTTGATATGAAAAGGATTATACACGGGGGTGGTTAGAATGAGTCAAGACATTTGAGATGTGTGGAAAAAATCTGGAAGAATTAAGGATTTAGGGAGGGATACAATCTGGGGCAAGCAAAATGACTGCTCAGTAACACAGGGGGCTTAGCTAAGAGTGAGTGGCATGAATTTTTAGTGGAGTGGTCAGTACACAATATGTTGATTGCCATTCTAACAAGGAGCATGCAGGAGCTTAGGAATAGAAGAAGACAGAATGGATTTTTGAAATTTATACAGGATTGGAGGTTGGCAAGGTGGTAGCAGTAGGGGCGGACAAGGGAGGAGGATCATGTATGTGTGGGAAGAGTGTGTTTGTAGTAACTGTTCTTGTGTTTCAGCTATTTGAGGAGCCCAAAAAATCAGAAATACAGTGGGTTAAGATTTCTGGCCAGCAAAAATCATGCCTTGTTAGCCTTGTTTGGTTAGTTCACATTCAAGGATTTAATATATATAACTGAGTGACCTTTACAGGGCTCCTGGGGAAGCTGTAGAATTTTTGGGTGTTTTAGGGCCTTTCCTGTTTCTTTTAATCTTGTTTCCTGAATTTTGTTGAAGTGATTTCATGGAAAGGTCTAATAAGTGTTCAGTTATTTTAGTAGGATTGTATTTCTTTTAAATATGTTTTTATTGATTTTAGAGAGAGAGGAAAGGAGAGGGAGAGATGTGAGAGAGAAACATTGACTAGTTGCCTCCCACACGTACCCAACTGTGAATTGAACCCCCAGCCTGGGTATGTGCCCTGTCTGGGAATCAAACCAGTGACCTTTTGATGCATGGGACGACGCTTAACCAACTGAGACACACCGGCCAGTAGCATTGTATTTTTATAATAATAAAAGATTAGGGAAAAATATGGAAACATAAATTGACATAATCTAAAATTATGCCATTTGTAAATGGAAAATTAGTAGAACAACAAAAAACAAGAGAGAAGCCAACCAAATTGTCTTTCTGAGTTAACTGTAATTATTCTACTGTGTAAAGGCAGGGGGTGTGATTTTTATGTTTTTATTTCCAAAAGTCTGTATTCAAATTGTATTAAGGGAGCACTGATTCAGCACTGACTAGATTCTAGATGTGGACAGTTGAACTTGGACGACTTGTTTAATCAGAATTAAAGATGCTGCAGCCTGTCCTGTGTCTTGATGAGTCGATGCTGTGCAGCAGTGTTTTGAATGCTTCTCTCTTCTTTTTGCTATGTCTCTCTCTTTGTTCCCCCTCTGACCCCTTTTGCCATTAACACTTTACTGAAGTTACTTAAACTTTTCTTTCTTTTTTTATATTAGCATACATATCCTCAAGGAGTTAAGCTCTCAGCCTATTTTGAAATTGAGTTATATTTTCTAGACTCTAATTCTAATTACTTAGTGTTCACTAAGTAGGAACTATGAAAAGTTATTTTAACATTAATTTTGTTTGTGGTTTCTACTTGCAGTATACTTCTGTTTTCAGATTCACACCCACATGATCTGAAGTAAGATGATTCATATACATGTGCTTTTGTGCCTGATTTTTTAGTAGTTTCAGGAATAAAGTCTGAAATAACTTTTCATGCTAGCACATATGATTTATTATCAACACATTTATTTCAAGGAGAAACTCTGTCAACATATAGTTTTGTGTGCGTACAATGTGCAAAGTCTTGTGAAGATTAAAAATGTTTAAGACATAGTTTTGCCCACAAGCAATTTATAAACTAGTTGAGAGAGAGGATGCCATATAAACATGTGCCAGATTAATTGTAATCCTGTCTCTAAGTATCAATTTAGGATTACTACAAGAACTGTATGACAGATTAGTATATGTCCAGTTGCCAGCTGACTGGTACAAAAGGGAGCATATAAATTTAGAGGTTGAGAGAGACTCTCAGGATGGCAAAAAGAAGATGGTTTTGTCTGGGTTGGACTTCTAATGGCCCCAGCTGAAGAATACACAGTTTGTAAGTGTTTTGGGTTTGGATTATGCAGAGTTGAGCACTAAAAATAAGACAGGCAACTTGTGGTTGAGCAGGTGACATGCCTTCTGTATGTAGGTGGCAGAGTACAAAGGAACCAGCTTCCTCTCATGACTTTTTCTATTCTAAGATGTAGTCCTCTTCTCTTTTTTTCATGGTGGGTCACCCCTTGATCTTTTGGATCTCTGTGAACACAGACCTATGCTGTTCTTATTTCTTCCATCACCCAAGAAACTTGCAGGATCTTTAGTAAGCTTTTCTGAGGGTTTTTACTGTTTATCTCTTACTGAACTATAAGATGAAATTATGGAGCATGAAAAAGATATAGGAGTTACCACATTAATATATGTGCAGCGTTAAACTATATTGGTTTTTCATCAATATGCAAAATATTTGAGCTAAAGAGTGTAAGTTCAATCTTTGTGTTAGGAAAGTATTTGTGGTTGAAGGAGAAAAGGACTGAAGTACTTGTAGTGAGTATGGAAAAGGAAGTACAGATTTGAGAGAAATTGGGAAGTTGTAACTAGCAGGATGTGGTACTTGATTATGTTAGGGCAGGGGAAATAAGAGGAAAACAGAGTTAAAAAATGATTTTGTGAATACCATTGACCAAGATACAGACCATAGTTGGAGAAACAGGTGCAGACAGAAGAGAAGTGGAGATGAATTTTAGGAAATGTTGATTTTGATTTGCTAAAGATATATTCATGTAGAGTTGAAACTTTAAATCTATAGGTTAGGACAGGAATCAGGGCTAGGGTAATGGATCTCCACGTTATCCTCTTGGAGATGACTGAACCAGGTTATAGAACCAGAATGGGTTGCTGGTCCTAAAAAGAATCCAAAGAAGGCAGTGTCCCAGAGAGATGGTCCAGAAAGCAAGAGGCTGAGTTTGTGAGTTAAATGAGAGGCTCCCAGTTTTGGCCCTTAGAAAAATTACTGGGAAGGATATATCCCTGACTTCTAATCCATAGTCATCATTCTGAAGTGTAAGAAATAAATTTCAATATACTTCTAATTGTCTTATCATTACCTTATTTGTGATCAGATTCAAATCTTACCTTTGAAATGCCTTTACAGATTAACCCCCTTTGGTTCACTTTTGATTTCCATTGGCCTTCATTCTTGTTAACCAGAGGGAAAGAAAGTGTTCTTGATAAAATCACTTGGTATAACTGAGAGGTAACAAAAGTTTTTAAAATTGTGGCACTTATAACAGTAATCTAAAGGATGCTGTGTGTCGTTATTTTAAAAAGGGGAAGATGACAGAGTCCTCAGTTTCTTTTAGTAATAGGGTTAATTTACTGCTAAGTAGGAGAATTGCCATAAATATGGCATCTCTGGATTTCAGCAATCATTAAGGAGACTCTCATGATAGCTTTCTAGACAAGAGTAGGAAGACTGTCATCCTGTAAGAGTGAATAGAATGTGAAGGTTCTGAAAATACATTGACCTAATTGATGGTATTTAACAAAGAGAAGATAAAGACAAAAATAGAAGATATTTTTTAATGTGAGACTGTCACACAGGGAAGATTGGACTTTGTTTGAATTGCAAAGAGCAAAATATGGTGAACCAGTGAAAATTATAGGGAAGTAGATTTTAGATGATTGTAAGGAAAGTCTTTGAATAATTAAGTAGTCCCAAACCAGAATAAACTGTCTTCTGAGGCAGTTCCCCTATTCCTGGAAGTATTCATGCCTACTCTGTTTGGCTTTTTCTTGGGGTGTTGGATGTTGAATGTTTTAATCTGAATTCATGTTATCAGGTTGGGCTAAGAGACCTTTATTTCTTAGCCCACGTGACTACAAATTCCATGAGCCTGTGAGTGTTTGGTTTTATCATGAGTATACTTGTTGGTAGAAAGGGCACAATTGAACCTGTAATTTAGGAGGCAGGAGTTTAATATGTCTCAGGTCAGTCATTCTGAAAAAATACTTTTAAGATAAGGAACTTGAGATTGAAATGTAAAAGGTGTAAGATGACTGATATAATGTGTCTTGGTCCCCAGCATCAGCTTGCTGTCATCTAACCTTCCACTACTTTTTTTGAAGTGGAAAGTGCCCAAATCCTCCCCCCCCTTGTTTATTTAGAGCCCTGATTTATTGAGCTATTTTAATTAATGCTACATTTTGCACCTATCATTTTCATAATCATATTTAATTGCATATGCATGTAATTTTGTAATTGTTTTCCACTTTGCTATGTGTATAACTCACTATTTTTTTTCCCTTTATTGATTCTAGAGAGGAAGGGAGAGAGGGAGAGAGATAGAAACATTGATGAGAGAGAATATCTATTGGCTGCTTCTTGCATGCCTCCCACTGGGGATTGGGCTGACAACCTGGGCATGTGCCCTGACTGGGAACTGAACGATGAACTCTTGTTGCATGGGTCAACGCTCAATCACTGAGCCACAGCGGCCGAGCTAACCCATTCTTCTTTACCCACTCCCAGCTTGTAAACTGGTTGAGTCCAAGTTATTTTTTTTATTCTTTAGGATCTAAAGACACCATAAACTTTTATTTATTTATTCATTCTTTTTTAATCCTCACTCGAGGATATGTTTTTTGTTGATTTTAGAGAGAGGCGGGAGAGGGAGAGAGAGAGATACATAGATGTGAGAGAAAACATCAATCAGTTGCCTCCCGAATGCACCCTGACCAGGGATTGAACCCAAAACCTGGGTATGTTCCCCAGACTGGAAATCTAATCCTTGACCTTTCGACGTATGGGATGATGCTCCAACCAACTGAGCCACACCAGCCAGGGTACCATCATCTTTTAAAAGCATAGGAAGACCTTTGAAGGAATGCATTTTAGATTGCTATATTATTTTTCAAAATATTGGTAATTACAATTAATTAACTAAATTAAATTGATTTAAGCTTTTAATTCATTTAACAAACATTTATACTATAACTGTGATCATATAATAACTTTCGTGTATTTATAAATTTATGAAATTTTATGCATCTGCTTATTCAGCTGTTAAAATGCTTTGATTATCTTAATACGTTTTTGGGACAATAAGATTTTAATCTGTTTTAGAACATTAGACAAAGCAGGTAGGTTTTCTTAAAGGTCATTTGGCTCGAGGAACTTTTTTTTTTTTTTTTTGATCAGTGAAGAAGTAACATTCCAGAGCCTTAGGTCTTCCTGCGAGCTGCGTTATCTTTGGTTTTTTAAAGGTTACATTTGGGAAGCATTTGTAGATTTCCACATTATTCTGAGCCTCAGGAAATGCAGACTGAGAGTTTTTTACTTTTTCCAGAGAGTTTGGTCTCAGATTGCTTGAGATTTTATAAACCAGAATACACAAAGATCATCTAAAATAATAATGGTATCTGAATGGAAGAGTAAAAATGAAATTGTTTAAAGCTATTTTGTTTACAGATAAAAGAGATATGGGTATAGATTGCATAACAATAAGAATATACAGATTATGTAGATAACAAATTATCTGTCCTAGGTTTTCATCAAATATTTAATTGAAGTAGATAAGAGCTAACATGCAAAAGTCCCAAAATTTAAGCACAAAGAAAGCTGCTTATAGTCCTTTCTTTAAGAAATAAATGTATTTTACACTGATTATGTATTATGAGGTTTTATATAATTTTATAAGGATATCTGCTAAGTGCTGTCATTATTATTAGTTTTTCATGACATAAGCATATAAAATATGGATAACAAATAGAAATGTGTTTATGCATTTACACATTCCTCTGCCTAGTTTAGCAAAATATTTGAGGTGGCTTATACGATTACATTTTAAAAAAAGATTAAAACAGCCCGGCTGGTGTAGCTCAGTGGTTGAGAGGCGACCCATGCACCAAGAGGTTGCCGGTTGGATTCCTGGTCAGGGCACATGCCCAGGTTGTTGGCCAGATCCCTACTGGGAGGCATGCAGGAGGCGGCCAATCGACGTTCTCTCTCATCGATGATTTTATCTCTCTCTCCCTCTCCCTTCCTTTCTCTCTAGAAGTCAATAAACACACACATACACACAAAAAAGATTAAAACAGAATAATGAAAATATAGGTAGCCTAGGAGATTCAAACTGGGGAAAAATAAAATGTACAAACTTAGACTGTAGGGTCAAACCCACTTATTCAATTTTGTCTGTAAATTTGAGCCAAAATGAAGTGTTTACTTTAATATGGTTTTCATTGTCCATATGCAAAAAGTAATATACAGCTTCTTGGAAGAAGCGATAGTTTTCCTTATATTCAGTCTAGAAACAGATTTCTTTCATGGTTTTTCACTTAGGGATTATGGAATAGATACTGCTCTTAACAGCCTTGCCCTGGTAAGTTTATAGTAGGTTTTAAAAGGTGCTATTGCAATAACACTTAATAATAGCAAGTGTGAACAAGCCTTTGTTAAAAACCAGGCACTCTGCTTTCTAGGCATGATTCTATTTCTTTCCACACCCACCTTATGATGTAGGTATTGTTATTCCCATTTTGCAGGTGAAGAATCTGACAAAGATTAACTTGCCCAGGATCTACATTACTAGTGGTCGACTACACCATAATTTCAGATCCTGTGCTCTTAACTACTTCTCCAGTTTAAGGTGCAATTTAGGAAGTATTTCTGTCCCAGAGAACCTAATGAGAATCTTTTTATTATCAGGAAGAATTCAAATATCTGGACTTTTAGATGACAATATTGTCCCTATTTTTGGAAAACCTTGGAGTATACAGAACTTTATACTATATTTGAAAGTTCATTAGTAACTTTGACAAGCTAATTTCATCCTCATTCAACATTGCTAGATTCACTGTTAGTTTATTTGTTAAAAACATTTAGCTATTGAGATAATATATTTGCTTGATTACAAACTGATGGAAAGAATATCTGTCTTTAATAATTTGAATGGTTGTATAACAGAAAAGTTTAGTTTACTATTTCTACCTACAGTGAGCAGAACTGGCTCTAGTTATAAATACCTGACAACAGATTTATGTTCAAAATGCAGAATAGCTTACTAATGAACTAACTGACCAAGAATATAATGTGTTCTCTTTCCTCAGAATTTTGGGGAAGGGCTCTGAGCATTGCAGTGGGGCTTTCTATACTGGGTGGGATATTAAATTAGCTGAACTGTAAGATCCTTTCCAACTCTGTATTTTAATATCCTGTTTCCAACTGAATATCTATCTCTAAGACCCACTTTATATTCTTATCAGTAAAATTAAGCTAACGTTTTCTTCCTTATATCAAATTCATAGTTCTGAAGATCAAATAAGTATTATACATTAAAGTTCTTTGAAAATTGCTAGTACTGTAATTGCAAAAATTCATTAATATATTCTTTCAACAAAAGGAAGTATTTTATTTTTTTATTTGTACTTATTTAACAACCACATACCAGCTGAGTGGCTATTACATGACACATATAATATTTTATACATAGTACTATCCATTTTACTTATTTTTAATGTTCTTAGATTTTTCTCTGTTAATCACTATTCAATTATTTTATTCCCCATTTGTCTGAGATAAGTGCAATTCTCAAAGTTTTAAATTTGAGTAATGCCAACTAGGTAATATATTATAAAATTTTCAATTAAATTGAAATTCTACTTACCTGAATCTTTCTCATTCTTCTTCAGCAAGAATAATCGAGATTGGAAAGAGATTGCTTCTCACCATTCATGCCCTTCTTTAGAAAAATAGCAAAAAATAAAGAGTATTGATCCTGTAAGAGTCATTTCTGAATAAGACATATTGTATTTAAATTCATCATTTAGAACGTTTTCTGTGATTCTTTTAATTCATGCTTGTCACTTTTAAGTCAAATCCATTGCCTTACAAAGGCTTTTCTATGATTCCCTCTACTCCATTCTAAATACCCTTCAGTGTGGATATGAAGTTTTGGTTCTATTGTTTAGATCTTGTGCAGAGTCAGATTTACAGAATTTTAGAACCAAAAAGCCTTCTGCAAGCATCCAGTTCAAAAAGCCTTCTGCAAGCCCTCTTCCCACTGAAGAGAATGAATGAGGCCCAGCTACAGTCATACAGCTGGTCAGTCTTTGAGCCAGAATTGTGACCCAAGGCAGTTTTCATTATCTTTTGTTTTGTAGTTGCTTGATTGTTTTATAGGTGTATTTGATTTTCCCAGCTAGAGGATTTGCAAGGACAAAGCTTTTTTTCTTTATCCAAAGATAATTTCTGTACTTCTGTGTTTGGGGTAGGCACACTAGAATGCCTGGGAGCTAGACTTTCAGAAGCAAATGCCAGTGGTATATGAGTATACTTTGGTTTAGTGCTATTTTTAAAGTGTCTTCACTGTTCATTTTAATATCTAAAACATTATATACTCAACTATTAGTATAACTGATTAGAATTACATATAATTCAGGTTTTATATTCTTAATAGTTGAGCTGACATGGAGGCATAACTAAATATCTATTAGTATTAATTAGTGATTAGATAAAATTGTATTTTCTGATTACTTAGAATACTGTGACAAAGTGATGAGAAGCAAGGTCTGTATATCAATATTTGATAAGCTTTGCTAAGTTTTCTCTAAATTGTTTAGTACAAGAGAGCTTACTTAGAACAGTGACCTACATATAACCTGGCCATATATGATAATGACATTCCCCTTTCCCCCACACCACCCAAATTGAGACCTCTGAGGTTGGAACCTCTGAATCTTTTATGTTTAAAGAGGCACTACAAGAGAAAAAGAAAAAGCCGAAGAGAACCATTGGCTCAGAACAGCCTGATTGAGATGATGAAGTCTCCCTTTTTAGAGAAAATTGCTAAGTTGGGTAGGAACGCTTATTGGCTATATACATAGAAATCTTGTAGAAAGGTAGAGACTGATTTCATGCATCATTGAATTCACTTGCTTGCCTACAGGATTTGTCTTTCAGGCCCATGTGGTAATTGAATTGTAACTATAAACGTCCATAAATCCAGAAAGGAACTGATTAAACCCGAATGACTGTGGCCTCTGCTTCTGTGATAGGGAAGTAACACAGCAAACCTACAGTGATCACAGAGTTTGCTATCAGGAACTGCAGTTTTGTCATTGTAATGAGTAGTGGCTGACCTAACCTATTGAAAATTGTAGTAATGTTGGTTCTGTGGCTGGACATATTGTTTATTAATTAAATCTCTCTCTGCGTGCATTTCTTCAATGTCAGATGTAACTGATCACCATTTATGAGGCTGCCATATCGGTATTTCTTAAATATTAAAGAAATGTTCATAAAATAATGTACATGTATTAGAAAGTCATAGAACAGTCAAGTGGTCACAGAAGTTTAGTTTATAGAATGGAGAACTGGCAATGGACAATTTAAATTTTATACACAAAATCTTTCCTAAGCTTTGCTTTCAGCTGGGTGCTGTGGATTATAACAAAAGCCTGACACCAAATTTTGAGCCAAGACATTTACTTTTCAAAGGAGGCAAAGTTGAATAGACTGATAGTTGTGATTTAGTAGTCATTGCTTATCATTTATTATTTCGTGATTGTAATAAGATAGAGAATGATAGTTTTTCTTTTTTTAATTTGAGAAGGATTTTGGGATCACCTAATTCTATCACAGATAAGGAAACCAACACGTGATAAAACTGTTTCTTAATAAATATTTAGATCATTAAGAACTTTATTTTCATCTTAGTAGAGAGTCAATACTAAATCTGTGTGTGTGTGGACCACATGGCAGTTTCATTTATTCAGTGGAGAATTGAGAGGTTCTCTGTTTAGCACATGAATATTGGACATGATTCAAATGTAAGTCAAGTGTGTCTAGAGGCTTTATTCATACCTATTTTCTTTTAGTCAGCAATGCTTCATAATGCCCTGGTTTCATGAATTAATTTTAATGGAATTATACTTGAACAGCGCAAAATTATATAATTAATTTCATTCAGCTTCAATTAAAGTTACTAATTGAATTAAGCCTACTAGCATGACACCTGGCGGCAGTCAGCTACATAACAGGAATAGCAAGTAATGTTGGACTCTGCTGGTGAGAGATTTCACGTGTACGAGTGAGTTTATATAAAAGTCTTTTCTGTTAATAATCTCAGAAAGGCCTTGCGTTGACTGTAGTAGTGGAAAGATACCTGGAGTTATTTACAAAAGTAAAGATTTTAATTGAAAATAACACATCTCAGGAAGTTTACATTTTCTCTAAGATAATACTAAGTAAATGTTACACAAATCTAGAACATATTGGTTTAACAAGCTTCTAATTTATATTTTACTGCTATCTGAATATGGTTTTGCTTTCTAAAAATACTAAGCATTGAAGACCCTATTTTTTTGGAGTTCTTCGTCTCTGAATTTAGTCCTAAGTCGGTGTCCCTCTATTTTCATGTGTTGAAATGTGTTTCATGTCAGAATTTTTCAATTGTTGTGAAATCCCCATGGTACATGACAAATTTTGCATGTGCAGAAAATTTTTCCCTTCCAATGGAACTGTTAATACAGTTGACTAATAACTTCTGTTTGAATCTTTCTTACATTTCTTCCATGGCTTGACGCCATCTAGCTTCTCTTCCTTCTTTCATTTTTCTAATTGTGCAGACCCCACTTGATACACTTCTTTTCATATATTCACTCTTTTTGTGAGCCTAGTCATTTGGATGGCTTTAGCAATCGAGTTTAGGAAGATGACTGTTTATAGCTATAATTTTGTGATTTACAAATTCAAATATCCAACACTAAACTCATCCACTGAACTGTAAATTCCATGAAGGCCTGGGTTGCATCTCCTAATTCATTGTATCCCCACTGCCTAGCATATTGCCTAAACATCTGCTCTGTACCAGGTTTTCTCTGTCAAAGCCACACTAAGAGAACTCCGTTATCTCTAATCCCATCTTCCTGATTACCTGTGCAAGCCTCTAGTTATTTTCTCACATCTACCCCCTTTCCCATCTTGTTATCCAGTTGATTAAACTCTCATGAACTTCTACCTGGACTATTCCAAATCCCCCCCCCTTTTTCTGTTCTACCTGTTACACCCATACTCCAGTGATTCTCAAGGATATAAGTGCAGTGGTATCACCTAAGCACCCCTTCCCTAATTTGAAATACAATCTTTGGTGATGGCGCCTAGAAATCTGTGTTTTAAAAAGTTGCCCAAGTGAGTTCAAGTGCAGTCAGTGTTGAGAACCACTAGTGTATACAAATTTATTAATCTTCCTAATTCATGGCTGTGATTAGGCAATTCATAAAGCTTCAATGACTAATTTTACTTATTTATCTTGCTTTTAAATTAGATCCGGATTTCTCAGCTTAACATAAAAGTGTCCATTCTCTGTCTCTATTCAAACCTTTACTATCCTGTCTCCTAATGTCCCTCTTAAAGTACTTCAGTCCAGAGTTGGAACCATTCCCCAAGTGTCTGCTATTGGAGTTTGCTCATGCTCTTCTCCACCTGAAATAGCTTTTCTGCCATTTTTATTTTTAAAATTCCCACTAATCTTTTATTTTAGAATCCCCACTAATTTTTTAAAGACCACTGAACACCTTTGGTGCTCTGGACCTCTCATAACATGCATTTTACCTTGTGTTATAGTTTGCTTTTTGCCTGAGTTATGTTTCCAATAAGCTGTTCCTTTTTCTTACTTACTGGCTTTCCCCCTGAGAACGCTTAAATGCATGTATAGATCCCTCATCCTAAACACCCTTCCTCTTTGAGAATTTATAACACAATCCTTGACTCTTTCCCAAGTTTCTATGAAGAAAACTCTGTACCTCCTCACTTCTCATTCAAATGCAGTCTGACTTTCATCTCTACCCCTTATTAAAGTATCTTCCCTTTTAGTGCTTCCCCTACTGCTCCCATCCTCTAACTGTATGGACTTACTCACTTTCATCCTTGATGTAACCTTTCCACATTTCTCTTTCATGGCAGATCACTTGCCATGTTCTGATAATCTGTTTATGGTAATCTTGACAGATTATTTTTACTGTAAACATCTCTGTTTCTTAAATGCTAGGCATGTAGTAGGTGCTCAGTCAATGTTTTTGAGTCATTATGTATACAATAGTCAATAGAGATACTTCTCCAATTTTCTTAAAATTTGGCAGACTTAGAAGCATTTAGGGGGAAAAATCTATGAAATGGAAAAAATAAAGATATACAACATTTAATGGTAATAAGTATATATTTTTTTATTCAGATAAATGTGATGAAGAAAATAGTGAGAGAGCCACCAATAGCTGTTTCACACATGGAGATATCCAAGACCAGTTCATTTGGGGAAATTATTCAGAGGATGAACTCATCAGAAGTAAGTACTTTTAGAGAAAATTGCAGTGATCTGGAGATATGACTGTGATAATATGCTCTGAATTAATTGTACCATATCATTTTGCTAAAAATCTATAAATCAGAATTTTCAGAATTTATCTGAAAGTGTTTTCACAAGAATTTTGCAACATAGGGCTAAAACTAGGATATAAATAATACTTTGTCAGTTTTCATACTTTCTTTAGAAAAGAAGAATTTATTGACCTGTAAATTATGTTCTCAGTCTGAGAGAGATTTAGATAAAACTTAATTCCTTCTTGAGCAGTGAATAAGTGAAAAGCAGACAATTCTAAGTGGACTGTGAAACTAGAAAGGTAAAGACAGAGCTAAAGGACAATAAATAGTACTTTGGTAATTCCATTTGGTCCTTTGTCTTTTAAGCCAAATGATTCCAAACTCTTTTTTACAATTAACATTTTTATCACTCCTTGTTTTTTTTAATTCTCTTCCTCTTCCTAAGATTACTGCATACAATATATACAAAAGCTTTGTCATATTTTTCATTTTACTCTGGGAATGCCTGGGAATAGCAGTATCTTTTGAGTGCTGTTTAAGAATGCTGATTTCCCATCAGGTCCTCCTCTGGAGCTCAGATTCTGGTCACTAAATTCCCCAAGATGGGTTCAAGATGGATTTACCATGTAATGAATTCTTCTTTGTAGTAAATGTATAAGTATAAAGATCACTGCTGTGCCACACCTGAAAGAGCATAGGAGCATATATTTTAGAATTCTCATTCATGGTAACCAAATTTCCATGTCTTATTCTATTCCCAGAACAGACAGGAAAATAATTCTTTTCTGGAAATCAAGCATTATTTTTAAATTTAATTCTTCAGTTCAGATAACTTCATAATATAGACCCTTTCTTGTGCAACATATTACATATACTTTGAATCTTGGAATGTTTCTTTTCCTCTCTAGAATGCCCATTATCTGTCCTTAACTGAAAACCAAACTGAAGAAAGCAAAAATAAAGGGAAAAATGAACTTAGTAGAAAACATAAAATAACAATAAAAACACTGTTGAAGGAAATTTCAAGATTTCAAACAAAAACTCTAAAAGTAAATGTGTTTTTATTTAATTATAGTATCATTTTAAAAAAACTTTTGTCTTAGAGAATGGAAAGGGAAGGAAATTAGGCTCAGAAAATCGAGATGAGCAAAATTTATGTAGCTTTTTCCAAAGAATCAAATACACATTATTTCTATTAAACATTTATTCGCTCCTCCCCCATGTATCTCTTGAGACAGGCTAGTAAGCCAGGAAAAGCGGAATAGGGAAACTGAGACAGATAGAAACAGCAGTTTGCAGCCATCTGGTAAATCCTATTTTCCCTAAACCAGGGATAGTTAAGAGTAAATGGTTTGCACTTCTATATAAATGTTGACTCTGCTGTTTTGAAACATAGTTTTGTGAGATACTGATGTATTTTATCTGTGATTTCCTAACAGCCAGAGAGTTAGTGAGAGCTAGAAGAGGTCTTAGAAACAATTTTATTTCCACCTTGGGGAGCATGATTGTTTTCTCATTTTTTTTTATAGTCACGTAATTCTAAGTGTGTGTGTTTCATTTAATTGATTTAGTTCCCTACTCTCCCGTCCCAGGCCCACACTAAAGGAAATATAAATGAGTACTCCTTTTTTTTTATCCTCACCCGAGGACATTTTTGCATTTATCTTCAGATAGAGAGGGAGGGAGGGTGGCAAGAAGAGAGAGAGAACCATTCACGCAAGAGAGACACATCGACTGGTTGCCACCCTCACGACCCCAACCAGGGCCAGGGACAAACTGCAACCGAGATACGTGCCCTTAGCGGGAACCGAACCCAGGACTCTCTGGTCCGCAGACCGATCCTCTAACCGCTGACCCAAACCAGCCAGGGCTAAATGAGTACGCTTAAGACAAAAACCAAATACAAACACTATAGCAAAAGGATTTGGAGAGTCATATTTAACGTGTTACAATTTTTTTGTGCTCTTTGATGAAACTCATTTTAGTCATAGAATTCATACCATTAAGGGGAATGGATTTAAAATGAACTCTGTCTGTTGCTGATATTAATTAAGTTTACAGTGATACAGATATTGTAAATTGCATGAAATTGTTTTTTTATTGAGATAATGAAGCGTGTACCATGGGATACTGGTTTCATGCATTTGGGAACAACTATCTTGTTTCCTACTAATATTCACTGAAGGAATGCAGAGAGAGAGAGAGAGAGAGAGAGAGAGATTTATTGTCTTATCTGAGACGGCTGCTGGGAAAACTGACAGGTGAATGGATATACAAAAGATAATGGCCAATGACAGCAATGCTGGTCCTGCCTGAAACAGGCTGGCAAGAATTTCCAAATGTTTGTGGTTGACATTGGACTCTAAATTCTGTTAACAAATTTCAAAAACTACATTTTTATTATTTTCCTTCTCACACTTTTCCAGACAAAGGCAATTTTATTGGGTCTACAGAAAGATTTGATATCTGGATTTGCCGAAATGGATCATTTTATGTCATCTTTAAACCTGACTCAATTCTGGATAGCATTTGAAAGTTTGATCTTGTCATAGCTTCTGCTGTTCTAACTCCCTAATATGAAACTCTACAAAGCTGCCTGACTTTCCTTTTTTAGCCTTTCTTGTAGAGTATTTGGCTATCTCTATATAGTTTATTGTGTGTCTCTCTTAACTCTGTAGTTAGGGAGATGAGTGTTTTCCTTTTGGTCCAACATCTAGCAAAATTTTGGGGCCAAATCTTTTGTAATAATAGGCCCTGAAAAGAAGGCTGTGGCCTAGAGATTCAGGGGTTTTGTCTGGGACAAACTGCTGCTGTCCATTGTTGCCCTGGTTGCAAGCCTTGTGGGTCTGTTAGGGTTTAGGAGATGCATGCCTGTGGAGGAAGTATGGAGGGGGAGGGTGGGTCGTGCTTCTGGGAAGGACAGTGCACTGGGACATTTGTTTTCAGGGATTTTAAAGGCTGGGCCTTTAGGTGAGGTCTTATGGAGGATCTCAATAGAATATTCATCAACTTTAGGCTGATACATGAAAATGAGGATTCTTTTCTTTTTTTGTTGTTCAGATAGAGTGGGAGGGAGAGAGAGGAAGAGAGAGAGAGAGAGAAACATCGACGTGAAAGTTACACATCGAGTGGCTGCCTTCCGCACGACCCAACCAGGGCCGGGGACAAACTGCAACCGAGATACGTGCCCTTAGCGGGAACCGAACCCCGTCTCTCTGGACTGCAGGCCGACGCTCTAACCGCTGAGCCAAACTGGCCAGGGCGAGGATTATTTTCTTAACTTCATCTGTTTTTGGGTGTGGTTGGTAAATGGTACTAATTGGATTTCTGCTATCTGTTTCCCTGAGTAGGGTGATTTAAGTTATTTACCCTCAGGTTGGGTAGGAGAAATGCAAACCATTTACTCTTAACTATTCCTGGTTTAGAGAAGATAGGATTTACCAGATGACTGCAAACTGCTGTTTAACTATCTGTCTCAGTTTCCCTATTCCGCTTGTCCTGGCTTACTGGCCTGTCTCAAGAGATACATGGGGGAGGAGCGAAACATCTGTGGTGAGTCAGGATCAGACTGACTGCCATTCCAGGAGTCTTTTGTGGCTCCCCAAGCACCAGGGAAGAGGCGGACAGCTGGCTCTCATGGAATTGATTTTAGTGTTCCTGCTGTAGTGTGAGGTTAACTGGATGGAGGGATCAGCAAAAAAAAAAAAGAAAAATGAGGCCAGCTGGAGTGTGGGAACGTTTTCAAATGTACAACCCACTCTTTTTCCAAGATTCCATGGGACAGTTCAGCTGCATAAGCAAGCAGTGAAGAAGAGTGGCTCTGTTTAATATGACTTCTTTTCCTCTGTTCTTGAGAGTTCTTAGGGAGGGCTGACAGCTAACATCTCCTTGTCCTGGATGCCTGCTGCCTTCTTTGTTGGACATTTAAGACATAATTTATAGGGGACTGTTAGCTGTCAGCACGAGGCTGTTTTTACTTTTCTGAGAATAACTGAGCTCTGGAAAGTCAAGGGAGTGGCTGCTTTGGAAATTGTATTCTAATTAAAGGGTGTAGTCTCAGGTCTCATAAAGGAGATCCAAGCTGAGAATAATTTCCAGATTATTCTGTGGACATTAACCCTGACCTCAGGGGACCATGTACTTTTGGCTCACATTTGGTTCCTGCTCCACACAGAAGTTTAAGCTTTTTCTGCGTTCCCTGATCGGTCTAGAAAACATTGCAAGTGGCGGACCTGAGGTACTATGCCCTTAGGGCCTGGATTCCAAATTGGTTGCCCTTGACTTGCTAATTTGTTAGAGAGAATCCTTTCTGGAAACTATAAATAAAAGAGGAAATCCATGTGGAATCAAACATTTAAATAAATAGGCCACACATACAGTCTGGGCAGGGAATGTACATTGTGATTTTCTTTCCTATGAAATTTAAATTAAAAAGACAATCCTAATCACTCATGTTTGTTAAGAAAACAAAACAAAACTAAATAAAATCAGTAAAGATATAAAAGCTAAATGGAAGTTTTGTGAGAAAACTTTATAATTGGAAATTATAAATAGAACATTTTTTCATTATAAGTGTTTATTCTTTTTACAGTTTAAAAGGCTTTCATATTCTGAGGAAATATTTTGCTGTATAATTTAATTTCTGGAATGGAGATTACATTGTAGAGTTTATAAGGACATCTTTCAATGGGAACACTAGTGAAGACTGGCTTTTCTTGTCATATTAGCATATATGATGAAGTATATTATTTGGAACTATGTCTTGTTTTAATAATCACTGTGCCTTTGACTTAGCTAAATAAATGTTGCAGAGAAATAGCACCCTCAATATTAATTTTTAAATTTAACTCATAATATGGATAAACTGATAACAGGCAATGGGCAACAATTCATGTTTTCATTAGACTAGAAAAGGAACAAAAGTAACATGATCTCAGTCTTTGGGGAATTTCTAAGGTAGGAAGGAGTGTGTGTGTGTGTGTGTGTCTTCCTATGCTTCTACTCATAGGTATGTGTAATCTTTTCCTTTAATATAGGTCAAATTCTACTATTCTAATTATTTCATATAGAGAGAGCTTACATTTTCTTTGTTCCTCTTTATAAAGTGCCTCAGGTCTCTAGCTCAGATTTTTCTAGGTCTTTCTGAAAATTCTTACTATTTAACTTTATCCTTGGACATTGCTTTTATATAAACGTCTCCTAATTAAAAATGTCATTACTTAACTGCAGAAATTTTCCTTAGCTTCTCTTTTGAAATAAATTTCCCGTTAAACTATTTTGTTCACCTAATTCTCTCCTTTGTGATTTTGTAGAATTCCCAAGATCTGAAGCAAAGTTAGAATGTTCTATTTAAATGGTAATCCCCATTCTATTTAACCCACTTATTCATTTTGAAGATATTTTAGCTCTCGTAGTAGTAAGGACTTTATTTGGTAGTAGAATGCAAGCACTCGTTCTCTAATTCACATTGCCTCCTTTTCATGGAGCCAATGCATCATGCTTTTTTTACTCATCCTTCTACTTGAAACCTTTCTCTTGGCATCCACTGAGTTTCCTCTCAACATCAACAGGCTCCATTATTAGAAATACTATTATTTCTTTTCCTAGCCTTTGCCAGCTTATCACTAATCACTCCTTAATGAATACCATTTCATCACTTTAGGGATTGACACCTCTATGTAGAGAAAGAAAGGCAGGCGATAGCTACTCAGGTGTACAATTTATATAGTTGCTACTCCCTTTAACACCTTCGATCTTCCTTTAACTCTTTGTTAACAGATTCTTTCCCTCCCATCTCTCTCCACAACTCATCTAACATTTTACATTCCAGCTTACACAAAACTTCCTCAGCTCTCCTCAAACTGGCCAGTTTCTGTCTTCCCTCTAACCTATAGGTGTGCGGTCCTTTTGCTTAAAACACTCTGACCCCACCCACTCCCATGCTCTTCTTGGGTTGGCTAACTACTTTAGAGATCATCATAGACATCATTTCTGCCAGAAAGCCCTCTCTGACTGCTCCTTCATACAAGGATATAGCAGCCTACACTTCCCATCATAGCACTCATAACATTCATTAGCATTTCAAGATGAACTGCCTGTCTCTTCCACTAGACTGTAAACTCTGAATGCAGAGACAACACCTGTAATGTTCATCACTGTATCCCCACCATAACACTGTATAAGCACACTTTAAGTACTCCCTCTTAATGTAACTGATTTTTTATTCAGTTTTCAAAGTTATATTTTGACTTCTAATCCTGAAAGTTCACTATAACAACATAGTCTCCAAAAAATAATTTATGTGCAAATTCACAGAGTGTTCAGATCCAGGAAGTTTGAGGTTTGAGAACTAAAATTATCTAGACTACAGCATTTATTGTCTTAATCATTGAATGTTATTTATTTCTTCTGTGGTTAGCATATTGAGAGGGATCTCAAAACTAATTCCCAGACCTCACTCAGCTCTTCCCTGAGGCTTGAAGAACTCCCAAATGGAAATAGAATAAATCTGGGTCCCTCACTGAGCCTTCATCTACCACTTGTACTTCAATGCCATCTTATCTCTCCTAATAAAAATCAAATAATTTTAGGAATATCAGGAAGGCACTGAAAATCTTTGATAAATTATAGAAAGATGTAGATTGGAAATTGAATGAGTCATGATACATGATAATAGTGAATGGTAAATAAATTAGAATAATAATATTAAAAGTAACAATAAGAACAGTAGTAATAATATACATTGTACTTTATAGTGTACGAAGCATTTAAAAACTAATTTAGAAAGGCAGAGAAAGATAGGAGAAGGAAGGAGGGAGAGAAGTAAGGAAGGTGGGATGGTAGGGAGTAAGCAAGGGATGGAGAGATGAAGAAGAGATGGAACTAAAGTAGTGTAAAACTTTTTCTTACAGTTAGAAAAGAAAAATTAAGAATAGGAGTGCAAAAAAGGCCCTCAATAAAGTGTCATTCCTACCCACTTCTGTAGATAATGAATGTTATCCAGAGCACTGCTATCAGTTCACTGAGAACTCTACAGGATAGCTTCATCAGTGAATAACAGTCAAACTAAGGATTTGATTGCTTTAATTTCATTAGGTCATCTGTAAATACTGAAACTTGACATGAATGAACTTTGTGTGGCTTGAGAGTAAGAAGAGGGTTAGAAGAAATAAAAAGAAAAATGTAGTGATTTAGAATCTTTGTCATAGAACCTTAAAGTCTGAAATAATGGAAGCAACATGTATAAAACATCTCTTTCCTCCCCTCATTAATTCAGTACACTTAAGGCATCATTTATTAAGCATAAACCATGTAATATCCACCGTGATATTTGTTGTGTACATAAATATCTAACAAGGGTCTCAGAAAGACCTGATCTGTGTACCCAGCATGTCTAGACATATAGCCCAATGGAACAATGAAGGATATCTACCTCTATCTCTATCTATCTATCATCTATCTATCTATCTATCTATCTATCTATCTATCTATCTATCTATCTATCTATCATCTATCTATCATCTCTCCTTAAAACTGATATTTGAGCCCAAGAACAATAATAAGGAAAACTAATAAATTTATAGAGTATTTGCTCACTTGGCTCTCTACTAATTAAGCACAAAATATGCATTATATATAATTCTCAAAAATCACAATGGAGTATAAAGTATTAGTACCTCCACTTTAAAAATGAGGATATAGGGTTCAAGGATATTAGTCAACTTGCCCAATAACTGTAGTCCTAACACATCCAGGGTTTGAATCCTGGCAGTTGGATTCCATTGGTCTCCAGGACCCTAAACTTAAGATGTACAAACAAAAGATGGGCAGTGGTTCTCTCCAGCTTCTTGGGCAGAACCTGGATGTGCATGGGACATTGCACTTTTAGAAAAGAGTGTGTTAGGAAACTTGAGCTCCATTCTAGAACACAGCCTAATAGTTGTCTTGACTAGCAAGATAAATACAGGAAGCCATCAAAAATGGCGTATGATTATCCACCCAACTTTGAAACCTAAACATGAGATAGGTTTTGGAATAATTGATGGTTAAAGATTCCTCTTTAACAGCAATTATCAAATAATCTGAACCATCGCCACATAACTGTTTAGTCAGCATAATGAAAAACAAAATTTTTCTGAGAGACAAATGGAGAAGGAAAATACATTGAGATGAAAGTCACATGTCTTACTCCCAAGATGGGCTCCCAAAATGAATGAGCATGAAGTATTAGGGAAAGAATCTTAGATTACCTAAGAAATGTAACACAAAAGCTACATCTCCCAGTCTTACTGGGTGATACTAATCTGGTGGGGCTTGTTTATGGGAAGAACTGAAAGCAGTTTTTCTGAGAGACTTGTATTAATCCAACTGAGAAAGGAAGCTGTCTTGGACTGAAGTAATGGCAGGTAGGATTGCAAGAGCAGGAAATTGGTGGACTCAGCTTTTTATGGGGTATAATCAGTAAGACATATGGGTAAGGGAATGTCAGGTGCTAAATAGGAGGCCAAAATTTTTAGTTTGGACAAGTGATGAAAGGACAATGGGGCAAAGTATTTAAGGACATAGTCTAAAGAGAGTTTGCAGTGAAAGGTTGCAGACATCAGCTCTGGCCGGTTTGGCTCAGCAGTGAGAGCTTCGGCCAGCGGAACAGAGAGTCCCGGGTTCGGTTCCTGCTAAGGGCACGTACCTCAGTTGCAGTTTGTCCCCGGCCCTGGTTGGGGTCGTGTGGGTGGCAACCAGTCCATGTGTCTCTTTCACATCAATGTTTCTCTCTCTCTCTTCTTCTCTCTCTCTCTCTCTCTCTCGCTCTCTCTCTCTCTCTCTCGCTCTATCTGAAGATGAATGCAAAAATGTCCTCGAGTGAACATAAAAAAAAAAGGTGGTAGACATCAGATGGTTAGAAAAGGAAGTAAACAAAAGGAAGGGTATTATAAATAAGAAAAAAACCTGAGGGGCTAACAATTCCTAAAAGTTTCTATTCTTTAAGAAACAAAACAGGTATAGATACAGTAAGTGAATGGGATAAGTGGTAAGAGAATATGGATTATGAGGATTAGAAATGTGAATTTAAGGTTTCTGAGGTGGAGCAATCCCAGGTGAGGACTAGGTCCAAGGTACGGTCATGAGGTTGAGTGACTGAAATAGCCTCTCCTATATTCAGAGTGCTATATTTGGACGAGGTTTTGGAAGCTTCATAAAAATTGCCATATTTAGCAGGTGGGGAAACATATCCAGATGTTTTCCCTAATCAACATGACCAATAGAGGGAAATCTGGGGCTTTACCTATGTTTTTTGGTGTGTGTGTCCAAATCTCTTGAATTCCTCATTGAACCTTAATGGTTTAGAAGCCAACCAGTTCTTTGTTTGCTTTGTTCTAGCATTAGTCACCTGAATGAAATAGTATTTTGATATTCTTTAGAGCTGAGGGCCCTGAAAAGAATAAATAATAATACATATTGTTTGAAGAGCTTGGTTTTCTTTATTGTAAGATTCTAAAAGGTCTTCTCCACTTAGTTCAGTAGACATACAAAATTGGGATTTTTAAAAAAGATATATATCAGTATATGTGTGTATTTATGTTTTTTCTTAATGAATGATGTCTCTTCACAATAGTTACTTCTAGGGAGTTATGTGAAATTGGGGACATATTGGTGAAGAAAATTTTCACTTAATATTCTGCTTACTTTCTTCTGTATTGTCTTTTTTTTTTTTCCCCCATGAGGTGAATCGTTTTATTACATGAAAAGCAATAAAACTCATACAGGAAATTCTCCATATAGCAAAAGTTATCAGAGTGAGAGGCCCAACTTCTCAACGCCTCATTAGAACCTAGTCATCTGTAGGAAATGTTTCAGGTCACAGGTAAGCCAGGAGATTCAGTTTCGTTCACATTCTGCAGAAGATAGGACCAGCTACATAATTTTGGAGATAGAGAGCAGTGCAAAATGAGAATGCAGAACCACTTGTTAAAAAATTTTGAATTTTAAGATGGCAAGAGCAGAACATTAAGCGAAGTGCAGGGCCCTTCTAAGCACGAGCTTACGCCCATGAAGCTAAGGCTGGCTGGAGGCATTTAAGGAGTGGGGATTCAGTTCTGGTAAAGAATACCTTGCACCCATTTTATAATTTTTTTTTCAGTAAGTTCCTGAAATTCAAGAATGAAGGAGTTCTTTATGGGCTTGGCAAATCAGTTGATTTGTTAGTCACAAGCATGAGTAGTTTGTATAGCTGTATGGAACAACTGTGATGTGTGGCAAACTCTTGAAGGCAGTGTTTTTTGCTTTTATCCAGCCACAGAAGGGATGAGACTGTGCTAGCTCCACAGGCACAGTAGGGAGGGTGAGAGGGTGTACCAGAATGAGGAGCATTGGTGGAAGTCCCTCTCCACTCCTTTCAGAATCTCCATTATCTCTTTGCCGTAGCACAGCTGAGAGTCAGTACTACTGCTTGCCCAGTGTTTCTTTCAAGGAGTCCTTCAGGACTTGGTGGTAAATCCATACTCCACTGGAAGCTGGATTCTTCCTAAATCCCTGAGTTCTGCAGCAAGACACACAGAAGACAGAGAAATCGCCTCTAAAGCCCTCAATACTGGTATTAGGGGTTGACATTGCAGTAAGTGAACTGGAGAAGAGTGGGTAGAGAAATTGGTGCTGCTGTGGAACATTATTTAATTAAATACATTTTCCATGCCTTTTAAGAACTTAGACTGGGAAATTTAAGGGAGAAAAAAATAAAAAGATTCCCTCCATCTCAAATTGTCACATATAATTGAGTCATGCTGATGTGATTGTTAAAAGACCATACATCTCATCTATGGATGCTGCCCATCATTCCTGTCTTTATGAAAAAGATATGACTGTATCATCTGTGTAGAGGCCTAGCTTTGCAGGTTATATCCTCCACATTCCTTCAGCCTACAAAGGTGCTGTCATAATCACAAAGGTGATAATAATGTTGGCAGCAGCAGTGATAATAACACATCCATCGAACGGTATGATCATGTGTAATTATCATTTTCCTATTCCTTTGAATTACGTTCTTATTGCACTTCTTTCATATTCAGTAAATTTTCAAAAGTTTTATCAAATAGCTCTGAATATGAATATTTACTATTAGAAATGTAAATTAAACCCATATTCTTACAGATTTAGGTTTTCAATATTTTTTACTTTAGCTAGTTTAAGATGGTTGTTTGATTTTTGGTATGACTTTACATTTTGAAAGAAACAGAACAAAAGCCATTCAGTATTTTTTATTTAAATATTCATAAACTTGTCTTTTAATTTTTAAACAAAAGGAATTATTTTTATATTAAGTTTCAAATATTTTCCAATTATATGTATATATATCTATATATAATACAAATATTTTTATAGAGGTTCAAATAATATTGACTTTTGCCATAAAGTCCAAATTTTCTTGGACTAATTCAAGGCAGGGTACACATTTTCAGGCTATAAAATCTGATTATTTGAACATTAAATTTGAGCCTAGTTGCCAATCAAGTACGTAGAAAGTTGATGTGAAGTGATGTTCGTAGTACAGTAATTCCCATGGAACATTGCAAATCAAATGGCAGAACCTTAAATTAGTTTGTCAGTCATTGTGTGAAGTATGAAGTGGTGTTGAGTGTGATGTTGCTGTGACTCTTTATTCATGCCTTCTCCTCCACCTTCTAGCATAACCTGTTTGATCCCTAACCTAGTATCTTAGTTGTCCTCTAAGTCAAGACTTCCTAGTATTTGATGTAGATTTTTAAAAACTTTCTTTGAAATTACATCGATTCCCACCTTCTTTAACCCTAAAGACCTTATATCTATTTTATTTTAACCATCTCACAAATGTGGACACACCTTGGACCTTGTTATCACAGAGATGTGCTTCATTCTAAAGGTTTGAAATCAGAAATTAATGTTCTCTTTGTTTCCTGGTCTTTCCTTTAATAATTATGTCTAATCTTCTATGTTCTTTTCCCCATATTAACTTAACTTATTTCTTCCTTAACTTCACTTGCCTTTTTTTTTCATGGCCATCCAGGAGGACATTCAAATGATCTTTCATTATCTCCCTAAATTCTGTGACCTTATGCCACATCTGCCAAGCTTATGCTGAAACAAAGGTAACAGATCACACTATCAGTCTTCTCAGTTGAGTTTTCAAGGGCTGTGGATCTCAGAGAAAAAATGTTATATGATAGAAAGATTAACTCTAGTATAAATGTGTGTTCTCTAATCTTAATTGAGTCATCTCTACTATTCACCTATATTTTCATTTCTAGTTGATTTCCTCTTTTGGTCCATTGTTGCCTTCTGATTTTATGACACTGTTTTATAAAGACTCGGATTATATTCTAATTCCTTCGTCACAGAGACATTTAAAGTTATATTAACACAAGCTCCTGGATACATGGGTATATTAACACCAATTCTGGGGTACATGGCTGATACCTTAGCTCATGTTGATCTCTGCCCTGCAAAGGTTAAATACAACTAAAATAGTCTTTTGAACTTGATACATTACTTTTCCCAATTTGTCCAGTGACCTTAATCCTCACTCTTTCTGTAGCATTGGATAGGATGTGTTTATTGCTTGAATTTCATCCCTCTTCTGCCACCCTTCTCCCTCTTTCTGCTTCTCTAGCCACACTGGCTTCCTCTCAGTGCCACCAGTGCCTGTAGTTTCTTTCTGTCTCTGGGTTTTTGCATACCAGGCCTCCTTTCAGGTTTAATTGTCACTTTCAAAAAGAGGCCTTCCCAGACCTTAAAATCTAAAAGGAATTTTTCTATTTCTCATAGAACCCTTTTCTTCCTAGCTATTGTCACGATTTTAAATTTATTTTTAAATTTATTATTATTAAAATTTTTTTTTCTTTATTGATTTTAGAGAGAGAGGAAGGGAGAGGGAGAGACAGAAATATCGATGAGAGAGAACATCAATTGGCTGCCTCCTGCATGCCCCCCCACTGGGGATTTGGCCCACAATCTGGGCATGTGCACTGACCAGTAATTGAACTGGTGACCTCTTGGTGCATGGGTCGATCGATGCTCAACCACTGAGCCACACCTGCTGGGCTAAATTTATTTTTTTTACATGTCTAATATCTTCTGGCTTTAAGTTGCATCCCCAGAAGTTAGCATCATTCCAGGACCACAGTAAACTTTCAGTAGACTATTTCAGATGATTGGCTGTGGGAATAAAATAAATTGTGCTTTTTTTCCTCCACTATTTCTTTTTATCACCTTTTGCCACAGTGAAAATGCATCCCTTGCACTTCCCACTATGTGTCCAGTATTTTCCTTCTCCCAAACTTCACTCATTTTACTTCTCACATCTCCTGACATATGAGCAGGCCATCTGTGATTTCCCCCTCCTCTGGACTTACAGTGTTTATCTTCATCTCTCCTAAAGGACTCGCTAATTTCAAAATAATAGTGCACATTGTGATGGGCCTCTTTCCATCACTGAACTGAAGGCTTCTTAGAGGCAGAATTGGCATCTCATTCAGCTCTGTAGCCCACACAGTGTAGAGCCCAGGGCCATGCACTGAGTTTGTTCCTAATACTTATATATTAATTGTTGAATAAATGAAAATCTGTACGTTTTTACTACATTTAACTTCTCTGTAGGAGACTGACAGTTTTGAAATGGTTAAGATGTAGTAATTTGCTTTAAAATGTGGATTGACTATCTTTGCTTCTCTTAAGGAGCTAATTTTCTCAATCTACAGTTCATTCATATCAAAGGATGCTTTTTTATTAGTAATATTAACGTTATTACTTAGAGCTTTTTACAGTCACTTAAAATATTCAAATTGATGATCTAACTTGGCCTATCAGCAACTTTGTCTGGCATATGGGATACGTATTAGCTACAGATGATACTGCACTCAGAAAAGTCAAGCAGTTGGTCGACTGCTATACAGCTAATGTCCTGATTATCCAGCAGTGAGTCTCAAATCAGGAGTGGATTGGAGGGAAGAGTAGAGACTTTGTGGTGTTTATGGTCTCTATTTTTTATTTATTTATTTTTATTTTTTATTTTTTTCTTAATTTATTTTTGTTACAGATGTTTCTCCTTTTCCCCCCATTGTCACCCTCCTCCCCCTCCCTCCCTGCCCCGTCCCCAGTTTTGTTGTCCATGTCCATTGGTTATGAGTACATGCGTACAAGTTCTGAGGTTCATTGCTCCCCTCCCCCACCGCCTCTTCTGGCAGTTGTCAGTCTGTACCCTACTTCCACATCTCTGGGTCTACCCTGTTCCTCAGACTGTTATGTTTATTATATTCCAGAAATAAGTGAGATATGATATTTGTCTTTCTCTGCTTGGCTTGTTCCGCTTAGGATAATAGGTTCCAGGTCCTCCCATGTCGTCGCAAAGGATAAGAGATCTTTCTTTCTTACAGCTGCATATTACTCCATTGTGTATATGTACCACAGCTTTTTTATCCATTCGTCTACTGATGGACACTTGGGCTGTTTCCAGATCTTAGCTATTGTAAATAGTGCTGCTATGAACATGGGGGTACATATATTCTTTCTGTTTGGTGTTTCAGGCTTCTTAGGGTATATTCCTAGGAGTGGGATCACTGGGTCAAATGGTAATTCAATTTTTAATTTTTTGAGGTAACACCATAGTGTTTTCAATAGTGGCTCCACCAGTCTGCATCCCCACCAGCAATGTACTAGAGTCCCCTTTTCTCCACACCCTCGCCAACACTTGTTGTTTGATGCTTTGTTGATGGCGGCTATTCTGACAGGTGTGAGGTTATACCTCGTTGTTTTAATTTGCATCTCTCTGATGATTAGTGATGTTGAGCATTTCTTCATATGTCTCTTGGCCATTTGTATGTCCTGTTTGGAGATGTGTCTAGTTCCTCTGCCCATTTTTTAATTGGGTTTTTTGTTTTCCTTTTGTTGAGATGTATGAGCACTCTATATATTTTGGAAATTAATCCCTTATCAGATATATCATTGGCAATTATGCTCTCCCATACAGTGGGTTGCCTTTCCACTTTGATGGTTGTTTCTTTTGCTGTGCAGAAGCTTTTGAGTTTGATGTAGTCCCATGTGTTCATTTTTTCCTTTGTTTCTGTTGCCTTAGGTGATATATCAGTGAAGATTCTGCTGCGTATGATGTCCGGAATTTTGTTGCCTACATTTTCTTCTAGGATTTTTATGGATTCATGAGTCACATTTAAGTCTTTTATCCATTTTTAGTTTATTCTTGTGTATGGTGTAAGATGATGGTCTAGTTTCATTTTTTTGCATGTAGCTGTCCAATTTTACCAGCACCATTTATTAAAGAGGCTGTCTTTACTCCATTGTATGCTCTTGCCACCTTTGTCAAATATTAATTGAGCATAATGTTTTGGGTCAATTTCTGGGTTCTCTGTTCTATTCCATTGATCTATGTGCCTGTTCTTGTGCCAGTACCAGGCTGTTTTGATTACAGTAGCTTTGTAGTATAACCTGATGTCTGGTATTGTGATCCCGCCTACTTTGTCCTTCTTTTTCAAGATTGCTGTAGCTATTCGGGGTCTTTTTTTGGTTCCATATGAACTTCTGAAGCATTTGTTCTAGTTCTATGAAATATGTCATTGGTATTTTGATGGGGATTGCATTAAATCTATAGATTGCTTTGGGTAGTATGGACATTTTAATGATATTAATTCTTCCAATCCATGAACAAGGTATGTGCTTCCACTTTTTTATATCTTCCTCTATTTCTTTTTTCAATGTCTTGTAGTTTTCTGCAAATAGGTCCTTTACTTCTTTGGTTAGGTTTATTCCTAGGTATCTTAATTTTTTTGCTTGTTTATGGTCTCTAGAGATTGCATTAAAAAAAATCACAGGGGAGTTGACAGTTTTTCCAAATTATTACCTAATTTAAAGCCCCAAATTCTAATATATTTCCCTAGTCGGAAATATTGCCATTTTACCACTATTAATGATGTGACTATATCCGGCCTTTGTGCTGGGTTAGAAAAAAGTTGGGAAAATTGCAATATACTATACTCCTTCAGAATTTCATTTTTGTTGTGATAAATTCAAAACAATTCCTACTCTTAATATCTACTTGATATTTTAGAAAAAGGGCATTTTAGTTTTCAGAACTGTTTACTCATTGCATCCATGAGAACTTAGTCTCATTCTACGACAGAGAATCTTAGCATCTACTTTTCTTTTTGTGGTTTGACGGTGTACATTTACTCTAAGTTTTATAATATTGGAAAAAAAACTATTATAATTCATACTTGCAGTCTTGTTAAATGGCACAATGAGGTTGGTGGCACAGTGAAAGGACTTTAAAATGTAAAACTGGATGTACCTATATGGAATTATTTTATTATATTAGGAACATTGATTTATAAACCAAAATCAAGGCTTATATTATATATGAGTCATTTTTTTAAGAATAAAAGTAATTTGCCTGTTTTTCTGAAGAATTATAAATGTCTGCTTGTTTCATCTTCTTTTGACACTCTATCTAGAATTGGAGTAAGCTGTCTCTTTCAGTTAAAAATCTCTGGAATAACCAGCTTTCTAATCAAGTGTTTGTAGATATATTGTAAAGAATATTTCCCTATTATAGCTAAAGTTCTTGGAATAAAATAAAGTCTCTTATAATAGAGATACAGTTTACCTAAGAGTCATATTAATAAGTAAAAAAATCAGCTTTTTGAATAATATATGAATTCATATGATATCAGTGGTATCTAGGCATTTGGGACAATACATAATTAGTTTGAATTCCCTTTGAGAGGGAGATGTGGATGTTAAAATAAATTGCTGATGAAGCATATACTTTAGAGAACAGTGTATTTCAAAACTGTGCAATATCAGCTCTTTCTTTCAGTGGTATGGAAGTATAGTATTACACTGAGAAGATTTATTAGGGGCAGTTTTAAACCATTCTTACTGTATAAAAGTTTATAGTTTGCTCACTTAGTACTAGTTACCAAAAGAAGAAAAATGACACATATTTATAGGTCCGCTGGGAAAACATTAGCTCTGTACAACTGCGGCACTATTGTCTGCGGCCAATAAAACATAATAATCATTTGCTTGTGTAATGATAATCAGTATCACAATATTTAAGCATTTAAAACGATTTGGCCATTTAATTATTAAGAGTTTTCTTTTACAAAACACTGAATAATGGATCTTCTCCAGAAAAATCAGCACTCACAGAGTAAGAAGAGTTAGAATTGTGAAATATATATATTCCGAGGGAGGAAGGAAGGAACAGAGTTTGAAATAAATTGATTTTAGTAAGTAAAAGTGAAAAACTGCCTCTATAGAAGGAATTACTTTGCTACCAGAAATAAATATTCCAAACTAAACTGTTCTTGCCTTGTAGAATATCTAATCATTCTCACCTTGAAGGAGTTCCATCAAAACTTCCAGTTTTATCATGGAAAATAGGCTATAATAATCACAGTATATGTACTATAAAATCTCATGCAAGCACAGTTTACCATCTACTGCTGAGTTTTTCAGACATACAAATAAAATATTGTATCTTCTCATGTTTTCCACTCTGAAATTGATGTAGTTTATCATTATTTTGAATATGTTCAAAAGTTTTCTTCCTGAGAAACAGAGCCCTTTACATAGCCAAGGATTCTAATACTGGTTGCTCAACATCTTTCTCAGCTTTCTTTATTTGGATAAACATTGAGTACATGATCAGTTTCTTGTCCCACTTAAGCCTGTAGCAAGCAAGGGGTTTGTTAGAACACTCACTGGGAAGAAGTCTTCAATTTAGTTTGTTTTTCTGATGACATCTACAGTGTTAAAGTAAAAATATATAGGAAAAAAAGATGGCGGCGGGCAGGACTGAAGCGAGGATGAGTGTATGAGAGAGTGTGCGAGTGTGAGAGAGTGTGACAGAGAGTGTGAGTGGATGTGAGTGTGGATAAGCAACCTCGAGCAGTGCAAAAACTTGGGGCAGAGGGTTCCTGTGCTGTGGACGGGGAGCAGCCAGCCACCATGGTGAGCAGCTGGTCAGGATGCTTCTCCCTGTGCAGTGGGAGGCCCCACCATTTTGGAATATCCTGGTCTTTTCTGGGAGGTGGCAGCGGGAGCAGATAGAGCCTAGCGACCTGAGCCCACTAGGGTACCTCGCACCATTGGACCAGTGGACCCTGCTGTGTCAACACAAACCCGTACACAGTAGTGGCACTGTCAAGGTGCCTGCTGTGGAAGCCCCAAGTAACTGGGAGCCCAGCAGCAGCCTGATCAGAGCTGAGACATACCCCCATCAACAGAGGCTCGGGAGCAGACATTCCTCCCCAGGCAGCAGCAGCAGCAGCAGCCTCACAGATCGGCAGCTGAGACTCATCCCCAACAGCATCAGCAGAGGCTGAGCAGGAGCTGACATTAGGCAACAGCGATCCCCAGGCTCCAGCAGCGGGGACCACGGCTCATGACTCCAGTGAGGCCTAAGCAATACAGCTGCTTTCAGCACCGGAGGGCCCACAGCTCCAGTGGGGCCCATGCAATCCAGCTGCCTGTGGCTCTAGAAGGGCCCACGGCCCCAGCAGCAGCGTCTACCAAGACAGACTAATACCAGCCACCAGTAGTCAATCCTCAAGGACCTATAGCAGGCAAGAGGTGCCATGCACCAGAACAGTCTGGGAGGCACAGCAGCCTTATTTGATACACACTGACCTGCCTACACATCCCAACATCCCTCACCGGGACTAGAACTACCAGATGGCTAAAATGGGGAGACAAAGAAACAACACCCAAATGAAAGAAAAGGACGAACCACCAGAAAAAGAACTACATGAAATGGAAGAAAGCAATTTGTCAGATAAAGAATTCAAAGCAATGATTTTAAGGGTGCTCAAACAATTCAGTGAGAACTACAAGCAACTTAATGAGAATTATAAAGAGCTCAGTGGGAACTACGTCAGCTTAAAAAAAGAGGTAGAAGCTATGAATAAAAGTCAAGAGGAAATAAAGAACGACTGATATGAAAAATACCATAGAAGGATTCAATAGTAGATTAGAAGTAGCAGAAGACCAAATCAGCGAGTTAGAAGACAAGGTAGAAAAAAACACTCAAATAGAGCAGGAAATGGAGAACAATATTAAAAAACAGAAGGAAAGTTTAAGGGAGCTTTGGGACAATACAAAACATAGCAACATTTGTGTCACAGGGTTACCAGAAGGAGAAGAATCAGAGAAAGGACTAGAGAACCTGTTTGAAGAAATAATGACAGAAAACTTCCCTAATTTGGTAAAGGAAAAAGTTACACAAGTCCAGGAAATACAGAGTCCCAAGCAAGATGAACCTAAAAAGACCCACAGCTAGACACATCATAATTAAAATGGTGCACATTAAAGACAAAGAAAGAATCATAAAGGAAGCAACAGAGAGACAGAAAGTTACCTACAAGGGAACTCCCATTAGACTGGTTGCTGATTTCTCAATAGAAACAATGCAGGCCAGAAGGGAGTGGCATGAAGTACACAAAGTAATGAAAGGCAAGGGTCTGAATCCAAGACCACGCTATCCAGCAAGGCTATCATTCAAAATTGAAGGTGAAAAAAAAGAGCTTCACAGACAAAAAAAAGCTAAAGGAATTTACCACCACCAAACCAGCACTGCAAGAAATGCTAAAGGGACTGCTGTAAGAAGAAGAAGAAGAGAGAGAGAGAGAGAGAGAGAGAGAGAGAGAGAGAGAGAGAGAGAGAGAGGAATGCAGGCATAAAATCAAAATGGCAACAAATAGATATCTATCAATAATAACCTTAAATGTAAATGGCTTAAATGCCCCAATCAAAAGACATAAGGTAGTTGATTAGATAAGAAAACATGACCATATATAATATATGCTGTCTACAAGAGACCCTCCTCACAGTGAAAGACTCACACAGGATGAAAGTGAAGGTATGGAAAAAAATTTTCCAGTCAAATGGAAATGAAAAAAAGCTGGGGTAGCAATACTCATATCTGATAAGATATACTTCAAAATGAGTTCCATAATAAGAGACAAAGAAGGTCACTGCATAATATTAAAGGCAACAATTCAACAAGAGAATATAACCCTGGTAAACATATGTGTACCAAACACAAAGGCACCAAAATATATTAAAAAATTTCTGGAGGACTTCAAAGGAGAGATCAATAGCAATACAATCATAGTGGGTGACTTTAACACCCCACTGACACCACTGGACAGATCTTCTAGACAAAACATTAACAAGGACACAGAGTTTTTAAACGACGAACTAGATCAGCTGGACTTAACTGATACTTACAGAATATTTCACCCCAAAGCTTCAGAATATACATTCTTCTCCAGTGCACACGGGACATTCTTGAAGATAGACCACATTTTAGGACACAAAGTAAGTCTCTACAAATTCAAGAAGATTGAAATCATATCAAGCATCTTCTCAGATCACAGTGGCATGAAACTAGAACTCATTTACAACAAAACCATTCAAATACATGCAGGCTAAATAGCATGTTATTGAACAATGGGTGGATTACCAAGGAGATCAAGGAAGAAATTAAAAAATTCCTGGAAACCAATGAAAATGAACACACAACAACACAGAATCTATTGGATGCAGCAAAAGCAGTCCTGAGAGGGAAATTCATAGCACTAACAGGCCTACCTAAAGAAACAGGAAAATTTTATAACTGACTTTCTAACCCTACAACTTAAAGAACTAGAAAGTAAACAAAAAGAAAAACGGAGAGCAAATAGAAGGAAAGAAAAAGTAAAGGTCAGAGCAGAAATAAACAACAGAAACTGAAAAAACGATTCAAAAGATGAATGAAACAGAGCTGGTTTTTTGAAAAGATAAACAAGATTGATGGACTTTTAGCCAGACTCACCAAGAAACAAAGAGAGAAGAACCAAATAAACATAATCAGAAACAAAAGAGGAGAAGTAGCAACTGACACCACAGAAATACAAAGGATCATTAAAACATACTACGAACAAGTATACATCAACAAATTGGACAATCTAGGTGAAATGGACAAATTTCTAGAAAAAAACACTTTTCCAAAACTGAACCGGGAAGAGATAGAAAATTTGAGTAAGCCAATGAAAACTAAGGAATTTGAAGATGTAATAAAGAAACTCCCAGGAGACAATAGCCCAGGCCTAGATGGCTTCACGGGGGAATTTTACTAAACATTCAAAGAAGATTTAACACCCATTCTCTTCAAACTAGTCCAAAAAATCCAAGAAAACAGAATTATGTTGGCCTCATAAAATGAGTTTGGAAGTCTTCTAATTCCAAAACCAGATAAAGACACAAGAAAGAAAGAAAATTACAGGCCAATGTCCCTGATGAACACAGATGTTAAAATCCTTAACAAAATATTAGCAAATTGGATCTAGCAATACATCAAAAATATTATTCATCATGGCCAAGTGGGATCCATCCCAGGGATGCAAGGATTGAACAATATCCGCAAATCAGTAAATATGATACAATACATAAACAAAATGAAAGATAAAAACCACATGATCATATCAATAGATACTGAAAAAGCATTAGACAAAATCCAGCACCCATTTCTGATAAAAACTCTCAGCAGTGTGGGAATAGAGGGATCATATCTTAACATAATAAAGGCAATACATGAAAAACTTACAGCCAACCTCATATTCAATAGGCATAAACTGCAAGCATTTCCCTTAAGAACAGGAACCAGACCAGGATGCCCACTCTCGCCACCCTTATTTAACATAGTACTGAAGTCTTAGCCAGAGCTATTAGACAGGAAGAAAAAATAAAAGGGATCCAAATTGGAAAGGAGGATGTGAAACTGTCATTATTTGAAGATGACATGATACTGTACATAGAAAACCATAAAGACTCCATCAAAAATCTACTAGATTTAATAAATGAATTTGGCAAAGTAACAGGATACAAAATTAATGTCAAGAAATCAACGGGATTCTTGAACACCAACAACAAACTCACGAAAGAGAAACTAAAAAAGCAATCCCATTTACCATTGTGGCAAAGAAATTAAGATAACTTAGTAATAAACTTAACCAAAGAAGTAAAAGACCTATTTGCAGAAAATTACAGGTCACTGAAAACAGAAATAGAGGAAGATATAAAAAAGTGGAAACATATACCTTGTATTTATTTATTTATTTATTTATTTATTTATTTATTTATTTATTTATTTTTGTTACAGATGTTTATCCATTTTCCCCCATTGACACCCACCTCCCCCTCCCTCCCCACCCCATCCCCAGCTTTGTTGTCCATGTCCATTGGTTATGTGTACATGCGTATAAGTTCTGTGGTTTATCTCTTCCCCCACACCCCCTCTTCTGGGGATTGTCAGTCTGTACCCTACTTCCATGTCTCTTGGACTATTCTGTTCCTCAGACTGTTATGTTCAATATACTCCACAAATAAGTGATTTCATATGGTATTTGTCTTTCTCTGCTTGCCTTGTTTTGCTTAGGATAATACTTTCCAGGTCCTTCCATGTCGTCTCATAGGATAAGAGATCTTTCTTTCTTACAGCTGCATAGTACTCCATTGTGTATATGTACCACAGCTTTTTTATCCATCCGTCTACTGATGGACACTTGGGCTGTTTCCAGATCTTAGCTATTGTAAATAGCACTGCTATGAACATGGGGGTACATATATTCTTTCTGTTTGGTGTTTCAGACTTCTTAGGGTATATTTCTGGAAGTGTGAACCCTGGGTCAAATGACAATTCCATTTTTAATTTTTTGAGGTAATAATACCATAGTGTTTTCCATAGTGGCTGCACCAGTCTGCATTCCCACCAGAAGTGTGCTGGAGTCCCCTTTTCTCCACACCCTTGCCAACACTTGTTGTATGATGCTTTGTTGATGGCGGCCATTCTGACAGGTGTGAGGTGATACCTCATTATTGTTTGAATTTGCATCTCTCTGATAATTAGTGATGTGGAGCATTTCTTCATATGTCTCTTGGCCATCTGTATGTCCTGTCTGGAGAGGTGTCTGTTTAGCTCCTCTGCGCATTTTTTAATGGGGTTCTTTGTCTTCCTTTTGTTAAGTTGTATGAGCACTCTATATATTTTCGAAATTAAGCCCTAATCTGATGCATCATTGGCGATTATGGTCTCCCATATAGGGGAATCCCTTTCTGTTTTGATGGTTGAATCCCTTTCTGTTTTGATGGTGGTTTCTTTTGCTGTGCAGAAGCTTTTGAGTTTGATGTAGTCCCATGTGTTCATTTTTTCCTTTTTTCCTTTGTTTCTGTTGCCTTAGGTGATGTATTAGTGAAAATTCTGCTGCTTATGATGTCTGAAATTTTTTTTGCCTACATTTTCTTCTAGCATTTTTATGGATTCATGAGTCACATTTAAGTCTTTTATCCATTTTGGTGTAAGTTGATGATCTAGTTTCATTTTTTTGCATGTAGCTGTCCAATTTTCCCAACACCATTTATTAAAGAGGCTGTCTTTACTCCATCGTATGTTCTTGCCTCCTTTGTCAAATATGAATTGAGCATAATGTTTTGGGTCAATTTCTGGGTTCTCTGTTCTACTCCATTGATCTATATGCCTGTTCTTGTGCCAGTACCAGGCTGTTTTGATTACAGTAGCTTTGTAGTATAGCCTGATATCTGGTATTGTGATCCCAACTACTTTGTCCTTCTTTTTCACGATTGCTATGGCTATTCGGGGTCATTTTTAGTTCCATATGAACTTTTGAAGTATTTGTTCTAGTTCTGTGAATTATGTCGTTGGTATTTTGATGGGGATTGCATAGAATCTATAGATTGCTTTGGGTACTATGGACATTTTAATGATGTTAATTCTTCCAATCTATGAGCAAGGTATGTGCTTCCACTTTTTTATATGTTCCTCTATTTCTTTTTTTAATGTCTTGTAGTTTTCTGCAAATAGGCCCTTTACTTCTTTGGTTAAGTTTATTCCTAGGCATCTTAATTTTTTTGCCGCAATGGTAAATGGGATTGTGTTTTTAGTTTCTCTTTCTGTGAATTCATCATTGGTGTATAAGAATGCCATCAATTTCTTGACATTTTTTGTATCCTGCTACTTTGCCAAATTCATTTACTAAGTCTAGTAGATTTTTGATGGAGTCTTTAGGGTTTTCTATTTATAATATCATGTCATCTGCGAATAATGACAGTTTCACTTCCTCCTTTCCAATTTGGATCCCTTTTATTTTTTCTTCATGTCTGATTGCTATGGCTAAGACTTCCAGTACTATGTTAAATAAGAGTGATGAAAGTGGGCATCCCTGTCTTATTCCTGTTCTTTAGGGAAATGTTTTTAGTTTTTGTCCATTGAGTGTGATGTTGGCTGTAGATCTTTCTTATATGGCCTTTATTATTTTGAGATATGATCCCTTTATTCCCAAATTGCTGAGCATTTTTATCAGAAATGAGTGCTGGATTTTGTTGAATGCCTTTTCAGTGCCTATTGATATGATCATATGGTTTTTATCTTTCATTTTTTTTATGTGCTGTATCATTTTTATTGATTTGCGAATATTGTACCAGCCTGGGATGCACCCAATTGATCATGGGGAATAATTTTTTTGATGTGTTTCTGGATGTGATTTGCTAGTATTTTGTTCAGAATTTTGGCATCTATATTCATCAGGGATATTGGCCTGTAACTTTCATTCTTTATAGTGTCTTTTTCTGGTTTTGGAATTAGAATTATACTGGCCTCATAAAATGAGTTTGGAAGTCTTCCTTCTTCTTGAATTTTTAGGAATAGTTTGAGGAGAATGGATGTTAGTTCTTCTTTGAATGTTCTGTAAAACTCCTCCTGAAGCTGTCCGGGCCTGGCCTTTTATTTGCTGGGAGAGTCTTGATTACATTTTCAATTTCCTTCCTTGTTATTGGTCTGTTCAAGTTTTCTATCTCTCCCTGGTTCAGTTTTGGGAAAGTATGTGTTTCTGTAAATTTTTCCATTTCATTTAGATTGTCCAATTTGTTGCCATATAATTGTTCATAATATTTGTTAATGATCCTTTGTATTTCTGTGGTGTCAGTTATTATTTCTACTCTTTCATATCTGATTTTGTGTATTTGTGTTCTCTCTTTTTGTTTTTTGGTGAGTGTAGCTAAGGGTCCATCAATATTGTTTACCTCCTCAAAAACCCCGTTCTTCCTTTCATTGATCCTTTGAATTGTTTTTTTGGTCTCCATGTCGTTTATTTTTGCCCTGATATTTACTATTTCCTTCCTTCTACTTGCTCTGGGGGTTTCTTTCTGTTTGCTTTCTAGTTCTTTAAGTTGTGAGGTTAGATATTCAATTAGACATTTTTCTTGTTTCTTTAGAGGGGCCTGTAGTGCTCTGAACTTCCCTCTCAGAACTGCTTTCGCTGCATCCCATAGATTTGATGTTGTTGTGTGTTCATTTTCATTGGTTTCCAGGAAGTTTTTATTTTCTTCCTTGATCTCCATGGTAACCCATTCATTTTCAATAACATGCTATTTAGCCTCCATGTATTCAAATGTCTTTGCATGTTCTTGTTGCAATTGATTTCTATTTTCATGCCATTGTGATCTGAGAAGATGCTTAATATGATTTCAGTCTTCTTGAACTTGTAGAGACTTAGTTTGTGCCCTAACATATGGTCTATCTTTGGCAATATCCCATATGCACTTGAGAAGAATGTGAATTCTGCAGTTTTGGTGTGTAATTCTTTGTAGATACCTGTTAAATCCATTTGATCTAGTGCTTCATTTAGAGTCTCTGTTTTCTTGTTAATTTTTTGTCTAGAGGATCTATCCAGTGATGTCAGCGGGGTGTTGAAGTCCCCTGCTATGATTGTGTTGCTGTCGATTTCTCCTTTGAAGTCCTCCAGAAGATTTTTCATGTATTTTCATGCTCCTATATTGGGTGCATATGTGTTTTCCAAGTTATATCTTCCTGTTGGATAGATCCTTTCAATATTATGTAGTAGCCTTCTTTGTCACTAGTTATGGCCTTCATTTTGAAATCTAAATTATCAGATATGAATATTGCTACCCCAGCTTTTTTTTCCTTTCCGTTTGCTTGGAAGATTTTTTTCCAACCCTTTACTTTCAACCTATGTGAGTCTTTTGTTGTGAGGTGGATCTCTTGTAAACAACATATATGTGAGTCATGCTTTCTTGTCCAGTCAGCTACTCTGTGTCTTTTTATGGGAACATTCAATCCATTTACATTTAAGGTGATTTTTATTTTTTTTTATTCTCACCCGAGGACATTTTTTCATTTTTTGTTCAGATAGAGTGGGAGGGAGAGAGAGGAAGAGAGAGAGAGAGAAACATCGACGTGAACGGGACACATCGAGTGGCTGCCACCCGCACGACCAACCATGGCCAGGGACAAACCGCAACCAAAGTACATGCCCCTAGTGGGAACCGAACCCGGGTGTCTCTGGACTGCAGGCCGACGCTCTAACCGCTGAGCCAAACAGGCCAGGGCTTAAGGTGATTATTTATTTGTAGTTATTTATTGCCATTTTTGTTTAGTGTGGTTATATTTTTCTACCTATTTCTTCTGCTAATTACAGCAGTCCTTTTAACATTTCTTGCAGTGCTGGTTTTGTGCTAATGTATTCCCTTAGCCTTTATTTGTTTGGGAAGTTCTTTATTTCACCTTCTATTTTGAATGATAGCCTTGCAGGATAGAGTAGTTTGGATTCAGATCTTTGTTTTTCATGACCTTGATTACTTCATGCCATTTCCTTCTGGCCGTAGTGTTTCTGTTGAGCTGTCAGCTGATAGCCTTATGGGGCTTCTTTGTAGGTAACTTGTTGCTTATCTGTTGCTACCTTTAGGATTCTCTCTTTGTCTTTAATTTTTGGCATTTTAATTACTATGTGTCTTGGTGTGGGCCTGTTTGGGTTTTTCTTACTTTGGGTTCTCTGTGCTTCTTGAACTTGAATGCCTTCTTCCTTCACCAAATTAGGAAAGTTTTCTTTCACTATTTCTTTAAATATATTCTCTAACCCTTGCTTGTTTTCTTCTTCTTCGGGGACTCCTATGATGCGAATATTATTACGTTTCCAGTTGTCCCACAGTTCTCTTAAGCTGTCTTCCTGTTTTTTAATTGTTTTTTCCTTTTTGTTTATCTACCCTGTCTTCTAATTCACTGATCCGGTCCTCAGCTTCCTCTACTCTGCTGGTTAGTCCGTCCAATGTGTGCTTTATTTCTGCTATGTCATTCTTCATTCCACTTGGCTAGTTTTCAGTGTTTCTATATCTTTACGCATGATGTTGATGTCCTTACTCATGCAGTTAAGCTTCCTCAAGATCATGGCTGTGAACTCTACCTGTGATAACTTGCTCAACTCCATTTCATTTATCTCATCTTCGGTGAAGTTCTCTTGTTCTTTCATTTGGAATTTGTTTCTTTGTTTCACCATTTTGGCTATCTCAGTGGGTTTTGTAGCCTGCCAAGTTTTCCCTGTGGGTGTTGGTGTTCTGCATGTTTGTGCCTCCCTCTACTGGGTTTGGATGAGTGCGGGGTCCCCACGTTAAATACCACTGTCAAATCTTACTTTTCTGGGTACATTTGCAAGCCCAGGAAATGTTCAGTTATCCTCTAGCTTTTTCCCTGGAGGCTATTAGTTACTCAGGGCCGGGTATGTAGCCCTCAGGTGTTCTACCTAAGAGGATTTCCAGAGGGCGAGGCTGATGCTGGTTGTTAATGAGCCTCAATTTGTATTTCTTTGGCTCACCTGGATGGGGTTGAATTTCCGATGGAGGGGCTGCTGCTTTTCCCCATAGCTCCGGGATGGTGCAAGCTGGCCACCATCCTTGGTGGCCACAACTCAGCAAAAGCTCTGAGCGCCCTCCAAATACCGGGTGTCCCCACAGAGTTCCAGTCCAGTCCACCCTCCCTCTTCCTGAGCCCAAGGTGAGTGTCTGTATCCAATCTGGTGCTCTGTCCTTGCCCTCTGCACTGTGGAGCTGGCTTGGGATTTTAACTCCGAGGGTGCTGCTCACAGTTAAGACTGCTGCTGCCCGTGGCCTTCCAGCCCATCACTCTCTCATGCCTCCGCAGATCCTACCAATGTCTCTGGTTATATATGGTCCTCTCCTGCTGCTATTCTGTTGCTTTTATCTGACTATTTGTCTTTATTTTAGTTGTAATTCCCGTTTTGTCTTGGGCGATAGTCTGTGTAGCTTCCATTCATCCCGCTGACATTTTTTCTCAGCATATACCTTGTTTGTAGATTGGAAGAATTAACATGATTAAAATGTCCATGCTATCCAAAGGAATCTATAGATTCAATGCAATCCCTATCCAAATACCAACAATATATTTCACAGAACTAGAACAAATACTCCCCAAAGTTTATATGAAACCAAAAAAGATTGCGAATAGCTACAGCAATCTTGAAAAAGAAGTACGGAGTTGGTGATCATGATACTGGATATCAGGTTATGGTACAAAGCCATTGTAATTAAAACAGCCTGGTACTGGCACAAGAACAGGCATATAGATCAAAGGAACAGAACAGAGAACCCAGAAATTGACCCAAGTCATTATGCTCAGTTAATATTTGACAAAGGTCAGAAGAGCATACATTGGAGCAAAGACATCCTCTTCAGTAAATGGTGTTGGGAAAATTGGACAGCTACTTGCAAAAAAATGAAACTAGACCACCAACTTACACCATACACAAGAATAAACTCAAAATGGATAAAAGACTTAAATGTGACTCATGAATCCATAAAAATCCTGGATGAAAATGCAGGGAACAAAATTTCAGATTTCGTACGCAGCAGAATTTTCACTGATGCATCACCTAAGGCAATAGAAGCAAAGGAAAAAATGAACACATGGGACTGCATCAAACTAAAAAACTTCTGCACAGCAAAAGAAACAACCATCAAAATGGAAAGTGAATCCTTTATATGGGAGAGAATAATTGCCAATGATGCATCAGATAAGGGGCTATTTTCCAAAATATTTAGAGTGCTCATACAGCTCAACAAAAGGAAGACAAAGAACCTAATTTAAAAATGGGCAGAGGACCTAAGTAAATACCTCTCCAGACAGGACATACAAATGGCCAAGAGACATATGAAAAATGCTCAATGTCACTAATCATTGGAGAGATGCAAATTAAAACAACTATGAGGTATCACCTCACGCCTGCCACAGTGGGTGCCACCAACAAATCATCAAACAACAAGTGCTGGCGAGGGTGTGGAGAAAATGATACTCTAGTACACTCCTGGTGGGAATGCAGATTGGTGTAGTCACTATGGAAAACAATATGGTGTTTCCACAAAAAATTAAAAATTGAACTCCCATTTGATCCAGTGTTCCCACTTTTAGGAATATACTCTAAGAAGTCTGAAACACCAATCAGAATGAATATATGTATCCTTTGTTCATATCAGCACTATTTCCAATTCCTAAGATCTGTAAACAGCCCACGTGTGCATCAGTAGTTGAGTGGATAAAAAAGCTGTGATACATATACACAATGGAATACTATGCAGCTGTAAGAAAGGTGTCTTATCCTTTGAGACTACATGGAGGGACCTGGAAGCCAATCAGAGAAAATGAAAAATCACATGAGCTCACTTATTTGTGGAATATAATGAACAAAGCAAGCTGAGAAGGAAAATAGACCTGGAGACATGGAAGTGGGATGCAGACTGACAAACCTCAGAAGAGGTGCACGTGGGCGGAGGGAAGAGATAAACCACAGAATTTATAAGCATATATGAATAGACAAGGACATAGACAATAAGGCTTGGGGGGGGGGGTTGGATTGGGAAGAGGGTGTCAACGTGAGAAAAAAGGAGAAATATCTGTAACAAAAAGAAATAAATAAACATTATTAAAAAGTAATGTAAAAATGTGTAAATGGAACAGTTCAAAGTGTGCATGTTTAATGTGTAAAGAGCACAAGTGTGTGGGAGTGGTCATTTCTGCATTGGTTTTATTTTATTCATTTTTTACTAAAAACTAACACACCCAACTACCTCTTCTTGTACATAAAAAATAGGATAAAAAAGCTCACATAATCAGAATCCAGAGGTCTGGCAGGCTGAGTAGGTGCAGTTACAACGTGGTCAATAATAATAACATATTTTAGTGTATGAAACACTAAATTACAATGAAATGAAAATACGTGTAGTTTATAGACCTAGAATAGCATTTCTCGGGGAGTAAGTACTATCTTAAACATTTTGGGATGGTTTTATTCTTTTCCCTTTTAATTACCGGTACAGTGTTTTCACTTCTTTACATATTAATACAAATGTGGAAATATTTTCAGATGATCTATTTCTAAGAGAGTCTCATTATTACATGCATCTCCACCTTCTGTGAATTCCTATGATATTGTTTGGTAAATATATTAAAACTCAGTCCCTTGGAAAATGGTCATTATTCAGATAACTTAATTTTTTGTAAGTCTTCATAAGGACTGCTTCAAGTGAGAGTTACTAGTCACTTGGGCCTGATGCAGTCCATTCTAGTATGCTTTGCAAAGTAACCACTGAAATCTCACATACTGTTAATAATTATGTATGAAGACTTTGGAAAAACTGGAGGTGTCACGACAGGCACAAACATAGCATGGTGGTTTTTTTAAGTACAAGAAGGTAACACATGTGCCAAGCCAATTAGCTTAACTCCCATATTCTAAATAATTAAAAAAAAATACATTTGGAGGAAAACTAAAAATGAAATAATGGCCAAAAGCTTGTCTTACTTGATAACTAGCTCCATTTTTATAGGAGTGAGGCTCCTGGTCAGACATAGTAAAGGGGCAGCATATAGCACTAGTGCTTAAAGAAAGGCTGTGTGTATGTATATGAGGTGTGAAGTGCTGTAATTTTGGATTCTAACCTTGCCTGAAATTTACTAGCCATGGGGTATTGGGCCACTTTTGTCGTACAGTTTCAACCTCTGCATCTTTAGAATGTAGATGGAGGTATTCCCTTCCCTCACTACCTCATGAAGTTGTTGAAGGGTTAGACATAAAAATCTAAATGGAAATGTTAAGTCTAAGTATCTATATGGTTATTAGTGATACATAGTCATGAGAATAACTATTATCTAGCTTAAAGGAAGAAGTACAAGGTATAACACTGAGTTATACCTTGGCAGGAGTGAGACCTCTTCTCTAATTGTATTGTCAGGCTAAATCCAGGGATGCTATACAGAGAACCTAGCAGAGAAAAGCAGAGCATGACCCTTTGGATTCTCTCCTTGGTCATCCAAGAGTTAGGGGAAAGAGTTGAGTATTCTCATGGTAGTCTCTTTTATATGATCCTAAAAATAAAAAACACATCAACTGAATTTCCCACAAAAATGTGAGGAAATAAATGAGATACTGCACTCACTAGACCCTTCTTTATTTTAAAATTAACTTTCAATTCTAATATAATGAAATATGTTAGATATTAAAATATATAAATGAATATTGCAAACATCATTGTACCAACCATTCATATTTAACAACTAACGCTTTGCCAAATTTTCTTGATTCTTGTTGTTGTTTGTTTTTGAAGAAATAAAATGTTTTTCTTCAACGTAGATTGAACATATATTTTCCATTCTTTTTGGAAATCACACTTAAATGATAGTGAGTTTATTATAATTTTTAAACACATAAATTTAAGGACAGAGAGAACAGAAAAGGAAATAATGGTGAATTGTAGATGTTAAGTATTTTCTGGAAGATGGAAAATAGATGGAGAAATAATAACTGACTTTGTAGCACTGAGAATTCAGAACCTAAATGTTAATATGACAGAATATGGCACTATAACAAAGGGCTCAAAATTTGGAGGTATAGGAGTACTTGGAAACTGGGATGAATTTAAGACTGGAGAAGAATGTAGTTTGAAAGTATGGGTACAGAAGACTTAGAACATTGGTTCACCTCCTGCCCCCAAATCTGAGCAGCCATGTTACTCTTACTCTGACCCTCACAAGGCACAAGAAAGTGATGGCTCTGGAGAATTCAAACCAGGGAAGCTCCAGATCCCAGGCACCTGGCATAGCAGAGCATGGGAGTGAGTGGCATACTAACCATAGGGTGCTCATTGAAATCTACTGCCTGAAGGATGAGACACATACACGGTCCCATCCTCCTTTCCCCTTAAGCATTGATGATCATGATCCAGATATCACAAACCAATAGAGAATAATATTTATTTTCATATTCTCTTTTGTTCACTAATATTCCAATTTTGAAAAAAAAAATGGAAGAGATTTAATCTTACTTCCTGCTGGTTGCCATTGCCACTAGTTGTAGCCTAGAGCTTCTGAGAGCTGACTAAAAGCATAGGGCCTTATGAAACTTGTTAAATTAGTGATTATTGGCTGTAGGTGGACAGAAAAGTGCTCAATCAATATTATCACTCCTGCAAGTTAATCTTTTTCCCAGTGACTGTTTCTGTTTATAGTGTCATACCTTCTACCCTCTTATACTTCTTTCTCTAGAAAAAAAAAATTTTAATAATCATGTCAATAGATATCATCTAGGTGGCTTAGATTTTAAATTATAAGGCCCCAAGAAAGAGGGTGCTTACATTGAATCTTTCCAGATTGTTGTACATGTTGACAATGAATCATGGACCTATACTCTTGCAATAATTAAGTTAGGGAAGTGCCTTAGAGACCAACGTGTTCAACCTCTATGTTTTATCAGTTGAGAAATTGAAGCAGAAAGAGATAAACAGTTTGTTTAAAGTTACCCAGGTAGATAATGGCAGAAGCAGGGCAATATTTTTGAAAACAATCTTTGATTATCAATGAGAATATGTAGTTACCACTTGCAATTTGTGAACCACAATGTGGTTTTTGTGGTATTTGAAAGGTTATATTATATAAAATAGTTACTAGAAATTAATGGGCATTTTTAAGGCCTCAGGTAGACAGACTTACTCAATTCACTGTCTAGTTGATCAATTTGTTCTCCCCTAAGAATTTGCCTTTATAATAAAAATTGCTCTTGGTCAGCATTCTACTCATCAGTGGTTCCAGTGTTAGAATTATGATTCTCCAAGGGAGTGTGCAAGGCAAGAGATGAGAGAATCCCTGGAGAGGGAGTATACTTTTTGAAACCACACAAGGTATTACTAAACGGTGTGTGTTCAAGTAAACCCTGTGGAGTTGGAAAAAGGTTGAGAGCTGCTGGTAGAGAAGTGTATTTTTAAATGAATAAAGCAATCTGATTTAGGAAATTGGAATAAAAAATACAAAGATAAATACAAAAAAGAATGATAGTCTCATTTCTAAAATCAGACCCGATTCATAAGAATAGTAGCAAGATTCCCTCACAACCATTTTACTATTAAAGAACATAAAAAAATTCATGCTATTTTCTCTAGCCTCAGAACAATTTTTACCCAATTTCAATATAAATAGATTTGTACATTGCAGAGAAATGTATGTGTTTCTTTCTTGGAAAGTAATTAAAGGATATAATTTCTATAAATGTTTCTTAATATTCCAAATTGTGGTTGTAGTTTACATTTATATACAATTGATGAACCCTTTATGTAACTTACTAAGAACTCTTTTATTGGGAATGTCTTGATTGACTGTAATTATGTAAGCTGAGTTCTGGTCAGTTATACTGAGAGTGGTCTTGAAAGTAAATAATTTATTATAGCAATAGCTTATATGATAAAGAAGCAAAATATCTGGAATAATTGCCAGGAAGCATTTACAGGAACACATTCTATGATTTTTTCTGATATATTTGTTAATGTTTATAATTTTAATTGGGCAATAAATATATGGTTGTGTGAGTATTCTCTAGCCACACTGGCTTTCCAACAGTTCAATAAAAGTGCTGACCTCGTCTGCTTCAGGGCATGGCTGGTGTTGTTAGTCTGGCCTGAAACCCTGTTACTCATTCTCTTTGAAGGCCCTTTCCCCTCAGGTCTCTGTTGAAATGCCATTCCTGGCTATCCAAACCAAAATAGTTTGCCTTGTTATTCTTTCTGATAGTAGTACTTTTCTTTTATAGCATTGCCATAATTTCAGCTTATATATTCTATTTATTATTTGTTTAGTTACATGTTTAATATGTTTTTATTTACCTCTATTAAACTAGACTTAGCACTGTGTCTGATACATAGTAGATGTTCAATAATATTTGGTGAAAGAATGAGTAACATATAAAAACATATTTTATATATAAAGGGAATTTCTACCCACTCTTTTTCTTCAAGTGCTAAGATCTCTTATAGTTTTAGGTCTTTTTTTTTTCTTTTTTTAATAACTCCAGTTATTATTTATGGCTTTATGTGTACTGCTGGAAACAGTAATAATCTTCTAAATGTTGATGAAATTAATGAGATCTGTGGTGATGAATATATTTGACATCATTTTTCCAATTCAGTTGAATTAAAAATAATAACTGGCTTTTTAATTGCACAATGTGTGTAGGATAGTTGTGGGGGTTTGGAGGATGAAGATACTTGCTAGAGGTTCTAGATATCATCTAAGTTAAATAGAAATCACTATCAGGGAGGTGTGGGAAAAGGCAATTATGCTTATATTTCCCTTGTTTACTTTTCTAGGTAAGCATATGTACTTCAGATTTACTAAAATGATTTTCTGTAAGCTGTAGAATGATTATTATGGTTTCCTTCTATCGTTCCTTTTCTAAATGACCACTGTTCTAGGTGTGGAGCAGATATTCAAAAGGGCTGTGCACTTGGATGTAGCGCTTAAATGCTCATTGAGTGACTATGCAAATAAATGAAGGACATGTTCATTGCTACAGAGGAGTATACAGTGGTGTGGAGAGGGCAGATCTTTAAACACATTTTTTTTCTGGGGGCAGAGCAGAAGGAGCTTTGGAGTCTGCATGTGACCCAGTGTTGACCAATGGATTATCTCTTAGAGTTTTTCTGGGAAAGGAATTTTTATAATCTTTTTTTTCCATTTTTATTAATTTATTTTTGTTACAGATGTTTCTTCTCTTTTCCCCCTAGACACCCTCCTCCCCATCCCACTCCCCCACCCCCCAGCATTGTTGTCCATGTCCATTGGTTATGCATATATGCATATAAGTTCTTTGGTTTATCTCATCCACCCCTGCACCACCCCACCCCCTGCACCCCTCCTCTGAGATTTGTCAGTCTGAACCTTACTCCTCTCTATGTCTCTGGGTCTATTTTGTTCATCAGCTTACTTTGTTCATTACATGCCACAAATAAGTGAGATCATGTGGTATTTGTCTTTCTCTGATTGGTTCATTTCGCTTAGCATAAAACTCTCCAGGTCCCTCCATATTGTCTCAAAGGATAAGAGATCTCTCTTTCTTACAGCTGCATAGTGTTCTATTGAATATATGTATCACAGCTTTTTTTCCCACTCATCTATTGATGAACACTTGGGCTGTTTCCAGATCTTAGCAGTTGTAAATAGTGCTGCTATGAACATAGGGGTACATATATTCTTCCTGATTGGTGCTTCAGGCTTCTTAGAATATATTCCTAGAAGTGGGATCACAGGGTCAAATGGCAGTTCAATTTTTAATTTTTTGAGGAAACACGATATTGTTTTCCATAGTGGCTGCACCAGTCTGCATTCCCACCAGCAGTGTACTAGAGTCCCCTTTTCTCCACACCCTCGCCAACACTTGTTGTTTGATGCTTTGTTGATGGCGGCCATTCTGACAGGTGTGAGGTGATACCTCATCATTGTTTTAATTTGAATCTCTCTGATGATTAGTGATGTTGAGCATTTTTTCATCTGTCTCTTGGCCATTTGTATGTCCTTCCAAACAATTTCTTAAGTATTATTCTCTTGTTTTGGGAAGAAGTACACCCCCCCGCCCCCAGTGATTTATTCTGCTATAGTGAAAACTGAATTACTGTTGAAATACTGTAAGAAAATCCCCTCCATCCTTCAAATTCCCAGTCATGTAGCCATATAAATTGATTGGTATTCTTAAATTGGTCAGTGTTCCCAAAAAGTCATAATTCAAAATATTTTTGATATATTAATACAGTCGTCCCTCGCCACTTCACGCTTCTACTTCGCGGCTTCACTCTATTGCGGTTTTTTCAAATATAGTATAGTATTTGAAAAAAACCACGGTACAGTGAAGCCTCAAAAGTCGAAGCGTGAAGTGGCGAGGGACGACTGTATATAAATAAAGAATCCTACTCTGCGATTTATCGTGGTAGAGTCTGGAACTGATTAACCGTGATAAACGAGGGCCGACTGTATATACAGTAAGTAAAATGAAGATGGAAAATACAATATATGATGAAAGAGGTCAGAAGTTCAAGAGGTAAATAAAAAAAATTTCTGATAGCCCTTGGAGTAGAACTGAGGACACAGACGTAGAACATGCCAGAAACTTCCAGACTGTGTAAGTGTTAGGATGTAGGATCCACTCAGGGTCTGCCCACTGAGAAAGGTTTGCATCAAGTTGATGAACAGAGTTGTCCATTAGCACATTTATTTTAGTTGATTTTAGCCTACATTTACATTACAAAAATAAATAAAATAATTTAGTCTTATTATGTTTGTATATATTGAAGTGATTAAAAGTGTTATTGTACATACATGCATATTATATATATTTATGTAATAAAACACTGTTTTGCTTTATATATGTGTGTATATAAATAAAATCTCTACCATTTTGTGTGTGTGTGTTCCTGTATGTCCCATAGTGACTGCAGAGTAGCAGAGTTACTGGGCACCCAGTAAAAGCTTTTAATTATCCTTGGGAAAAGGAATTTCAGTTTGTACCAAGTCACCCCCCCCGTTCCCCCCACCCCACCAATATTCTATTTAGATAATTTTGTTACTATTTTAAATTCTAAGCATTTAATTTTGATTTTTTTTATGTGTATAATGACTTTTTGAAATAAATAGCATATGGATTCTTTTGTAATTTTATTAAATCTGACATATGTAAAGAGACCAACAACTGCAGATGATTTGCCATATGGTAATAGATTATATGCTATAGCAAAATGTTGCTTTTGTTGTTTTTCCAACAGACAGTTTCAACTATAACTATTAATAAGCTACAATATCACATATTAAAAAAAATTATCAAAAGAAGTTCATGCTGTTGACTCATTACTCCCATATTTATTATTATTATTGAAAATCAGTAGTGCTAATTCTATTGGTTTCCTTCCTGATTGAAAACATTTAAACCTAGAAAGCACAGTATTTCTTAAGACATTTGTAACTGTTCATTATGTATATTAAAATTACAGCTATGCTGCATTGTACGAGCAATGACTTTTAAAAAATTCTTTACACATATGATAAGCCAGATGACCAATGCTATCAAGGTTTGAAGATGCTGAATACTCATGTAACTGGTATTTAAAATTTTGATGTGTATTGCATTTGTTACTGAATATCAAGAATACATTTATTTTTTTTGCTCATATAGAGTAAGTTAAAATGGGGTCTTTTGTAGAAGCACCCAGCCTGTTTAGAATGATATAACAGATGCCTGAATGTTCACATATCAAACAAAATGCCAGCTTTCTGTAGAAAAAAAAGGTGTCAAAAAGTTTCCTTGTACCTTTAACGCATGTGATTATGTAGTACAAAATGCAGAGTTTGTAAAATTTCTTGAATATACAGGCTAAAAATGAATAATTCAAAACAACTCTTAAGTTCTACATTCTATTGTCCCTTTATAACACAGGCAGAAGATAGCAGTGCACTCCCAATAGAGCTGAATTTGCACAAGTTACACCTCTGAAAATGCCAGATGGTCTATGGTTTACTTTTGAGAGCTGTCACATATGTAAAGATTTGAAAAAAGAAAGACAGCTGAATGAGAGCAGGGGATCGTTAAAGAGGGAGCGAGGGTCCCTAGGCATCACTTGTGTTTTAAGAAGCACTGTGTTGTCGTTCCCATGTAAGCGTTTATTTTTTTTAAAACCATACACAACTTTTACACAATAAGAAAAATAAATCTGTTTAAAGCCAAGTAGTTACAGTTTAATCAGTCAGATGTTTTTATCCTTTATTTAAGAATAAAATCATGTTTTCGACTTTTAGTTGTAATTTTACTGTAAGATTCTAGTCACACACATGAAAAATTATCAATGAAGTTAAATAAATGTCTGTTGAGATAGCTAATATATTTAGGGTTTAATTAGTTTTAATTTGACTTATATACTGCATGCATCTGACAAAATCATAAAACTAAGAAAGTTTTAATGTTAAAAATAAAACTTGAATGAAGAGATAATACTTGGTTACTTGACCATAATACAAATTATAGTAAAAATAATTAGGTTACAGTGAAACAAAAATTAATGTACTATAGTTTATCTACCAACAGAAATAGATATCATTTTGAAGACTGACATGTAGATAAATCATTAAGGATATGTTTGAATATCACTCCAGCCATACCCAGTTATTTGCATATGGCCAATTTTGATGGTAGATCAGATCTGTCAGTTTTAGAATTTGTTGGCAAGACATAGTTGTCTTTTACCACTTTTATTTTTATTTATTGAGAATGTTTAACTATTACATAGTGATTTTAAATTTATCTTGGATTATGGAATATGACAGGACATTTTTGATTGATAAGAAGTCTCTCCAGCATTGGTCAATGACATTTCAATTTAACTGAGCTCTCAGATTGCTTGAATTATTCTTTCCAGAGAAAAAGTGGTCCAATATACATTCCACTTATTGGTGAGATTACTAGAAAGTGCTCTGAAAAGAACACCAAATTGGGTTTAATTCTCTTTAATTGTCTTCTTTGGCATCTCTTTAAATAAATAATGTGTAACTAGCTTTATGTTCAGTAGCAGTCATTAGGATGTCATTCTCGTTGATACAAAAAGTTACAGGAGCAGTAAATTAATCTCTAGATCAAATGGTTATTCACCCATAAGAAATAGATCTCCTTTTGCAGATGCCTTGATTGCCAATTGTAGTTATAAGAAGGGTGTATATGGCTTTTAAACAGAGAAGTAACCTTTTTTCTTTTTTTTCCCCTCAGAAGTTAATAGAAAAACAAAATATTTTGATACATTTTACAACTATTACTTTGTGTATTACTTTGTGATATTCACAAATATTTAATTTTTGACAATTATTCCTCTTTGTTTTTTACTAAAGAACTGAAAAACTATCAGAGATATTTGTATATTAGTTTTATTCATTTTAAAGTTTTTATTATTATTTTTTTGTTAATCCTTACCCAGGTATATTTTTCCATTGATTTTTAGAGAGAGAGTGAGAGAGAGAGAGAGAGAGAGAGAGAGAGAGAGAGAGAGAAACATCAATGTGAGAGAGACACATCAATTGGTTGCCTCCTGCATGACCTTGACCCAGCTGGGAATGGAACCTGCAACTGAGATAGTGCTCTTGACCGGGAATTGAACCCGTGACCCTTCAGTCCACGGGCTGACGCTCTTAACCTCTGAGCCAAACCAGCCAGGGGCATAGAGTAGTTTTATAAATCAAGTATTAATGTTAATAGACTTGGTATGAAGGGATGCTTTTAAGTAAAAATGTCAATTTGTCTCTTTTTTGAAATCTATACATTTACGAGTAGAATATTTTGATATATTAAGATGTTTATCTTAAAAAGACATAGGATATGTGAATAAGAACAGAAGTAAATGATGTGTGCTAAAGATGTACTCAAATGCAAACTGTCTTCTTTGTCAAAAATACATTACCAAGTTTTATCTAGTCCCTAGATCACATATAATCAGTCCCTTTTAGACAAGATCAATGGCAAGTATAACTGTTACAGCTTTGCATACAATATGTTTTCTAAGTTGAAGAGTTCTTAGTATTCAGATTTAAATTACATTTTATAACTGTTCATAATCATAAATTGAAAAGATGACTAATTACAACAGCAGTTTTAGATTCTGAAATTCCAGGAAATTATAAAAGTAAATTTTAACACTGAATGTTTTTTGTTGTTGCTGTTGTTTTTAATTGAAATGCTTTCATTGATAGCATTGTTTAGGAGCTACACAATCAAGGTAAATGTTGATTTTAATAATCTCATTATTTAACCATTGTAAACAGATAACCTTTTCTGTGGAGATCAGAGCTCGTAGCTGCAAACCCAGAATCCATTTTGGCTGATTTAAATAGAAAACAAATCTATTAGCAACACAGAGACTCTCCCAAGAGTTACACAGCTAAGGACCCTACATTCAAAGGGACTTCTTGCTGTACTGTTGGCCCACTGGTCTGCTAGGAAGTGGAAAACACACACTGCATCCCACAATATTTCTCTATAATGTCCAGCTTTGATACGGAAGTCCATTGTTCTTTTCCTTTTATTTCAAAAGATAATGAGTAGTTAACCATTATCAGGGACAGGGAGATAATACTTCTGTGTCTCTGGTACCCAAAAGAAGACCTAGTACATAGAAAACAATTCACTTTTTCTGTTGAATGAATATTGAATGACTTTTACAGATTTCTAACTTGAATTTTCTTAAAAAACTACTCTTTCTTTTCTCTTTTTATATTTCTTTTGTAAAATCAGCTTCAATGACCCCATTTCTCATTTTCCCTTTTAGTAAGGATATTTTCTTTATGTTTATTCAATATTATTTATGTTATATATTTTGTTTATCATTATTATATCCATATTTATTAGCATTTTACTTTATTTTCCCTTTCATTTTTAGTATCATGGGTAAAATCCAAAAATGTTGTTACTGAATATATTTTGATTATTTAAAAATATTAATTTTTTTTTAACCTGATAAACTTTTCCTGCTTTTTAACTTTAGCCCAACCTCAGCGCTTACCTCAGCTTCAAACTTCAGCACAGAAACCAAGTGAGGATGAAATAGGCAAGATAAAGAACTGCCACAAAAGTCTGAGCAATGGAAATGGAATTCACCATGGGGCCAAACATGTATCTGCAGATAATCGAAGACTTTCAGCACCTGTTTCTCAAAAAATGCATATAAAAATCCAGTCCAGTTTGTCTGTAAATAGTGATATCAATAAGAAGAATAAAGTAAATGCTGTCTTTTCCCAAAAGCCAGGCTCCTCACCTGAAGGTAAGTTTGAGATACATACTTATATTGTTTGACCATGTGTAAAATCATTTTCAATAATAATTATTTGATCAAGCAAACATAAATGAAGTCAGACAAGTGGGAATTTTGGTAAAGCTTCAATCCCCAAAGGAGAACACAGGCTATGAAAGGAAGCATTGGCAGCTGACATCCTGCTTTTAGAGTATTTTTTTTTATAGTGTGTTGGTCATTACTTTAAATATAACAACTATACTAATCTTTCAACACCACATTTAAAAATGTAAATAAAACATTGTGGTGGCACATGAATGTATGTGATTATTTTTTCTGTTCCTGGTTCAGTATGTTATTTGGTTCAGAGATAAGATCACCTGCTCGCAAATCAGTTCTTAAATTTGCAAAACGAAACCAGAAAAAGATTTAGTGATTTTTATCTCCTTGCCAAGGACGGGGCCAGGTGATTTCTGTTGCTTGACTGACTTGCATGTTCCAACCACCTCGCTCCATTCCAAGCTCACTGTGGTCTGGCCTTTAGTTCCTCTCAGGAACTAGTTATTACTGCCTTCAACTCTGCCTCATCCTGCCCTTGGCCAGGTTAAAATCAGGTTAAATACTATGAACCTGAGAAACCTTTTCTTTATTATAACACAAACCCATGTGATGACAATGGGTTTATAACTTACAGAGTTTAAAAAAAATAAAAATGGCTTGCTATATTATATTTAAAAAGGAATAGTCTCCCCTCATATTTCTCCTAGCATATCCATGTTGCTCCACTCTTCCTTTTCCCCCCTTTTAGCAGTTCTTGAGCATCAAAAGACTCAAATATTCCATCTTTTATATATATTTATATATATATATATATATATATATATATATTTATATAATGTTTATTTATTTATTTATTTATTTTCTTATTCCTAAGATATGGATAGGGGAAGTCCTTTGTAATCCTGATATTATCACAAATTCTGTCCCAGCTTGGATTTTGGAGGCATGAGAAGTATGAAGCATAAATGAAGATGACTAAATATACTCTATAATGTCCTATCCATAACTTTGCTGTTAGACTATAGAATTTAACCAGTTGTAGGTTTATTTTATTTGATTCCTTGAATCTAGATGAAAACTCCATTGTCCTAGTTCGTATTTACTCAAAGTTACATGTTTTCATGCTTTTTTGCTGCTATTTAAGACTGTGACCTAAAATTTTGTTATTTCTTTTGATTTTCAGTTTTAAAGTTAAGTTTATTTTCTTGGCAAAGCACTGTAGTTAAATGAACAAACAAAACCAGAAAATAAACAAGCATAGAACTGGTAGATGGCAAATTAAAAGGAAAACATTCTCAGCTCTGCTACCAGCTAGCTGGGGGCTTGGGTTTCCTTGGGCTGCTTTTTCTTATAAAATGGTGTGAATGGTGTGGATTACATATCTTCAAAGTAAGTTTCAGTTCCAGGATTCTGTGATGCTCTTTTTACAGCAAAGCAGCTTCACTCTACAGATAGGTCTCTTGTTGTACAGATTGTGTGGAACCCTTGGTTGAGAAGAACTCTAATACCTGTGGAATAAAATAGGGCAGTGGCAGAAAGGTGTTTTTTTTTTTTTTGTAATTTTTTTTCTTCATTGATTTTAGAGAGAGAGGAAGGGAGAGGGAGAGATAGAAACATCAATGAGAAAGAACATCGATCAGCCGCCTCCTGCATGCCCCCCCACTGAGGACCTGGCCCACAGCCTGGGCATGTGCCCCCACAGGGAATCGAACCGGTGCCCCCCGGCACATGGGTCAATGCCCAACCAACCACTGAGCCACACCGGCCAAGCATGGCAGAAAGGGTTTTGATGAACAGACATAGCATCTGGATTTCAGAAGGATATGTTTCAGAACAGCAAGTCTTAAACAGGCTCAATATAGGTCCAGAGGCATGGATACATGGAACAGATGGACAGATCTCAGAGGGGAGGGGTTTGGGGAGGGACAGGAAGGGATTAACCAAAGAACAAATACGCGTATATGCATAACCCATGGACAAAGACAATAGTGTGGTGAAGGCCTGGGATGGGGTGGGGGCTGAGTGGAGGGGGCAAAGGGGGGAAAATGGGGGACATCTGTAATACTGTCAACAATAAACAATAGCAATGGGGAGATTTAATAGAATTTTCTCAGTTCTATGTTTTTCTTTTTGTTTTACATTTTTCTTTAGTCTTTATCATCTATGTCTGTTCTTACAGCAAAATGGGCAAATGAGTAGTAAAATAATATTCACTGAAAACCTCAAAAGCAGTTAACCATGCCCAGTTTAACAATGTGTATTTTTTCTGAATAAATGGTGCTTATGGTTACAATTTTTGATTTGCACATAAATAATATTGACAAGTAGAGGGGTATTTTGTGGTTCAGATGATGGAATTAGATATTTAATCATTTCATAGTGTTTTATTAAGAGCACAAAGGACTTTTTGCTGATCAAGTTTGGAAAATACTGTTAAGATATGGGCCTGTGGCTTATACAAAGCTAAGAATTGACTCAGCCACATAATTGAGACAGTGGGTTGGTGACATGTTTTAATGTGTCTTTAACTGGGTTACCTAAGACTTGAGTACACATAGACATGTACTCTATCAGATTCTCTTTTTAAGTTGTCACGGTTGATGTAGTTACTTAGATTCATTCTGTGTTACCAGGTATTGTTCTACTCGATTTGCTCATATGAACTCATTTAGTCCTCCCAACAGCACAATAATGCTATGAACATTATGTAATTATTATAAGTGAGGAAACTGAGGCACAGAGAGGTTAAGTTAAACCACCAAAGTTAATTAGTGCATGATAGAATTGAGATTTAAACCCAGACAATTCTGACTCTACAGTCTATGCTACTAACCACTGGTATTTTTCCTTATAAAAGTCCTCCGAGAAAAAGGTAATTTTCTGGCTATTCCAACATTACATTGGATGCTGGTGTTACAACTACAGGTAAGGCAGGGATCTTCTTATTACTGTAGATTTGCCTTCTTAAAGTCCTACCTACTAAAATTTAAAAAGCAATTCTCACACCTGTACCTGGTTTTCATTTTCTTCCCTACTAGGCTCTAAATTATTGAAAGACTGGACTGAGTTTGAGTCAATTTTTTTTATTTTTTTTTGGTGTACAGCAATGCCCATTACATTAGCTTCAAAGAGTTTCCCAGAAGTTAGTAAGTGATAAAATTTTATTATTCCAAACCACTTTATCCTACTCTTCTGTGAAACTAGCACTGAAAAATAAAATGTGTGCACATGTCCATTTAAAAAATGTTCTTTTAAAATGTACTTTTTATACAGTAGAGGAAAAAGTATCATGTGGGAAAATATTACACATTTTATGTAAAACTTTTAAATTAGTATATTTCTATTTGTTTTGTTTAATTAAATATTTTCATACATACTTTAATTTTCTGATTGCATCACCCAGGTATAGAGTTTTAAGATTAAATGTTTAACATTCTTGACCTTGGAAATAATTATAGTATAATTAATTATCATATAACATTGAAATTGCCAAGAGTTTTTATTAGATGCTAAGATACATTACTTATCATAGGAATGACAAATCCTAACATATTTTAGGTGTACCAGTTATAGTGATATTTATAAAAGAAATACATATCCAATCCCAGCAACTCATTCAACACAAATGCTGAACAAGAGAGTCAGGAACATCGTATACACAGAAATACCTAGGATCAGGCTCTTTTTTAATTACACCGAGGCAGTATATTCTAGTGATTAGAGTGCAGACTCCGGAACCAGCCTGCTTGGGTGCAATAATTGGCTTTACTACTGACCAGTGATATGTCCTTGGGTAGATTTCTTAACGTCTTTATGCTTCAGTGTCTTATCTATAAAATGGAGATATTATTAGTACCTACTTCATAGAATTGTTGTGAAGAGGAGTTTAGTTGATACTGCATTTAGTTGAGTTAGAACACAGCCTGGCCCAGATGAAATATTTGGAAAGTTAGCTCGTATTTTCATCATAATCTTTAAGGAGCACATAGGGAGGGGTTAGCTTCCTGGAGAAAGCAATGCTTCTATAGAGACCTGAAAGATAAGATTAGGTTAGGAAGTTGAGGAGGCATTCAAGACTGAAGGGATCTTATGAAATAATGCATTTTATTCAGGAACCATAAACTGTTTGTTGTTGCTGAGAAGCTAAATTAGGAGAAATGAGACCGGAAAGGTAAGAAAGAAATAGTCCACAGGCATCCTGGCATGCCCAGTATTTGGAAGCTATATAGCCAGAATACACAATCTTTCCGAAGATCATTTTATTTCCAGTGTACTGTATATTTCTTTGAAACATTATATTTTCTATTCTCTCCATAATGAAGCAATTCCTTAGTTCATTTATGTAAGAACTATTACCATAGGTAAAACCAATGAATTGGTTTTAGAATTGTTGACCTTGTGATGCTAACAGGTTCTTTAGGAAGTCTTTGGACTAATGGAGAGACTTAAGCTCAGTCCTCTGATTTTACTGATTCTCTCCTTCCCTTTCTTTAAACTATTCTTATGGTTTCTAATCATTATGACCTTTATCTCTTTTTTAGACTTATCTCTCCCTTCTTTACAGTGTATTTACCCTTGTAGTCATAGTTTAGGTGTTTTTCACAACATACCATAGAGACAGGCATCATATGCTCAGTAGGGAGGTTACAGCCATGACTCTATGGGAGACAGTCTGGATAGGGTGCACAGCCTTCAAAGGGATGTACCACAATGGAGCAGGACAGTTTGAAAAGCCCACTAGGTAATTCCATATGTCTCAAACCTTTCTTGCTTTATAATCACTGGTATAAGATTATAAAAATATATATTTTTGATCTTACAGTTTTCTCTTCTCTCCTTATCATCTGCAAACTCTGACCTAACTCGTTGAACTTGAAATTGTGCCTTTACTGCAAGGCATAGAGGTTCCTGTACACATGGTTAAGTGATGCAGCTGAAAGCCTTTGCTTCTTTTCATGTTACTTACTTATTTACTTATTTTTTATTAATTTACTTTTCTTACAGGTGTTTCTCCTATTTCCCCCATTGACAACCCTCATCCACATCCCCCACGCCCCCTCACAGCATTGTTGTCTACGTCCATTGGTTACACATATAAGTTCTTTGGTTTTTCTCTTCCCTATCCACCCGTGACCTCCTCTGAGGTTTGTCAGTCTGAACCCTACTTCCATGTCTCTGGGTCTATTTTGTTCATCCACTTATTTTGTTCATTATATTCCACAAATAAATGAGATCATGTCATAGTTGTCTTTCTCTAATTGGTTTATTTTACTTAGCATAATACTCTCCAGGTCCCTCCATGTCCTCTCAAAGGATAAGAGATATTTCTTTCTTACAGCTGCATAGTATTCCTTTGTGTATATGTACCACAGCTCTTTTATCCACTCATCTACTGGTGGACACTTGGGCTGTTTCCAGATCTTAGCAATTATAAATAGCACTGCTATGAACATTGGGGTACATATATTCTTTCTGATTGGTGTTTCAGGCTTCTTAGAATATATTCCCAGAAGTGGGAACACTGGATCAAATGACAGTTCCATTTTTAATTTTTTGAGGAAATACCATATTGTTTTCCATAGTGGCTGCACCAGTCTGCATTCCCACCAGCAGTGTACTAGAGTCCCCTTTACTCCACACCCTCACTGGCACTTGTTGTTTGATGATTTGTTGATGGCAGCCATTCTGGCAGGTGTGAGGTGATACCTCATAGTTGTTTTAATTTGCATCTTTCTGATGATTAGTGACATTGAGCATTTTTTCATATGTCTCTTGGCCATTTGTATGTCCTGTTTGGAGAGGTGTCTATATAGGTCCTCTGTGCATATTTTAATTGGATTCTTTGTCTTCCTTTTGTTGCATTGTATGAGTACTCTTTATGTTTGGAAATTAACCCCTTATCTGATGTATTGTTGGCAATTATGCTCTCCCATGTAGTGGGTTCACTTTCCATTTTGATGCTTGTTTCTTTTGCTATAAAGAAGATTTTTAGTTTGATATAGTCTCATGTATTAACTTTTTCCTTTGTTTCTCTTGTCTTAGGTGTTGCATCAGTGAAAATTGTGCTACGTGTGATGTCTGAAATTTTGTTGCCTACATTTTCTTCTAGGATTTTTATGGATTCATGAGTCACATTTAAGTCTTTTATCCATTTTGAGTTTATTCTTGCGTACGGTGTAAATTGGTGGTCTAGTTTCATTTTTTTTGCATGTAGCTGTCCAATTTTCTCAGCACCATTTACTAAAGGGGCTGCCTTTACTCCATTGTATGCTCTATGCTCTTGCCACATTTGTCAAACATTAATTGAGTATCATGTCTTGGGTCAATTTCTGGGTTCTCTGTTCTCTTCCATTGATCTGTATGCCTGTTCTTGTGCCAGTACCAGGTGGTTTTGATCACAGTGGCTTTCTAGTATAACTTGATATCTGGTATTGTGATCCCTCCTACTTTGTTCATCTTTTTCAAGGTTGCTGTAGATATTCAGGGTCTTTTTTAGTTCCATATAAACTTTTGAAGTATTTGTTCTAGTTCTGTGAAATACGCCGTTGGTATTTTAATGGGGATTGCATTAAATTTATAGATTGCTTTGAGTAATATGGACATTTTAATGATGTTAATTCCTCCAATCCATGAACAAGGTATATGCTTCCACTTTTTTATATCTTACTCTGTTTCTTTTTTCAGTGTCCTTTAGTTTTTTTCAGGTCCTCTACTTCTTTGATTAAGTTTATTCCTAGGTATCTTAACTTTTTTGCTGCAACAGTAAATGGGATTTTTTTAAATTTCTCTTTCTGCGAGTTCATTATTGGTATATAAGAATACCATCAATTTCTTGATGTTAATTTTGTGCCCTGCTGCTATGTCAAATTAATTTATTAAATCTAGTAGATTTTTTATGGAGTGTTTAGGGTTTTCTGTGTACAATATCATGTCATTAGTAAATAATGACAGTTTCACTTTCTCCTTTGCAATTTGGATCTCTTTTATTTTTCCTTCTTATCTAATTGCTGTGGCTAAGACTTCCAATACTAAGTTAAATAAGAGTGGCGAAAGTGGGCATACCTGTCTTGTTCCTATTAAGGGAAATGCTTTTAGTTTTAGCCCATTGAGTATGATGTTGGCTGTAGGTTTTTTATATATGGTCTTTATTATGTCGAGATATGATTTCTCTATTCTCACATTGTTGAGCAGTTTTATCAGAAATGGGTACTGGATTATGTCAAATGCTTTTCAGTGTCCATTGATATGATCATATGGTTTTTATCTTTCATTTTGTTTATGTGCTATATCACATTTATTGATTTGCCAGTATTGTACCAGCCTTGCATCCCTGGGATGAATTCCAGTTGGTCATGGTGAATAACTTTTTAATGAATTGCTGTATCTGATTTGCTAATATTTTGTTAAGGATTTTGGCATCTATGTTCATCATTGATATTGGCCTTCAGTTTTCTTTCTTTGTAGTATCATTATCTGGTTTTGGAATTAGTATTATGCTAGCCTCATAAAGTGAGTTTGAAAGTCTTCCTTCTTCTTGGATTTTTTGGAGTAGTTTGAGGAAATTGGGTGTTGGTTCTTATTTGAATGTCCGGTAACACTCCTCCGTGAAACTGTCTGGGCCCAGGCTTTTGTTTGCTAGGAGTCTCTTGTTATATCTGCTGTTACATCTGCTGTCCCTGTGCTCCCAGTCCGTTCTCTGTCACCTGTGCAGTTCCTTCCAGGCTCTCTTAGTTGTTATTGATCTGTTCAAGATTTTTATTCTTTCCAGTTCAGTTTTGGCAGACTGCGTGAATCTAGAAATTTTTTCATTTTGCCCTGATAGTCCAATTTGTTGACGTATAATTGTTCCTAGTATTCTTTAATGATCCTTTGTATTTCTGTGGTGTCACTTGTTACTTCTCCTCTTTCATTTCTGATTTTGTTCATTTGGGTCTTCTCTCTTTGTTTCATGGTAAGTCTGCCTAAGGTACATCAATCTTGTTTATCTTTTCAAAGAACTTGCTCTTTGTTTCATTGATCTTTTGCATTTTTTTTTTTTTTTTTAGTTTCTATGTCGTTATTTCTGCTCTGACCTTTACTATTACTTTACTTCTACTTGCTCTAGGTTTTTCTTTCATTTTACTTTCTTGTTCTTTGAGTTGTAGGCTTAGCTAGTCAGTTAGGAACTTTCTTGTTTCTTGAGGTAGGCCCATAGTGCTATGAACTCCCTCTCAGGACTGCTTTCGCTGCATCCCATAGATTTTGTGTTGTTATGTGTTCATTTTCATTGGTTTCCATGAAGTTTTTAATTTCTTCCTTGATCTTCTTGGTAACCCATTCATTGTTCAATAACATGCTATTTAGCCTCCATGTGTTTGAATGTTTTTGAGTATTTTTATTGTAAATGATTTTTAGTTTCATGCTATTGTGATCTGAGAAGATGCTTGATATGATTTCAGTCTTCTTGAACTTGTGGAGACTTAGTTTGTGTTCTAACATGTGGTCTATTTTTGAGAATGTCCCATGTGCATTTGGGAAGAATGTGAGTTCTGAAATTTTGGGAAGTAATTCTCTGTAGATATCTTTTAAATTCATTGGATCTAATGCATCATTTAGAGTCTCTCTTTCCTTATTAATTTTTTGTCTAGAGGATCTATCCAGTGATGTAACTGGGGTGTTGAAGTCCCCTGCTATGATTCTTTGAAGTGCTCCAGAAGTTTTTTAATGTGTTTTGGGGCTCTTATGGTGGTTGCATGTATGTTTACCAAGGTTATATCATCCTGTTGGATAGATCCTTTTAATATTATGTAGTGGCCTTCTTTGTCTCTAGTTATGGCCTTCATCTGAAGTCTGTTTTATTGGTTATGAGTATTCCTACCTCAGCTTTTTTTTCCTTTCCATTTGCTGGGAAGATTTTTTTTCCATCCCTTCACTTTCAACCTATGTGAGTCTTTGTTGTGGGGTGGGTCTCTTGTAAACAACATATATATGAGTCATACTTTCTTATCCAATCAGCTACTCTGTGTTTTAGGATCAGAACCTTCAATCCATTTACATTTAAGGTGATTATTGATGTGTACTTATTTATTGCCATTTTTGTTTATTGTGGTTATGCTTTTCTTTCTATTTCTTCTACTAATTACAACAGTCCTTTAAATATTTCTTGCAATGCTGGTTTGGTGCCAATATATTCCTTAGCCTTTTTTTGTGTGTTTGGAAGCTCTTTATTTCACCTTCTATTTTGAATAATAGTCTTTGTAGATAGAGTAGTCTTAGATTCACATCATTGTTTTTCATTATCTTGATTACTTCATGCCATTCCCTTCTGGCCTGTAGTGTTTCTGTTGAGAAGTCAGTGATAACCTTATGGGGGTTCCTTTGTTGGTTACCTGTTGCTTATGTCTCGCTGCCTTTAGTATTCTCTCTTTGTCTTTAATTTTTGGCCTTTTAATTATTATGTGTCTTGGTTTGGGCCTTTTTGAGTTCTTCTTACTTGGGGCTCTCTATGCTTCTTGAACATGTATACTGTTTCCTTCATCAAGTTAGGGAAGTTTTCTGTTACTGTTTCTTCAAATATATTCTCTAACCCTTGCTCATTTTCTTCTTCTCGAACTGCTATGATGCAGGTGTTTTTATGTTTCATGTTTTCCCTCGTTTCTCTTAGGCTCTCTTCCTGTTTTTTAACTGATTTTTCTTTTTGGTTCTTTGATTGTGTGATTTTTTTTTTTTTTTTTTTTTTTACCTTGTCTTCTAATTCACTCATCCAGTCCTTGGCTTCCTCTACTCTGCTGATTATTCCTTCGAATGTGTTCTTTATTTCTGCTATGTCATTCTTCATTTCCAATTTGTTGTTTTTCATTTCCCATTGGTTGATTTTCAGTGCTTCTATGTCTTTACTCATGCTCTTCAGCTCTTTACCTGTAATCATTACTCTGAACTCTGCCTCTGATATCTTGCTTAATTCCATTTCATTGATCTCATCTTCTGTAGAATTCTCTTGTTTTTTCATTTGGGATTTGTTTCTTTGTTTCACCATTTTGGCTGTCTCAGTGTGTTTTGGAACCTGCCAAAGTTTTCCTGTGGGTTTTGGTTTATGATGATAGTGGCTCCTTCTATTGGATTTGTATGATTGTGGGAGGACCCACATTAAACACCACTGTCAAGTCTTCCTTTCCTGGGTTAATTTGCAGTCCAAACAAAGGTTCAGTTATTGTCTAGCTTTTCACTGCAGGCTGTTAGTCTCAGTTACTTGAGTCTGGAGTTGTAGCCCTCAGCTGAATGAAAAATCCCTCAGGTGTACAGAGAAAGATGATTTCCTTCAGGTAGGGCAATTCCTTGCTGTCAATATCTAGCTGTTAATGAGCCTTAATTTGCATTTCTCTAGCCTTGCCTGGATGTTTCAAATTCCTGAGGGAGGGACTGTTGCTTCTCCTTGGGTCTCTGGGAAGGGGCTCTTTGAGTAAATTGACTACTGTCCTATGAGGGAGTGATTCAGCATAAAACTCCCAGTGTCCTTTCCAGGTCTCTCCTGATCCAGGAGCCCTGGACTCTCTTCACACATTTCCAGTCCAGTCTGCCCTCCCTTTGTGTGAGCCCAAGGTGAAGGGCTGTAGCTGACTTAGTGCTCTTTCCTTTTAGGGAACTCACTGCTCACAGCTAAAACAGCCCTCAACTGCTGTCCCTGTGCTCCCAGTCCACTCTCTGTCACCTGTGCAGTTCCTTCCAGGCTTGATTTGGTGTCCTCTTTCTTTCCCTGGTCATAAGGGTTCTCTCCAGCTGCTCTTCAGTTGGTTTTTCCTGATAATTTGTCTTTATTTTAGTTGTAATTCCATTTTGGTCCTGGAGATGTTCTGTGTAGCTTCCATTCACTATTCTGCCATTTTTCTCTCTTGTCTTTGCTTCTTTTTAGACTGGAATGTTCTCATAACTTTCTTTGCCTTCTTGACCTGTGCACATTTTTTTTTTTTCAGAACTCAACTCAGGCGTCATATCCTGATGCCCCAATTTTGAGCTAATTGCCCCCTCTTTTTGATCCTTATAGTACCTGCAACATACAAAATAATACCAAAATTGATCTGTTTTTCTGTCTGTATTTGTGCACTAAAATGTAATCTCGTTGAAGGCAACAACTCTGTCTTATTCATCTCTTAATTTTCAGTACACTGCCTAGTGTCTGGCTTATAGTAAGTGTTCAATAAATACTGAAGTAAGTAAGGAATAAAAACTGGAGAACATGAATAAGTATTCTTTAACTTTAACTATCTTTAGACATTATAATTGAAACCTCAGAATGGCTGAAATCCTCAAGGGAGAGAATGGGGGAGGTAAAACAGAGTGCTAATATTTGAGCTAAAACAAAGGGAAAAGAAAACTCAGCTGAATCAGGATTAGAACCCAGAACTCCTGCCTACCACCCCATTAAAGTGTTCTCAGAATTCTGTATGGTTTTCAGTCAACTCCCAAGTCCTAAACCAGAAAAAAAAATTAGAAAAGTAAAATTGAAATTTAATATTTCATTCTTACTTTAGTAGTATTATAAACTCTTACTCATTTTTTTCCCCCATAAAAGTGCCCTGGCTGTTGTGGCTCCATTAGTTGATTGTTATCCCATGCACTGAGAGGTCGCTGGTTTCATTTCCGGTCAAGGCACATTCTGGGTTTCCAGGTTGATCCCTAGTAGGGGTTTTTTTACTCTCTCTCCCTCTCCCTCTCTCTTTCTTTCTCTCTAAAATATCAATATAAACATTTTAAAAAACCCCAAAACTTCTCATTTTGGCTTATAATTGTACAAGTACTAGTATTTTAGTAGAAGGATAGTAAGATTTTATATGGCCATAGTGTTATAATTTGATCTCCCAGAAACCAATTTTCTGGGACTTGGGCAAGATATGTTGCTGCATTCCTCAAATGCTTACTTTGCTTGGTTGATGTTTTGCTTTGTTGTGTTTTCTGAGGCACAGTGCCTTCTATTCCATGTTAGAATAGGTTTAGAATTGTGCCTTCTGGTGCAGTATTTGCTAGTTCATTGGAAAACAGGATTTTAATAAATTTCACTGTTCAGCCAACAAACTAAATGGAACAATAGTAATACACAGAGTAGGGTATTATTATGTATATGTATGGACAGCAGCCATACTCATAGTTCAATATGTCAATATATAAATCATTCTGTAATTACAAATCATTGTTACTTATTTATTTTAAATATTTAATAATCTGTTTTTAAAAGATAAACAATTATCCATCCAAAGTATTTATAAGTGGTGTCAATTTAGGGTTGAAAGTAAATGTTTAAATATACTTTCTTTAAAGTTTAGCAAAATAGGTTAACTGTATAATTTATGACCTATAGTAAATTATTTTTATACCCATTCACTGATGAGGAGCAAAGAAAATATTTTACAAGATTCTGAAATACATATAATTTAACATTTGTAATATAGAAATACCTCCGATTCTTCCTCAAATATGAGATTGCTTCTTTGATAATAGCTGATAACTTTGCAGGCTATGTTGAAGAAGAGATAGACGCTGTATATAAACTGCACCTTTGGTTTTCTGGTTTTGTAGACAAGCTGTTTTTGGCCACTACTCAAAGAATTTATATTAACTTAGCATTCATGTAGGAGAGGGTGGGGAGGAAATAAAACAATGGAGATACAGATAGATTGGCCAGGAAGTTTTGGGGTGTGGGGCATTAGAGTTAAGAGACTATTTGGAAACCCAGCTTCAGAATAATAGGCTAAATGGAAAAATTGAACAAATCTTATGACCTTATTAATACACCAAGATTTTAATTGTTTCTTTGTGATGAAAAGTTTAGGTGATTCTTTTATTAGTTCAAATAGTAATAGGTAGTTAGGACAGCCAGGCTTCTGTAGTTCGATTTTTTTTTTTCCAACACAAAGAGCTGTGCCAAGTGTGGGTAGTGGGGATCCTGAAGGTTTTCTTTACAGTTTCAGGATTGAATGAGGGGTCTGGGCCCATGGCTGAAGCTGAATAGAAGTAGAACAGCAGTCAGACATGCATCTGAAGCAGGACTGTCAGTAATTTTTTTTAGTTCTATTAGTTAGGAAAATATAGAATTTAGGAAATTATGAGGAATAGCTGAGTATAGTTTGAGGCTGACCATGAGTTGCATTTTATACCTGTTCAACTTCAAATGATAACACGCAATCCAAGAACATTTGAAAATACACACTGGAGCTTCAACCAGGGAGTTAGAAGCAAGCATACTAATTTATATTTGTTCTCATCGAGGGAATGTTTTAAATGGAATCTGAATGTGTTTTTCTGAATAGAGCTATAAGAGAAAAGATCAGATGAATGAAAACTGAATGACTCAGGGATCACTGGAGGCTAGACAGTTTGATGCAGTGGGAATGTGCATTCAGCTTGAGTAGACTTTTCTGCAGAGGTGATGTCAGAATAAGTCAGAGCGAGGCCATGTCACTGGTAAAATATCCTAGGGGAGAGGTCAAAGGGCAAAGAGAAAAGGAAGATTATCAGGCTGAGAGAAAATAAAGGTGAAAGAAGAAACAAATTGGAGAGGTTAGTGATATCATGGATGCCAGGGAAAAAGTATTTTAAGAAGAAGAGGCCTGTATCAGATACTACACCAGATATTGTTGACAGTTTCAGTAGAATGAGCACTGAAATAATTATATTTGATTTAACAGTGTGGATGTCATTTTGTGACCTAATTAAGAGCTGTTTTCATGGAGAAGCCAGAATAATATGGGTTATGGAATGTATGAAAACACAATAGCTCCAGAAGAGCCAAAGTCCAGGTTGAAAGTGTGGGTTAGGGAGGTTTTGTTTTGTATTATTTTGTTTTACTATGGGAAAGGGTTGAGTGTGTTTAAAAAAGGATTCAGGAGAGAGAGAACATTTGAAGATTTAAAAAAGGTAAGAATGATAACTTCTTGACAAGCCAGCATATTAATTTCTTTAGAAGTTTAGATTTAGAGTTCAATAAACTGAATTATGTGAATGTACATCTATTATCAAAGCAAGAGAACTGAGAAGCCTTTATTGAATGGTTAACCTAGATGACTCCCTCTGTATGGATTGTGTGGTTGATTAATCTTAGAAGCCTTTGAGTAACTTCTGTAGAATGACTTTGTATAAGGAAATATAACCTTTAAAATGATCTAAAAACCTATCTCAAGCCCTACTCATTTCTCATTCCAGGAGCAGTGATTACATTTGAATGTAAGGCATCTATGATTCTGAGTTCCAAATTTCTGACTTTGTTTTAGACCACAAGTTGATGGAATTTGATAGCTTCTTATACTTCAAATCATTAAGGTCCCTAATTAAATTTAATAATAGCTTTTATACATGGCATAGTATTACAAAGGAAATAAAACATATACAAGTAAACAAGCACTAAAGAAGTGAGAGAAAAAAGTATAGGAAAGGTGAGTTAGGAAACCACTGCATGATTTAGAAAAATAGAAAACAGTAGCTTAATTTAAAAATGTATTTATTTTTTATTTTTTTTCCTTTATTGATTTTTTTTTTTAGAGAGAGAGGAAGGGAGATGGAGAGAGAGATGGAAACATCGATGAGAGAGAACATCAATTGGCTACCTCCTGCATGCCCCCTACTGGAGATCAGGCCCACAACCTGGGTATGTGTCCTGGCCGGGAATTGAACCGGCGACCTCTTGGTGCATGGGTTGATGCTCAACCACTGAGCCACACCGGCTGGACTAAAAATGTATTTAAAGTTAACTTTTTTTTGGTTAATCCTCACTGGAGGATGTTTTTCCATTGGTTTTTTAGACAGAGTGGGATGAAAGGAGGGAGAGAGAGAGAAACATTGATATGAGAGAGGCACATCAATTGGTTGCCTCCCGCACAACCCTGACCAGGACGGGATCGAGCCTGCAACCCTTCAGTCCATGGGTCCAAGGGCTGCCACTCTAATTGCTAAGCCAAACTGGCCAGTGCTATTTATTTACTTATTTATTTATTTATTTTTTAAATATGTTTTTATTGACTTATTTTAGAGAGAGAGGAAGGGAGAGAGAGATAGGAACATTGATGTGAGAGATAAACATTGATCCTATGCCTCCTGCATGCCCCCTACTGGGAATTGAGCCCATAACCTACACGTGTGCCCTGACTAGGAATCAAACCAGGACCTCTCAGTCCACGGGATGATGCTCATTCCACTGAGCTACACCAGCTGGCCAGGGGTATTTAAGGTTACTGTATGTTTGCTTGTAAAGTGAAGAGCAGGCCAAATTAAAAGGCTTAAAAGGGTTAAGACTTAACTTATAATAAATTGGACTTTTGGTTAATTGTGGTAGTCTCTTACACAGTGATTGTGTTCATTTTTGGTTCATGGGCTTCTTTGAGAAGCTGATAAAAATTTTTAAGAAAGATGGTAACAGAATACTGTTCCTATTCTGTTGTTTCCAGAAGTAATCAAAAACATTGGATACCTTCAGATATCTTATTCTAAAGTCAAATATCTCTAAAAACTGAACAGTGAAGAGGGGAGCAAATAATGGGGAGGGGGGGTCGGTAATGAGCCAAAGCTTTGATTTTGACCTGAGTGAACTAGGAAGCCAGTGGCAGGTTTTGAGCAGATAACTTACATGATCCGACTTACCATTTTTAAGTATCACCTGCTTTTTGTTCTGAGAGTAGACTACAGGTACACAAGGGCAAAAGAAGGGAGGCCCTGCTGTGTGACTCTTGCAGTAATTCAGATGGGAGATGATAGGGTTGGATCAGGGTGGCAGTGACGAGATGTTGTTTCATATGGATGTATTTTGAAGTCAGAATAAGATCTACTGAAGGATGAGATTGCAGTATAAGAGAAAGACAAGGGTTAAGGATGACTCCACCTTATTTGGCCCGAGCAGTTGCAAGTATGGGATTGCCATTAACAGAGTTAAGAAGACTATGGGAAGAACAGTTTTTGGTTGTGGGAGGAGGATAAAGAATTTAGTTTTAAACATGTTAGATTTGAGATGCCTATTATCTATCCAAGTGATGATGTGAAATAGGTGGTTGGATAGAGGAGTATGGCATTTAGAGGAAAGGTCTGCAGCCTGGGACATGTTTTGTGAGTCATTAGAGTACAGAATGTTCAGTGGATGGGGTCATCTAGCACAGAGGTTCTCAACCCTGACACCCTGCATATTTGTAATAAGAGCTTTGGATTTTGTCCCCAGAATGCAATGGAGTGGGGCCAAGGTGTCAGGTTCCTTTAAAAGCTACCCATGTTATTCATTCTAATATGTATGCAGGGTTAAGAACTGTCCAGAAAGCAAGTAAAGTTAAATATTCCAAGAACTTATTCTTGAACCACTCCAATATGTAGAAGGAACCAACAAAGAAGGATAGCATAGAAGAAAGTGTTTCAAGGTAGAGGGAATGATCATGTATCAAATGCAAATGAGAAGTCCAATAAGATGAATGAGAAGTGATCACTGACATTGTCCAGTGAAAATCATTGGTGACTTTTATACTTCTGGTGTTGTGATGGGGACAAAAGTCTGATTGAAGTGGGTTCCAGAGAGAATGAAAAGAGGACAATTCAAGATTGCAAATCTAGGCTACTCTGTTCAAGAAGTTTTCCTGAAGAAGAATAGTGAAAGGGCTGTCAGCTAAAAGGGGATTCTTTTAGGAATAAGATTTTATTGGTTAAGTGTTGTTGGCAATGAGATAATGGAGGGAAGATATTGATGACAAAGGAGAAGGATGTCCTTGAGTAGGCAAGAGGGATGAGATCCATTATAATGTGCCCTATGTTGTAGTTATTGATTGATATCTGTATCTAAATATCTATATCTTATAATCTCTATATAATCTATTATGTAATCTTTGTAGATTATTAGAACAAAGCAGTCATGCTTTGAGATGATCTTTTATAGTGACTGCCTTAGTACAGTGACTTACACTTATAAGGTACTTTCTATTTAGTGAACTGTAGATCTTTCGAATGACCAATAGGATTTGGTATAGTAGACATACAGTTTTGGAAACCTGCTATCTAGAAAAGTATGTTATCATTTGAAATTATGTTAAATATATTAAAGTTTCTATTTATTTTAGAAGGATTTCAAAAAATTACTATATAGTTACAATAATAGCACTAGACATTGCTTAATACTAGAATTCTCAAAGGAGTAAATGTTGCAGAAGACATACCAGATATGCAGGATGTTTTGAATCTTCTGACAAAAACTGGCTGAGTCTCCTGTAGTTCATGAAGTGTGTACACAGGGAAAATTGTATCTGAGTATTGTTCGCCGAATATAATTTTTGTCTTCAAATATTTGAGGTGACCAGTCACAGTAAAACTTTATCTCAGATGCTCACAATAAATGAAAACATTTTCTTTATGTTTTGCATTTTACCTTACCTAAATCTTACCACTTTAGCTAACATGTTTTACCTTTTAAAGAATTAATTCCATTTTTGAGGATAGAAAAATATAAATGTTTACATCAGCTGAGAAACTGAAAAAAATACTATTGTGTAATCCATACCTTAATTTATGTCCAAATGCCATGTAATCAGCCCATGGACAATGGAGGAAAGAGAAAATTTAAGATAAGCCTAACTGGGTTATATTAATGTTCCTTTGTCTTTTACTAAAACTGTTTTGGTAATATTATATTTTATACTTTTTAAATTATTGTCTTTGGTGCCTTCATACATTTCTTATATTTCTCCCAGTATTTTTTTACTACATTATTTCAATTCTTTTTTGTGTGTGCCCCTACCATTGTTATCTCTTATACTCAAACTAGCTAAATAGCACTAAGATGATTAAGGATAGATAATTATCATAGTAGGAAAAAGTTAACATTGAACACGTAGTTTTAAAAAAAGAAGATTCTGAAGGGGAAGGAACAAAAGGGTCCCTTCATGTCTAGGACTATGTCTGTTGTGTGCACTATTCAGAGAAATTTCCATCTTTGAAGATCTCGCCTGCAAGCTTAGTTATTATTCCAAGAAATATACCTTTCGTATGTCTATCCATCTGTCTGTGTCTCTCCCCACTCCCCCACTGCTCCTTTCTCCCTCCTCTCATTTCTCTCTTTTTCTTACTTTCTCTCTCTTGATTCATTTCAGTTAGAAATTTTGCCTTGTTTCATTGAATAATTTATTGCAATTTAGAAGAACCCAAATGGCAGTGATGTGTAACATTTTCAATAATAATGTTTTAATACTCTTTTCAGATAGATTTATTCTTAGCTTTTGTGTTTGTGAATATGAGTACATAGCTTAAAAGAAATAGCTCCAAAAATCTCTATGTAAGACCCAAGACTTTTAAAATATTTTTTTCTCTAGATTAAATTAGATCGTAATGGTATTTGAGTTTATTTCTTTTCTTTCAGAATACATAAGTTTCTTCATTATTTGAGTTTTAAAAATTATTCTCAAATGAACCTGCTTGACTCCTAAAGCTGATTGAAGTGAAATAGAAATACTAATTTCACTTAGAAATGTTTTTACTAATTTTAATACTTACATATAGTATTCAACTATTATACTTTTGAGAATCTTTCATAATTAATTTGTTTAAATCTCAACTAATATAGAATAAAATAGGATAGAGGGGAAGTTGTGGTATAAAGTTGCCATATTTCTGAAAAACTCTTGCAAGGTGAAATTTTTTTATGTAGGAAGTTTGAGTACACTAGGAAGATATTTGAAAGAGTCACATATGATGCTCTAACTCAGTGGTTCTTAGTTTGAAAGATGAGAAAAAAACAACTTAATTTTATTAACTTCTACACTGTAAATGAAATTTAACATTTTCCTCAATTATAAGTGTAAGCAATACATTTCAGTTGCATTAGTAGTACTTGTGATTTTGTCACTGATACTTTCATATCATAGTACAATTATTGCAGAAATTATGAAATACAGATTATGATAATCACTACTTTAAAATTATAGTAGTTATCAGATCACCACTAGATCTTGTTATTAATGTGTTTAAAAAGCACGTATTTATTCTACCTCAGTTTTTAATGTTATGCAAGCTATTTCAACATAATTAGTTTCCTTTGAAATTATTTTTATTTTATACATTTAAAAATAATATTTTGTGTGTATGGTATAAAAAATACCTGCTCTAGTACCCTTTATAATGTCTTTGGTAATGCACTTTTTATATAAACTTACATTTCTGTGTGTGATTTTCATGATGCAGAAAACACTTTTTTTTTAATAGCTTTTTTTCCCTCATATGAAATTGAAATAAGAATAAAGGACATATCCAAATTTTCACCTTAAAAATATGTTAAATAGCCCTGGCCGGTTTGGCTCAGCGGTTTGAGCATCGGCTCACCGACCAATGATTCTCGGGTTTGATTCCGGTCGAGGGCACGTACATCGGTTGCGGTTTGGTCCCCGGCCTTGGTCAGGGTCCTGTGGGAGGCAACCAATCGATGTGTCTCTATCATATCGATGTTTTTCTCTCTCTCCCTCCCTCCCACTCTATCTATTGATAAATAGAAAAGTATCCTCGGGGTGAGGAATAAAAAAACTGAAAAAAAATGTTAAATAGTAAATTACTATTATTGTTCTCATGTTTATATTTTAATGACATACTTTTACCAAGGCATGCATACAGAGACATGGGCAAAGTTAACGTCATGGTTTTATCTGCCACAATTTGGGTAATCTTTTAACTCTCCATAAATAAGTAGAAGAGTAAGCTGAGGAAATGTATCAAAAGTCAACTACATAGTGAAAAATGTGTTTCAGAACTCTCAGGCAAGTTTTCCAAAGGGATTTTAATTGATGTGCAACATACTGTGGCCTCAGGTCCCCTTCTCAGCATAGGACTCTGGTAACTTTTACTGGCTTTTCTACCTCTTTACTCTTGACTGAAGGGATAATTGAAGGCGGTAGACATTCCCTCAAGAGGATATAGGAGGCAGTTAGAAGAATAAAATTGAGTAGGTATAAAACAGTTTTCTCAGAGGAATTAATCATATTCCCAGTTTTGAAGGGGAACTATATACAAATAAATAGTTGACTCCTAGAAAACTGAGAAATCCAGGATTTGGGGGATAGGGGAATGTGAAGATAATTGAAAGAAAACAGTAAAATAGATTAATATACAAGTTTTCCAAAAACATATTAAACCTGCTTAAATTTCTGCTCTGACTTGTCTTGGGAAATCAAACTGGAGGAACTGGACCTCTTGGGGAATAATATGCCTATAACATAACATAATTTAAAGTTGACACTAGAAGTTGAAGTTCATTTTTTTTAATAATAATTATGCTCAGTGAGAGATGCAGAAATTGCATTTTGGAATGACAGAAGAGTAATTATTCTAGAAAGAACTTTTCAACATCTGTGGTAGATATCTCCTAGAAAATGTGTCCTGTGGAGTGACAGAAGTTGAAGTAAAGCCAAAAGTAATCTTTGCCCCAGGCCATACAAATTGATTTCATCAAGTCAATAGGTATTTATTAAGGGTTTGTCTTATACCCAGACCAGTGTACTCAATTCTGTAGAGTATAGTCCATTTTTTTTTTGTTACTTTAAAAATAATATACTTTTAGTCAGAAATAAATCTGAACATACTGGCTCTTGAACCCTAATATATATATATATATATATATATATATATATATATATATATATATATATATGCATATATATTTCCTCCTATATGATTTCTTCCTTATCCAGATTTGGATCTATTGACGAATCTCCTAACTTGCCTGAAACCCTGTCATTATGGCACAACTGCCTTTCAGAACCAAAAATCTAGATTATCTTTTCAACTTTATGGTCTCAACTGGATTCTCAGATTCCCTTTCCAAATCTTGTGTGTCCCTAATTCATTCAACAAATCATTATTGGGCTTGCTCTGTGGCAGGCACTCTTTCGGGTACTGGGCTACAGCTGTGAACTGTGCAGACAAGCAGACCTACTACCCTCTCCCATTTTCCATAATGGCTATTTTATTTTGTTGCTGCTCTCTTTAAAACAAAGCTCTCAGCTCTCCGATCCATGGCCAATGTGGCTCATTTGGTTGGGCATCCTCCTGAGCAAGGTTAGTAGTTTGATTCCTGGTCAGGACACATGCCTGGGTTGCGGGTTTAATCCCCGAGGCAGCCGATTGATGTATCACTCTAACATCCATATTTCTCTCTCTCTTTCCCTCTCCTTCCTCTCTGTCTAAAAATCAATAAAATACTTTAAAACACAAACAAAAAAAACATGAAGCTCTCCGAAACTTACACTCTACTCTACATGGGGAGAAGAGGCCTTCTAGCCATTCTTCAGGGTCTCTCTACCTCAGGCCCCACCTGCAAACTTAACCTAAGTCTGAACTTGTTTTCACCTCCCATTTCAAAGGAAGAGATGTCTCCTTTCTTGTTGTGGCAGCATTCTGTTACTGCAGATCCTATCATCCACTCTCTCTATTGAGTAGCCCTTTTCATATTGTTTTAACTCTCTTCCAGAGAACAGTACACATAGGAACAGTCTTTCCTATCTAACAATGCATATATTGAGAGTGTGTGTAAGTGTTTGTACATGTCTCCCTTGTAGTTTTTCCTCAGCATTATCTTTCCCTTCACATATTTCTTGAAAGTACATCTGTCTTAGCAGTCTCTACTTCCTCATTTTTAAGTCACTCTTCATCTCACTGTTCCGTAAAATATGTCATTGGTATTTTCATGGGGATTGCATTGAATCTACAGATTGCTTTGGGTAGTGTGGACATTTTAATGATGTTAATTCTTCCAATCCATGAACAAGGTATATGCTTCCAGTTCTTTATATCTTCCTCTATTTTTTTTTCCATGCCCTGTAGTTTTCTGCAAATAGGCCCTTTACTTCTTTGGTTAAGTTTATTCCTAGGTATCTTAATTGTTTTGCCGCAATGGTAAATGGGATTGTTTTCTTAGTTTCTCTTTCTGTGAGTTCATCATTGGTGTATAAGAATGCTGTTGATTTTTTTTTTTTTTTTATCCTCACCCGAGGACATTTTTTCATTTTTTGTTCAGATAGAGTGGGAGGGAGAGAGAGGAAGAGAGAGAGAGAAACATCGATGTGAAAGTGACACATCGAGTGGCTGCCACCCGCACGACCAACCAGGGCCGGGGACAGACTGCAACTGAAGTACATGCCCTTAGCGGGATCCGAACCCGGGTCTCTCTGGACTGCAGGCCGATGCTCTAACCGCTGAGCCAAACCAGCCAGGGCTGATTTTTTGATGTTAATTTTGTATCCTGCTACTTTGCCAAAGTTGTTTGTTAAATCTAGTCAATTTTTTTTTTTTTTTATCCTCACCCGAGGACATTTTTCCATTTTTTGTTCAGCCACAGTGGGAGGGAGAGAGAGGAAGAGAGAGAGAGAGAGAGAGAAACATGCACGTGAAAGGGACACATCGAGTGGTTGCCTCCCCCATGACCAACCATGGCCGGGGACAAATTGCAACCGAGGTACGTGCCCCTAGCGGGAACCGAACCCAGGTCTCTCTGGACCACAGGCCGACGCTCTAACTGCTGAGCCAAACCGGCCAGGGCAAATCTAGTCAATTTTTGATGGAGTCTTTAGGGTTTTCTATTTACAATATCATGTCATCTTCAAATAATGACAGTTTCACTTTCTCCTTTCCAATTTGGATCCCTTTTATTTTTTCTTCATGTGTAACTGCTGTGGCTAAGACTTCCAATACTATGATAAATAAGAGTGCAAATATTGGGCATCCCAGTCTTTTTCTTGTTCCTAAGGGAAATGTGTGTAGTTTTTGCCCATGGAGTATGATGTTGGTTGTAGGTTTTTCATATATGGTCTTTATAATGTTGAGATATGATCCCTCTCTTCCCAGATTGCTGAGCATTTTTATCAGATATGGGTGCTGGATTTTGTCAAATGCTTTTTCATCATCTATTGATATGATCATATGGTTTTTATCTTTCATTTTGTTTATGTGGTGTATCACATTTATTGATTTGTGAATATTGTACCAGCCTTTCATCCCTGGGATGAATTCCAGTTGGTCATGGTGAATAATTTTTTTTATGTATTGCTGAGCTAACCATATAACAGCCGTTTTTATGTTTGGAAGCTCTTTATTTCAACTTCTATTTTGAATGATAGCCTTACTGGATAGAGTCATCTTGGGTTAATATCCTTGTTTTTCATGACTTTGATTACTTTATGCCATTCCCTTTTGTCCTGTAGTGTTTCTATTGAGAAGTCAGCTGATATCCTTATGGGGGTTCCTTTGTTGGTAACCTGTTGCTTATCTCTTGTTGCCTTTAGGATTTTCTCTTTGTGTTTAATTTTTGGCATTTTAGTTATTGTGTGTCTTGGTGTGGGCCTGTTTGGGTTCTTCTTACTTGTGGCTCTCTGTGCTTCTTTACTTTTATGCCTTTTTCCTTCACCAAGTTAGGGAAGTTTTCTGTCACTATTTCTACAAGTATAACCTTTTCTCATTTTCTTCTTCTGGAACTCCTAAGATGCAGATCTTGTTATGTTTCATGTTGTCTCACAGTTCTCTTAAGCTGTCTTGCTGTTTTTTAATTTTTTTTTTTTTTCTCTGGATGGGTGATTTTTTTCTACCCTGTTCTCTAATTCACTGATCCAATCCTCGGCCTCCTGTACTTTGCTGATTATTCCTTCCAATGTGTTTATTTCTGCTATTTCTTTCTTCTTATTAATTTGGTTGGTTTTCAATGCTTCTATATCTTTACTGATGCTGTTGTGTTTTGCCATGATTATTACTCTGAACTTTCCCTCTGATATTTGCTCAGTTCCCTTTCATTTATTTTATTGTCTGTCGAATTACCTTGTTCTTTCTTTTTGGATTTGTTTCTTTGTTTCACCGAGGGAATTGCTGAGCTAACTATATAACAGCCGTTTTTGTGGTTGTAAGCTCTTTATTTCAAGTTCTATTTTGAATGATAGCCTTACTGGATAGAGTCATCTTGGGTTAATATCCTTGTTTGGAAGTCCTCCTTCTTCTTGAATTTTTTGGAATAGTTTGAGGAGAATGGGTGTTAGTTCTTCTTTGAATGTTCAGTAAAACTCACCCGTGAAGACGGCAGGGCCTGGGCTTTTGTTTGCTGGGAGGGTCTTGATTACATCTTCAATTTCCTCCGTTGTTTATTGGCCTGTTCAAGTTTTCTATCTCTTCCCAATTCAGTTTTGGGAGACACATTTCAGTTTCTAGAAATGTGTCCATTTCGCTTAGATTGTCGAATTTGTTGCCATTTAAATGTTCATAGTATTTGCTAACGATCCTTTGTATTTCTGTGGTGTCAGTTGTTACTTCTCCTGTTTCATTTCTGATTTTGTGTATTTGGGTTCTCTCTCTGTTTCTTGGCGAGTCTAGCTAAGGGTCCATCAATCTTATTTATCTTTTCAAAAAACCAGCTCTTTGTTTTATTGATCCTTTGAATTGTTTTTTTTTTTTTGGTCTCCATGTCGTTTATTTCTGCTCTAATCTTTACTATTTCCTTCCTTCTACTTGCTCTAGGGTTTTCTTTTTGTTTGCTTTCCAGTTCTTTAAGTTGTGAGGTTAGGTAGTCAATTAGAAATTTTTCTTCTTTCTTAAGGTGGGCCTGTAGTGCTATGAACTTCCCTCTCAGAACTGCTTTCGCTGTATCCCATAGAGTTTGCGTTGTTGTGTGTTCATTTTCATTGGTTTCCAGGAATTTTTTAAATTCTTCCTTGATCTCCATGGTAACCCATTCATTGTTCAGTAACATGCTATTTAGCCTCCATGTGTTCATATGTTTTTGCATGTTTTGTTGCAATTGATTTCTAGTTTCATGCCATTGTGGTCTGAGAAGATGCTTGATATGATTTCCATTTTCTTGAACTTGTAGAGACTTAGTTTGTGCCCTAACATATAGTCTATCTTTGAGAATGTCCCATGTGCACTTGAGAAGAATGTGAATTCTGCATTTTGGGGTGTAATTCTCTGTAGATATCTATTAAATCCATTTGATCTAGTACTTCTTTTAGAGTCTCTGTTTCCTTGTTAATTTTTTGTCTAGATGATCTATCCATTGATGTCAGTGGGGTGTTGAAGTCCCCTGCTATGATTATGTTGTGGTCGATTTCTCCTTTGAAGTCCTCCAGAAGATTTTAAATATATTTTGGTGCTCCTATATTGGGTGCATATATGTTTACCAAGGTTATATCTTCCTGTTGGATAGACCCTTTCAATATTATGTAGTGGCCTTCTTTGTCTCTAGTTATGGTCTTCAATTTGAAATCTAATTTATCAGATATGAGTATTGCTATCCCAGCTTTTTTTTCCTTTCCGTTTGCTTGGAAGATTTTTTTCCATCCCTTTACTTTCAACCTATGTGAGTCTTTTGTTGTGAGGTGGGTCTCTTGTAAACAACATATATGTGAATCATGCTTTCTTATCTAGTTAGCTACTCTGTGTCTTTTTATCGGAGCATTCAGTCCATGTACATTTAAGGTGATTATTGATATGTACTTATTCATTGCCATTTTTGTACAGTGTGGTTGTAATTTTCTTTCTATTCTGTTAATTACAGCAGTCCTTTTAGAATTTCTTGCAGTGCTGGTTTGGTGCTAATATATTCCCTTAGCCTTTTTTTTGTCTGGGAAGCTCTTTATTTGACCTTCTATTTTGAATGATAGCCTTGCTGGACAGAGTAGTCTTGGATTCAGATCCTTGTTTTTCATGAACTTGATTACTTCATGCCATTCCCTTCTGGCCTGTAGCGTTTCTGTTGAGAAGTCAGATGATAGCCTAATGGGGTTTCCTTTGTAGGTAACCTGTTGCTTATCTCTTGCTGCCTTTAGGATTCTCTCTTTGTCTTTAATTTTTGGCATTTTAATTTTTATGTGTCTTGGTGTGGGCCTGTTTGGGTTCTTCTTACTTGGGGCTCTCTGTACTTCTTGAACTTGAATGCTTCCTTCCTTCACCAGGTTAGAAAAGTTTTCTGTCACTATTTCTTCTAATATATTCTCTAACCCTTGCTCATTTTCTTCTTCTTCGGGGACTCCCATGATGCGAATGTTATTACGTTTCCAGTTTTCCCACAGTTCTTTTAAGCTATCTTCCTGTTTTTTAATTGTTTTTTCCTTTTGGTTTTCTGATTGATTGATTTTTTTCTACTCTGTCTTCTAATTCACTGATCCGGTCCTCCACTTCCTCTACTCTGCTGATCAGTCCTTCCAATGTGTTCTTTATTTCTGCTATGTCATTCTTTATTTCCACTTGGTTGGTTTTCATGGTGTCGATGTCCTTACTCATGCTGTATAGTTTCCTCAAGATCATGGCTCTGAACTCTACCTCTGATAATTTGCTTAAGTGCATTTCATTTATCTCATCTTCGGTGGAGTTCTCTTGTTCTTTCATTTGGGATCTGTTTCTTTGTTTCACCATTTTGGCTATCTCAGTGGGTTTTGGAGCCTGCCAAATTTTCCCTGTGGATGTTGGTGTTCTGCTATTTGTGGCTCCCTCTACTGGGTGTGGATGAGTGTGGAGGGCCCTCCTTCAACACCACTGTCAAGTCTCACTTTCCTGGGTAGATTTGCAAGCTCAGGAAAGGTTTAGTTATGTTCTAGCTTTTTGCCTGGAGGCTATTAGCCTCAGTTACTTGCAAAGCCTTAGGATCTCAGTTGAATGAGAAACTCCCTCAGATATTTACAGTGTAAGAGGATTTCCCGAGGGTGGGGCCAATGCTGGTTGTTAATGTGCCTCAATTTACATTTCTTTGCCTCTTTTCCTCACCTGGGAATGTCCGAGGGAGGGGCTTCCACAGCTCCGGGAAGGAGCAGACTTGGCTGCCGTTCTGTGTAACCGGAAAGGAGGGGCTGGCCACCACCGTCCTTTTTGGCCACAGCTCAGCACAAACTCTGAGCGCCCTCCAAATCCCAGGTGTCCCCACAGAGTTCCAGTCCAGTCCCCCCTCCCTCTGCCGGAGCCCCAGGTGAGTGGCTGTGTCTATTTAGTGCTGTGTCCCGGCCCTCTATGCTGTGGAGCAGCTGGGGCTCTTAACCCCGAGGGCGGGCGCCGCTGCTGCTCACAGTCAAGGCCGCTGCTGTCCGTGGGCTCCCAGCCCACCACCCTCACACGCCTCTGCAGATCCTACCAGGCTCATTCAGTGTCCCTGGTTGTATGGTCCTCTCCTGCTGCTTTTCTGTTGCTTTTTCCCGACCATTTGTCTTTAGTAATTCCCTTTTGGTCCTGCGAGATCGTCTGTGTAGCTTCCATTCACTCCTCCACCATTTTCCTTCTCTGTATCATCTTTTAAATGTGCTGCTGGATTCAGTTTGCTGATATTTTGTTGAGGATATTTGCACCTATGTTCACAGTTGTATAGGCATATACTTTTCTTTCTTTGTAGTATCTTTAGGAGGTTTATGAGATAGCAAAATGCTGGCCTTGTAAAATGACCTTGGGGTCTTCCCTGATCTTGAATTTTTTGGATTAGTTTGATAATGATGTGTTACATCTTTGAATGTTTGTAAAATTCTTGTTTGATTTTTTTGGTTGTAATCAGTATGTTCAGATTATCTGTTTCTTCTTGATTCATATTTTGAAGATTGTATATTTCCAGGAACTTACCCATTTTTTCCAGATTGTTGAATTTGTTGACATATAGTTGTTTGTAAAATTTTCTTGTAAATCTTTGTATTTCGGTAGTGTCAGTTGTTACTTCTCCCCTTTTATTTCTGATTTTATTTATTTGGGTTCTTTTTTTTTTTTTTTCTTGTTGAGTGTGATTGAAGGTTTATCAATCTTGTTTATCTTTTTAAAGAACCAGCTCTTTGTTTCATTGATTTTTTTTTTGTGTGTGTGTGTGTGTTTGCACACTTTATTTTATGTGTTACCACTTAAATCTTTGTCATTTCCTTCCTTCTTCCTTCTGTTCACTTTGGGCTTTGTTTGTTTTATTATTATTATTATTATTATTATTATTATTATTATTGGCATTATTTTTAAGGTCCTTTAGGTATAATGTTAGATTGTTTATTTGAGGTTTTTTGTTTTGTTTAAGTTAGTCCTGCATTGCTATGAATTTTCCTCTAAGGATGCTTTTGCTGTATTCCATAAATTTTGTGTTCTTATGTTTTCATTTTCATTTGTCTCAAGGTAACTTGATTTCTTCCTTGATCTCATTGTTAACCCATTCATTATTTAGTAACATGGTATTTGGTGTCCATGTATTTGCATGTTTTTCAGTTAAATCCATCTGATCTAGTGTTTTATTTAAGGTCACTGTTTCCTTGTTAAGTTTTTTTTGTTTGTTTGTTTGAAAGATCTATCCATTAGTTTCAATGAGGTGTTAAAATCTACACTGACTGTATTACTGTCTAGCTCTCCATTTATGTTTATCAAGATTTGCTTTATATAGTTAGGCGCTTCTATGTTGGGTGCATAAAACAAGCCCAAAGTTATTAGAAGGAAAGAAAAAGGATCAAATGAAAATAAGCAAAATAGAGACCAAAAAGACAATAGAAAAGAACAGTAAAGTAAGAGCTGGTTTGTTGGGAAAATAAAGAAAATGGAAGGACCTCTATATAAAGAACCGTCAAGAAAAAAGAGAGAACTCAAAAGCAAAATAAAACATGAGATGTTACTACTGATATCACAGAAACACAAAAGATCATTAGAGATTACTATGAACAATTATATACCAGAAAAGTTGACAACATGGAAGAAATTTATATATTTCTAGAAACATATAACCTACTAAGATGGAATCATGAAGAAACAGAAAATCTGAACAGACCATTTACTAGTAATGAAATTGAGTCAGTAATCAAAAACCCTCCCAACAAAAGTCAGGACCAGATGCCTTTACTGGTGATGCTACCAAACACTTAAAGAAGAATTAACACCAATGCTTCTCACACTCTTTCAAAACATATTAGATGAGAGAACATTTCCAAGTTTATTTTATGAGACCTGTGTTACCCTGATACCTAAACTAGGCAAGGATGCCACAAGAAAAGAAAATACAAACCAACATCTTTAATGAACATAGATGCAAAAATCTTCAACAAAATATTAGCAAACCAAATTCAACAATGCATTTAAAGGTTCAAACATTGTGATCAAGTGGTATTTGTTCCAGGAATGCAAGGATGGTTCAGCATCTAGTAATCCAACGATATAATACACTAGATTATCATAATGAAGGATAAAAATCATATCATCTCAATCAATGCAGAAAAAGCATTTGACAAAATATAAAGTTCATTTATGACTTAAAAAGTGTATTTAGGGAACATACCTCCATATAATAAAGGCCATATATGACAGTCCCACAGGTAATATCTTACTGAATGGTGAAAAGCTGAAAGCTTTTCTTCTAAGACCAGAATGTAGACAGGTTCCTACTCTTACCACTTTTATTCAACATAGTATTAGAAGTTCTAATCAGAGCAGTTAGGCATGAAAAAGTAAAAGAAGGCATCCAACTTGAAAGGAAGACATACAACTGTCACTATTTTCAGATGACATATTATGTATAAAAAAAACACAAAGACTCCTCCATCCCCCCAAAAATTAGAACTAATGAATGAATTCAGTAAAGCTGCATGATACAAAATCAATACACAAATATGTTACATTTCTATACACTAATAATGATCTCTCAGAGTAGAAATTAAGAAAACGGTCCCATTTATAATTGCATGAAAAAGAATAAAATACCTAGGATTAAGTTTAACCAAGGAGGTGAAATACCTACACTCTGAAAAGTATGAGACATTAATGAAATAAATTTAAGACTACACAGATAAATGGGTATATATTGTGTGCTCAATTATTGGAAGAATTAATATTGTTAGCATGTTCATACTACCCAAAAAAATCTACAGATTCAGTTCTATCCCTGTTGAAATTGCAATAGCATTTTTTCACCAAAATAGAACAAACAATCCTAAAGTTTTTATGGAACCACAAAAGAACCCAAATAGCAAAAGCAGTCTTGAGAAAGAATAACAAAGCTGGAAGCATCTTATCCATGATGTTAAACTATATTATAAAGCTATAGTAAGCCCGGCCTGTGTGGCTCAGTGGATGAGCATTGTCCCGTAGACTGAGAGGTCCCAGTTCGATTCCTGGTCAGGGCACATGCCCAGGTTGTGGGCTCCGTCCCCAGTACAGGGTGTGCAGGAGGCTGCCTATTGATTGTTTCTCTCTCACATTCATGTTTCTATCTCTCTCTCCCTTCTTCCCTATAAAAATCAATAAAATCCTTAAAAAAACAAAATAAAGCTATAGTAATAAAAACAGCATGGTGTTGGTATAAAACAGACGTATAGATCAGTGGACCAGAATATAGAGCTGGAAATAAAGCCACAATTGTATATACTGTTGGTTAATTAATTTATAACAATAGAGCCAAGAATATACAGTAGGGAAAGAAGAGTGTCTTCAAGACACTGGAAAAACAGGACAACCACATGACAAAGAATGAAACTAGACCACTATCTTACTACATACTACATAAAAATTAACTCAAAATAAGTTAAGGACTTAAATGTAAGACTTGAAATCATAAATATCCCAGAAGCAAACATAGGTGCTAAGCCCCTTGACATCACTCTTGGTGATGACATAAGGCAACAAAATAAAAAATAAACAAGTAAGACTACATCAAATTGAAAAAGCTTCTGCACAGCAAAGGAAACCATCAGGAAAATGAGAGGGCAACCTACAGAATGGGAGAAAATATTTACATATCATATATCTGATAAAGAGCTAATATACGAAAAATATAAAGAACATTAATACTAAATAGCAACAAAACAAAACAAAAATACCCAACAACAATCCAATTTAAAAAATGGGCAGAGAATCTGAATAGGCAGTTTTCCAAAGAAGATATACAGATGGACATCAGGTACATGAAAAGATGCTTGACATCACTAATCATCAACAGAATGTAAATCAAAGCCACAATGAGATATCACCTCACACTTTTAGAATGGTTATTACCAAAAGACGAGAAATTACAAGTGTTGGCAGAGATGTAGAGAAAAGGGAATGTTTTTGCACTTTTTGTGGGAATGTTATTTGGTACAGCCACTATCGAAAACAGTATGGAGGTGCTTCAGAAAATTAAAAATGGAACTACCATATGATCCAGTAATTGTACTTCTGGGTATTTGTTTGAAGGAAATGAAAACACTAACTCAAAGAATGTGTATCCCCATGTTCACTGCAGCATTATTTATTATAACTAAAATGGAAGCAACCTAAGTGTTCATTAATAGATGAATGAATAAAGAAGTGGTACATATGTACAATAGAGAGTTATTCAGCCATAAAACAAACAAGGAAATCCTGCTATTTACAACAACCTGGATAGACCTTGAGGTGTTGTTATCCTTAGTGAAATAAGTCTGACCAAGAAAGACATATATCATAAGACCTTATGTATATATAGAATCTTAAAAAAATGAAAATGCAACTATGAGTTCATAAATACAAATAACTGGTAGTGGCCAGAGGTGAGGATTGGAGCAAAGAGTGTCAAAAGATACAAACTTATTTTTATAAAATAAGTAATGGGGATATAGCTTACAGCATTGTGAGTATAGTTAATAATACTATATTATATATTTCAAAGTTTTTAAGAGAGTAGATCTTAAATGTTCTGATCACAAGAAAAAAAAATGTAGCTCTGTATGATGATGAATGTTAACTAGACAGTGTGGTAATCATTTCACAGTATTTACAAATATCGAATCATTATTTTGTATGCCTGAAACTAATATAATGTTATATGTTAGTTACACCTCAATAAAAATAAGTAAATAAAAAGTGTCCACTATGGCAGGGGTGTTATTTAAAAATTTTTTTCTTTATTAATTTTTAGAAAGAGAGGAAGGGAGAGGGAGAGAGAGATAGAAACAGCGATAAGAGAGAACATCGACTGACTGCCTCCTGCATGCCCCCCACTGGGGATTGGGCCCACAACTTGGGCATGTGCCGGCAGGAAATGAACCTGCAACCCCTTGGTGCATGGGTCAACACTCAACCACTGAGCCACACCGGCTGGGATCAGGGGTGTTATTTTATAGTCATTATCATCATCACCACCTTTTATAGAATTACCACAGAGGGTACTATGTCTTTTTTTTAAAAGCTGATTTCTTTTTATAATATACTCTTGCACAATATTTAAACAAAAACAATTAGGAGATGAAACTGAAATGTGATTTGTGAAATAAACATGGTTGTGAAAATAAAATTAGGAAAAATATTAAACTAAGCTTTTTGGGAGAGATTTCTTAGATCATTTTTGTACAAATAAATATTTTCACTAAATCTGTATTTTCTCCTAGCCATACATGGTACTTTGATCATCTTTAGTAGACTGTTAGCCATTTACTCTTTCTAGGAAAATGCTTTCAATATCTAAAGTTTTTTTTTTTTTTTAATCCAAAAGTTATATTTAACCTTGTTATTAAACTTTTGGGATTAGAGATACTTCAACTGGCCAACTTTAATACCAGCAGCATTGAATATTTTGCTTTCTAGGTTCCTGAGAAGATAAATGGGTGATAATTTAAATATGGAAACAAGAGATTATTATAATTTTATTTTTTAATGATGTTTTTATTGATTTTTTTAGAGAGAAAGGGAGAGAGAGATAGAAACATCTATGTGAGAAACATCCATTGGCTGCCTCCTGTTCACCCCTGCTGGGGATTGAGCCCACAACCCGGGCATGTGCCCTGACCAGGAATTGAACTGGAACCTCTCAGTCCATGAGATAACACTAAATCCACTGAACCACACTGCTGGGCACAAGTGATTATTTTTAAATCTTCTGTAGCTAAACACAAGACTTACTAGTTCTTTCTGAGCATATTTCTACTCCACTCTCCTGCAGATTCTCTTAGAGTTGCCTTCATGATTCTCTCTTTTTAGGTTCAAGCCCTTTATAAACCTCCTTAGATTAAGGCAGAATGGCCCTATTTTGTTGTGATAATCAGAGTGAATGAAAGAAACATTGGTAGGTTTCTTGTTGCTATCACAGTAATAACATTTAGTAAGTACTTACATGATAAATCCTTTATTGAGAACTTTATACACATAGCCTCTCTTAATCCTTACTATAACCCAATGAGAACAGTTCTATTACCAGCTATTACATTTGTGATCATAAAATATTGTAGAGACCCAATAAATTCATGTAAATATTATTTGTACCATCGATATATTTTTTTTAACTTTTCTTTTTCCTCCTTTCTGTCCCCTTTCAGCATGTAAAGTGTTTTAAATGAACATCTTTACTAACATAGCTTTTGTTCCTCTTCAGATTTCTATGTAAAGTACCTGGGAAACAAAAGTTGTCCTGGTGTATATGTTATTTTTCTAAACTTTGTAAAATGCAACTCTTTAGAAAGAACTACTTGAATCGGTGCTCCAGTTAGGTCATGACCCAATTATTGGATCAAACTCTTTGAGAGTTTGGAATATTTAATGAATTAACTGCTGATCAGGCAGCAGGGTAAACAAATAAGGAAAGAAAAAAATCTGTGCTATCTACTTACGATAATTTAAAATACAAATGCACCTCCCATAGGAGATGGATGGATTCCAGAATTTGGACAAGTGATAGGAAATTTACTGAGGAGTACTTTTGTGGGGTGTTAGATAATGGTGCTTTTTTTCCCCCAAGATTCTTTTGAGTTTGTTGAGATGAAAGATAATAGTAAAGATTATTGTTGTTTTCCAAATGTGGTCATCTCTGTGTTGCAGTGTAAAATGTAGTTTTCTTTATTTTGTCTCTTGACCCTAACTCACTTTTTTCAACAAGTAAGTGTTGATTGTTTTCTGGCTAAAATCCGTGACCTGGTAGGGACAACATTGTGCCAGAGGGTTCTGTGTAGGGGCTGCATTTCCAGCTTATGCAGACTGCAGGTCATTCTTAGGGCTGTAGGCAGATGCTGTGAGTTCTATGGCTTGGAGACACAAGGCTACTTGGAGCTGAGCTACTGTGCTGTATTAGTAAATATTTCCTGCCCCCACACACACTTGAGAAGCAGAACTCCCTGGAGATGTCTGTGTCTCATTCCTCACAGCTGCCTTTTCACAGAGGCCATACACTAATTTAGCCATTCTGGCTGGGATTCAGGGCTACCAAACCTAGTTCTATCCTTTTTTATTTTGTGTTGAGCAATAACAGTGGCAGTAAAGCAATATCTGAGAGGAGGAATGCGTCCCAATTTGGCTTCCTCTGCACAGTGAGCCCTCTTGCATCATTACCAGGCAGATGTGAACCTTAGCAACTAAAGACAGGAACACCTGTGGGCTCTGTAGCTTTGTAAAGTTAGAGTCTGGTTTGATCTCAGTGCAATTTCCTAAATTACTAATTACACATAACTGACTGTTCATGTTCTAATCTGCAATTACTTTGGGCATACCGGTGGCCTGTTAAAAAGGATAATGAACCTGTTTCTCCATGTATAGTTTACATGTTATGGGCCTGATTAAGAAAGTATTTTCAAGCATTTTAAGTCTTAGGAAATATTATTCAAGATTAGTCAAGATAAGACACATCTGTTTATAACCTCCAGATCTGTTATTTGCACCAAAAAGGGGCTCTGTGTTATTCTCAGAACTCACTGCTCTTTGACTTCCCTGTACTCCTTTGTTTGGTGTCTTTGTTCAAAGAAATTCAGAGCAAGTCATACCACATCTTAAAAGAAGGAAACTAAAGAGATAGATACTTGTTTAGACTAGAGCTGAGTTTACCTTGCAGGTAGTTTTCTGATGGCTCTTAGTCAGGGTTCCTTTTACTATAACAAACTTCTTTCCTCATATTTTCCCAGTATTTTTGGCCACGAATGATTGAGTAAATCAGTTGGGGATAATTTCATTATTAAACTAACGTGTTCTTATAGAAACGAATCTTCAGTCTCATTTTAAACACAACAGAGCACCTTGAATCAATCACAGATATTTTCAACAGTTATCTGAGATGCTGTTTATGTAGGTTTCAGTTGTTAGCTTCATTGAAATTGGGAAACTAGTAGCCTATTTTCAGATATGCCAGCTATACTACATGGTTTTAACACTGATGACCTTTTATAAAACACAGATATTTTGTTTGGGTTTGTATCTGCAGTAATTCATAACTTAAAAAAAATAAAACATTGTGCTAAAGATTTCCTTTTATGCTTTCTTTTTAGCTACTTGGCTGCTGGTATATTCTTTTGTGTTTCTAAATTTACAGTATCTGTCAGTCTTGTGCTGTGTTCTCTCAGCAGTACACTAAATTGTACAGTTCTTCGTTTGGCCCAGTTTGGGACAGGAATCTTTCCCAGAACCTAGTTGGCTTATCAAAGGTTAAACACTTACGGCAAAAACTACAATTATGACTGAATAAAACCATGAAAACTAAAAACCTCAATAATGGGGAAAATACTTTTTTTTCTGACAGTGAACTAACTACCTGGATGCAGAGGAATCATCTTTTTTACAGTTTGCTTCTCTATTTCTTATATGATAATTATTATAATCCTCTCTGCTTCAAATAAAACTACCATCTTAATGCCTTTTAAGATTCTTGATTCTGCTGGGAGTGGGAGTGGTAGAAACTGTAACAGCTAGTTTTTCTTAGTTAATTTTAACTTTTTCATTACCCCAAGTCACAAATAAACTATTCTTTCTAGAACACAACTGAAAAGAAAGATGTTTCTGGCAAGGAATAAAAATCAGATTATTAAATTGATTTGATAGTATTAGGGACTCTTTTTTTTTTTTCTTTTTGGTTGTTATGTTTACATGTTTTTCTACTTATAAAGTACAGGAAATAAAATTTTCTGGTAGATGTCTCTGTAAATTCACCTTCTTTCATATCACTTCAATCTCTAAAGTGCATTTTGGTTTGTGGCTTCTTTTAGTTGCCTGTTAATAGATTTGGTTTTTCAGAGTAGCCCAAAGTGCTTTTCTAGTAAATTATATAGGACCCATATTTAGAGAAGATGTCTATTTTTTGTAAGTTTTAATATTTACATAAAGAGCTTATTCTTTTGAGACCTCTGTCATTTTACCACTCTAGTCTTACCACTAGAGTTCCTATGTAATCTCTACATTGTTCTTGTTCATGTAACTATAGACCTTAATTTTTATAATTTAAATATACAGAGTTCTTTCTTTTGATTGAGGCACCATCTCTTTTTTATGTCTATTTTAACAGTGTGACTGGCAGCAATTCATCAGCTTTGCTCTCACTTGTTGAAGGTTAACATTTACTATCAACTCTTCATTAAAACTGAAATTTAGAATCCTCTTAGAAACATAGAGGGACTTGATTCAAGGCCAAAACCAAATCAGTGAGACAAATTAGCAGAAGTTTTTGGATTTATAACTGATCTTTCCCCCAGAAAGATGAAGCAAGTATTAGGAGTGACACATCCTTACAGTGTCAGCATACATAACATGCTGTATCAGAGCATGGAATATGTGTGAGCTCTGAAGCTGGCTCTACTATTTACTGCCTCTATGACTTGGATGAATTTTCTGGAAATCTGTCTCTGTATTGGTAAAATGTGGATAATACTAGAATTGCGTCTTAGGAATATTATTAGAATTGAATGAATTAATATAAAGAGCTTAAAACAGTTTAGTATAAAGTTTCTTAAATAGTTTTCTTTTATTTTTTTAAATGGAAAAATATGGTTTTATTTTCTGAGTTCAATGCCTTTTTCTAAAAAGAAAATCCTGCATAAATGTTATGTAATGTTGTAAGATTTTTTTTTTACTATTGCAAGTATTACAGATGTCCCCCTTTTTTCCCCCATTGACCCCCACCTCCCCGCTCCCTCCCCGCTCCTCCTTTCCACAACCTGATGTCTGTGTCCATTGGTTGTGCACATATGCATGTAAGTTCTTTGGTATATCTCTTCCCACTTCTCCCACACTCCATCCCTCTGAGGTTTGAGAGTCTGTTCCCTACTTCTATGACTGGATCTCTTTTGGTCGTCAGCTTGTTCATTATGTTCCATAAATAAGTGAGATCATGTGGTACTTGTCTTTCTCTGACTGGCTTATTTAGCTTAGCATAATACTCTGTGGGTTTCTCCGTGTCATCTCAAAGGACAAGAGATCTTTTTTCTTATAGCTGCATAATGTTCCATTGTGTATATGCACCACAGCTTTTTTTATCCATTCATCAACTGATGGGCACTTGGGCTGTTTCCAAATCTTAGCTATTGTAAATAGCACTGCTATGAACATAGGGGTGCATATATTCTTTCTGATTGGTGTTTCAGGCTTCTTAGGATACATATATTCCTAGAAGTGGGACTTCTGGGTCAAATGGCCGTTTCGTTTTTAATTTTTTGAGGAAACACCAAATTGTTTTCTACAGTGGCTCCACCCGTCTGCATTCCCACCAGCAGTGTGCTAGAGTCCCCTTTTCTCCACACCCTCGCCAGCACTTGTTTAAGGATTTGTTGATGGCAGCCATTCTGGCAGGTGTGAGGTGATATCTCACAGTAGTTTTAATTTGTATCTGTCTGATGATTAGAGATGTTGAATATTTTTTCATATGTCTCCTCCTGACCATTTGTATGTCCTGTTTGGAGAAGTATCTATTCAGGTCCTCTGCCCACTTTTTAAATTGGATTGTTTGTCTTCCTTTTGTTGAGTTGTATGAGTACTCTCTATAGTTTGGATATTATCTCCCTATCCAATGTATCATTGGCAAATATGTTCTCCCAGAGAGTGGGTTCCCTTTTCATTTTGATGCTGGTTTCTTTTCCTGTGCAGAAGTTTTTAGTCTGATGTCATCCCGTTTATTAATTTTTATCTTTGTTTCTCTTGCCTTAGGCATTGTAAAATAGAAAATTCCACTATGTATGATGTCTGCGATTTTTCTGCCTACATGTTCTTCTAGGATTTTTATGGTTTCCCAGGTTACATTTAAGTATTTTATCCATTTTGAGTTTATTCTTATGTATGGTGTAAGTTGGTGGTCTAGTTTCATTTTTGTGGATGTAGCTGTCCAATTTTCCCAGCACCATTTATTGAAAAGACTGTCTTTTCTCCATTGTATGCTCTTGCCTCCTTTGTTGAATATTAATTGTGCATACTGTTGTGGGTCAATATCTAGGTTCTCTGTTCTGTTCCATTTATCTATATGTCTGTTCATGTGCCAGTACCAGGCTTGTTTTGATTACTATGGCTTTGTAGTATAACTTGATATCTGGTATTGTGATTCTTCCCACTTTGTTCTTTTTTAAAGATTTGCTGTGGCTATTCGGGGTCTTTTATGGTTCCATATAAACTTTTTGAGTATTTGTTCTAGATCAGTGAAATAAGCCATTGGTACTTTAATAGGGATTGCATTGAATCAGTAGATTACTTTGGGTAGTATGGACATTTTAATAATGTTGATTTTTTCCAGTACATGAATGTGCTATATGTTTCCACTTTTCTATGTCTTTGACTATTTCTTTTTTCGGTGTCCTGTAGTTTTCTGAGAACAGGTCTTTTAGCTCCTTGGTTAAGTTTATTCCCAGGTAACTTAATTTTTTTTGCTGTAGTGGTAAATAGGATTTTTTATTATTATTATTTTTTTTAGTTTCCCTTTTGAGTGTTCATTATTGGTGGATAAGAATGCCATTGATTTCTGGATGTTAATTTTGTATCCTGCTATTTTCACAAATTCATTTTAAACTAGTGGATTTTTGATGGAGTCTTTAGGGTTTTTTTTGTATGATGTCAGGTCATCTGCAAATAATGACAGTTTTACTTTCTCCTTTACCATTTGGATTGCATTTATTTTTTCTTCTTGTCCAATAGCTGTGGCTAAGACTTCGTGTACTGTGTTAAATAAGAGGGTCAAAAATGGACATCCATGTCCTGTTCCTGTTCTTAAGGGAAATGCTTTTAGTTTTTGCCCACTGAGTATATTGTTGGCTGTAGGTTTTTCTTATATGGCCTTTATTATGTTGAGATATGATCCCTCTCTTCACATTTTGCTGAGCCTTTTTACCAGAAATGGGTGCTGGATTTTGTCAGATGCTTTTTCAGCATCAATTGATATGATCACATTGTTTTTATCTTGCATTTTGTTTATTTGGTGTGTATCACATTTATTGATTTGCAAATATTGTACCAGCCTTGCATCCCTGGGATGAATCCCACTTGGTCATGGTGAATAAATTTTTTAAATTGTAGTGCTGGATCTGATTTGTTAATATTTTGTTAAGGATTTTGGCATTTATGTTCATCAGAGATATTGGCCTATGGCTTTCTTTCTTTGTAGTGTCTTTATCTGGTTTTGGAATTAGGATGATGCTGGCCTCATAAAAAGAGTTTGGAAGTTGTCCTTCTTCTTGAATTTTTTGGAATAGTGTGAGGAGAATGGGTATTAGTTCTTCTTTGCTAAATGTTTGCTAAAACTCCCCTGTGAAGCTTTCCAGGCCGTGCTTTTGTTTGCTCAAAGTTTACGGATTACAGATTCAATTTCCTTAGCTGTTATTGGTCTGTTCAAGTTTTCTATCTCTTCCTGGTTCAGTTTTGGGAGACTGTGTGATTCTGGAAATTTGTCCATTTCACCTAGGTTGTCCTGTTTGTTCTCATATAATTGTTCATAGTATTTTTTTTTTTTTTATCCTCACCCGAGGACATTTTTTCATTTTTTGTTCAGATAGAGTTGGAGGGAGAGAGAGGAAGAGAGAGAGAGAGAGAAACATCGACGTGAAAGGGACACATCGAGTGGCTGCCACCCGCACGACCAACCGGGGCCGGGGACAAACTGCAACCGAAGTACATGCCCTTAGCGGGAACCGAACCTGGGTCTCTCTGGACCGCAGGCCGACGCTCTAACTGCTGAGCCAAACTGGCCAGGGCTCATAGTATTTTTTAACAATCCTTTGTATTTCTGTGATGTCAGTTGTTACTTCTCTTTAGTTTCTGATTTTGTTTATTTGGGTCCTCTCTCTTTGTTTCTTGGTGAGAGTGTCTAAAGGTTCATCAATCTTTTTTATATTTTTAGAGAACCAGCTCTTTGTTTCATTGATCTTTTGAATTGTTTTTTTTTCTTTTTTCTTTTAAGTCTCTATGTCGTATATTTTAACTCTGATCTTTACTATTTCTTTCCTTCCACTTGCTTTGGGTTTTTCCTTTTGTTTACCTTCTAGTTCTTTAAGTTGTAGAGTTAGATAGTGTATAAGAAGTGTTTCTTGTTTCTTGAGGTACTCCTGTTATGCTGTGAACTTCCCTCTCATGACTGCTTTTGTTACATTCCATTAATTTTGTGTTGTTGTGGGGCTCATTTCCATTGTTTTCCAGGAAGTTTTTAATTTCTTCCTTGATCTCTTTGGTAACCCATTCATTGTTTATAACATGCTTTTTAGGCTCCATGTGTTTTAATGTTTTTGAGTGTGTTTATTGTAATTAATTTCTAGTTTCATACCATTGTGATCTGAGAAGATGCTTGATATGATTTCAATCTTGTTGAACTTGTAGAGACTTAGTTTTGTGTCCTAACATGTGGTCTGCCTTTGAGAATGTCTCGTGTGCACTTCAGAAGGATGTGTATTCTGCAGTTTTGGGATGTAATTCTCTGTAAAGATCTATTAAATCCATTTGATATAGTGCATATTTAGAGTCTTTGTTTTCTTGTTAATATTGTGTCTAGAGCAGTGGTTCTCAACCTTCCTAACGCCACGACCCTTTAATACAGTTCCTCATGTTGTGGTGACCCCCAACCATAAAATTATTTTTGTTGCTACTTCATAAGTGTAATTTTGCTACTGTTATGTCTTAGGAGACCCCTGTGAAAGGGTCGTTTGACCCCCAAAGGGGTCGCGACCCACAGGTTGAGAATCACTGGCCTAGAGGATCTATCCAGTGACTTCAGCAGGGTGTTGAAGTCACCTGGTATAATTGTACTGTTGTCGATTTCTTTCTTTTTTTTTTTTTGTTTGTCTTTAGATAATATGGGAGGGAGGGGGAAAGAGAGAGAGAGGGAGGGAGAGTGGGAGAATCATTGATGGGAGTGAGACACATCGACTGGTTGCCTGCCACACAATCTGGACAAGGACTGGGGACCAACCACCACCGAGGTATGTGCCCTTGATGGGAATCGAACCCACGACTCTTTGGTCCATGGGCTGACGCTCTAACTGGTGAGCCAAACCGGCCAAGGGTGTTGTCGATTTTTTTTTTTTTAAGTCCTCCAGAAGTTTTTAAATATATTTTGGTGCTCCTGTATCGGGTGCATATATGTTTACCAAGGTTATATCCTCCTATTGGAATGATCCTTTCAATACTATGTAGTGGCCTTCTTTGTCTCTAGTTATGGCCTTCATTGTGAAGTCTGTTTTATCAGATATTAGTATTGCTACCCCAGCTTTTTCTTTTCATTTCCATTTGCTTGGAAAAATTTTTTTCCATCCCTTCACTTTCAACCTCTGTGAGTATTTTATTGTGAGGTGGATCTCTTGTAAACAACATGTATATGAATTATGCTTTCTTATCCATTCAGTTTCTATTTTATATATTCATTTATTTTTTATCCTCACCCGAGGACATTTTTTTTTTTGCATTTATCTTCAGACAGAGCGGGAGGGAGAGAGAGAGAGAGAGAGAGAGAGAGAGAGAGAGAGAGAGAGAAACATCGATGTGAGAGAGACACATAGAGTGGCTGCCACCCACACTTCCCCAACTGGGGCTGGGGACAAACTGCAACCAAGGTAGGTGCCCTAAGCGGGAACCAAACCCAGGACTTTCTGGTCCATGGGCCGATGCTCTAACCACTGAGCAAACCAACCAGGGCTCCACTGAGCTTTTAGGGCATTTAATTTATTCATATTTAAGGTTATTGATAGGTACTTACTTATTGTCATTTTCACTTATGGCTTTGCTTCTCTCTCTATTTCTTCTGCTTCTTGCAGGAGTCCTAACATTTATTGCAGTGCTGGTTTGATGCTAATATAGTCCCTCAGCCCTTTTTTTTTTTCTTTTTCTTTTTTTTTTGGTTTGGGTAGCTCTTTATTTCACCTTCTATTTTGAATGATAGCTTTGCTGGATAGAGTAGATTTGATTCAGATCCCTGTTTTTTCATTACATTGATTACTTCATGCCATTCCCTTCTTGCCTGTAGTGTTTCTATTGAGAAGTCAGCTGATAGCCTTATGGGGGCTCCCATTTAGGTAACCTGTTGCTTTTCTCTTGCTGCCTTTAAGATTCTCTTTTTGTCTTTAATTTCTGGCATTTTAATTATGATGGGCCTTGGTGTGGGCATCTTTGAGTTTTTCTTACTTGGGACTCTTTGTGCTTCCTGAACTTGTATAACTTGTATGCTGTTTACCTTCAACAAGTTAGGGAAGTTTTCTCCCAATGTTTCTTTAAAATATTCTCTAGCCCTTGCTCATTTTCATCTTCTTCTGGAACTCCTATAATGTAGCTGTTGTTACGTTACATCCTGTTCCACAGCTCTCTTAAACTGTCCTCTTGTTTTTTCATTCTTTTTTTCTTTTTGGTTCTCTGTGTAATGTTTTTTCTATACTTTCTGCTAATTCGCTGATCTCATCCTCGGCTTCCTCTAATTTGCTGGTTGTTCCTTCCAATGTGTTCTTTGTTTCTGCTATGTCATTCTTCATTTCCGCTTGGTTGTTTTTCATTTCCAATTGGTTGATTTTCATTGTTTCTATATCTTTATCCATGCTGTTGAGGTTCCTCATAATCATCACTTTTTTTTAAATTTATTTTTGTTACAGATGTTTCTCCTTTTTTCCCCATTGACACCCTCTTCCTCACCCTACCCCCAGCTTTTTTGTCCATGTCCATCAGTTATGCATATATGCGTAAATGCATATAAGTTTTGTGGTTTATCTCTTCCCTCCCCACCCCCAAACTCCTCTTCTGAGGGTTGGCACTCCACACCCCACTTCCACGTCTCTGGGTCTACCCTGTTCCTCAGCCTGTTATGTTCATTATATTCCACAAATAAGTGAGATCATGTGATATTTGTCTTTCTCTTTGGCTTCTTTTGCTTAGAATCATACTCTCCAGATCCCTTCATATCGTCTCAAAGGATAAGAGAACTTTCTTTCTTACAGCTGCATAGTATTCCATTGTTAATATGTAACAGCTTTTTTTTTTTTCCAGTCGTCTACTGATGGACACTTCGGCTGTTTCCAGATCTTAGCTATTGTAAATAGTGCTGCTATGAACATGGGGCTACATATATTCTTTCTGGTTGGTGTTTCAGGCTTCTTAGAGTATATTCCTGGAAGTGGGATCACTGGGTCAAATGGCAATTCAATTTTTAATTTTTTCAGGTAACACCATAGTGTTTTCCATAGTGGCTGCACCAGTCTGCATTCCCACCAGCAGTATAAATGAGTCCCCTTTTCTCCACACCCTTGCCAACACTTGTTGTTTGATGATTTATTGATGGCGGCCATTCTGACAGGTGTGAGGTGATACCTCATTGTTGTTTTAATTTGCATCTCTCTGATGATTAGTGATGTTGAGCATTTCTTCATATGTCTCTTAGTCATTTGTATGTCCTGTTAGGAGAGATGTCTATTTAGTTCTTTTGCCCAATTTTTAACTGGGTTCTTTTCTTCCTTTTGTTGAGTTGTATGAGCACTCTATATATTTTGGAGATTAATCCCTTATCTAATGTATCATTGGCAATTATGCTCTCCCATACAGTGGGTTCCCTTTTCATTTTGATGGTTGTTTCTTTTACTGTGCAGAAGCTTTTGAGTTTGATGTAGTCCCATTTGTTTATTTTTTCCTTTGTTTCTGTTGCCTTAGGTGATGTATCAGTGAAGATTCTGTGGTGTATGATGTCTGAAATTTTGTTGCCTACAATTCTAGGATTTTTATGGATTCACGAGTCACATTTAAGTCTTTTATCCATTTTAAGTTTATTCTTTTGTATGGTGTAAGTTGATGGTCTAGTTTCAATTTTTTGCATGTAGCTGTATAATTTTCCCAACAACATTTATTAAAGAGGCTGTCTTACTCCATTGTATACTCTTACCAACTTTGTCAAATATTAATTGAGCCTAATGTCTTGGGTCAATTTCTGGATTCTTTGTTCTGTTCCTCTGGTCTATTTGCCTGTTCTTGAGCCAGTACCAGGCTGTTTGATTACAACAGCTTTGTAGTATAACCTGATATCTGGTATTGTGATCCCACCTCCTTTGTCCTTCTTTTTCAAGATTGCTGTGGCTATTCGGGGTCTTTTTTGGTTCCATGTGAACTTTTGAAGTATGTGTTCTAGTTCTGTGAAATATATCATTGGTATTTTGATGGGGATTGCATTGAATGTATAGATTGTTTTGGGTAATATCGACATTTTAATGATGTTAATTCTTCCAATACATGACCAAGGTATGTGCTTCCACTTTTTTATAACTTCCTCTATTTCTTTTTCAATGTCCTGTAGTTTTCTTCAAATAGGTCGTTTACTTCTTTGGTTAAGTTTATTCCTAAGTATCTTAGTTTTTTTGCCGTGATGGTAAATGGGATTTTTTTTTAGTTTCTCTTTCTGTGAGTTCATCGTTGGTGAATAAGAATGCCATTGATTTCTTGACGTTAATTTTGTATCTTGCTACTTTGCCAAATTCATTTATTAAGTCTAGTAGATTTTTGATGGAGTCTTTAGGGTTTTCTATGTATAATCTCATGTCATCTGCGAATAATGACAGTTTCACTTCCTCCTTTCCAGTTTGGATCCCTTTAATTTTTTCTTGATGTCTGATTGCTGTGGATAAGACTTCCAGTACTATGTTAAATAAGAGTGATGAAAGTGGGCATCCCTGTCTTGTTCCTGTTCTTACGGGAAATGTTTTTAGTTTTTGCCCATTGAGTATGATGATGGCTGTAGGTCTTTCATATATGGCCTTTATTATGTTGAGATATGATCCCTCTATTCCCACATTGCTGAGTGTTTTTATCAGAAATGAGTGCTGGATTTTGTCTAATGCTTTTACAGCGTGTATTGATATGATCATGTGGTTTTTATCTTTCATTTTGTGTATGTGGTGTATCACATTTATTGATTTGCGAATATTGAACAGCCCTGCTTCCCTGGGATGAATTCCAGTTGGTCATGGTGAATAATTTTTTTGATGTATTGCTGGATCCGATTGCTAGTATTTTGTGTTAGGATTTTGGCATCTATGTTCATCAGGGATATTGGCCTGTAGTTTTCTTTCTTTCCAGTGTCTTTATCAGGTTTTGGAATTAGAATAATGCTGGCCCCATAAAACGAGTTGGGAAGTCTTCCTTCTTCTTGAATTTTTTGAAATAGTTTGAGGAGAATGGGTATTAGTTCTTCTTTGAAAGTTTGGTAAAACTCCCTCGTAAAACCATCCGGGCCTGGGCTTTTGTGTGCTGGGAGAGTCTTGATTACATCCTCAATTTCCTCAGTTGTTATTGGTCTGTTGTAGTTTTCTATCTCTTCCTGATCCAGTTTTCGGAGACTATGTGTTTCTAGTAATGTGTCCATTTGTCTTAGATTGTCGAATTTGTTGCCATATAAATTTTCATAGTATTTATTAATGATCCTTTGTATTTCTGTGGTGTCAGTTGTTACTTCTGCTGTTTCATTTCTGATTTTGTGTATTTGAGTTCTCTCTCTTTGTTTCTTGGTGAGTCTAGCGAAGGGTCCATCAATCTTGTTCATCTTTTCACAAAACCAGCTCTTTGTTTCATTGATCCTTTGAATTGTTTTTTTGGTCTCTATGTCATTTATTTCTGCTCTGATCTTTACTATTTCCTTCCTTCTACTTGCTCTGGGGATTTCTTTTTGTTCGCTTTTTAGTTCTTTAAGTTGTGAGGTTAGATAGTCTTTTAGAATTTTTTCTTGTTTCTTGAGGTAGGCCTGTAGTGCTCTGAACTTCCCTCTCAGAACTGCTTTCACTGCATCCCATAGATTTTGTGTTTTTGTGTGTTCATTTTCATTGGTTTCCAGGAAGTTTTTAATTTCTCCCTTGATCTCCTCGGTAACCCATTCATTGTGTAATAACATACTATTTAGCCTCCAAGTGTTCAATTGTCTTTGCGTGTTCTTGTTGCAATTGATTTCTAGATTCATGCCATTGTGATCTGAGAAGATGCTTGATATGATTTCAATATTCTTGATCTTGTAGAGACTTCATTTGTGTCCTAACATGTGGTCTATCTTTGAGAATGTCCCATGTGCACTTGAGAAGAATGTGAATTCTACAGTTTTGGGGTGTAATCTCTGTAGATATCTATTAAATCAATTTGGTCTAGTGCTTCATTAGAGTCTCTGTTTCCTTGTAAATTTTTTGTCTAGAGGATCTATCCAGTGATGTCAGCTGGGTATTGGAGTCCCCTGCTATGATTGTATTGCTGTCGATTTTTCCTTTGAAGTCCTCCAGAAGATTTTAAATATATTTTGGTGCTCCTATATTGGGTGCTTATATGTCTACCGAGGGTATATCTTCCTGTTGGATAGATCCTTTCAATATTATGTAGTGACCTTCTTTGTCTCTAGTTATGGCCTTCATTTTGAAATCTATTTTATCAGATATGAGTATTGCTACCCCAGGTTTTTTTTTCCTTTCCATTTGCCTGGAAGATTTTTTTCCATCCCTTCACTTTCAACCTATGTGAGTCTTTTGTTGTGAGGTGAGTCTCTTGTAAACAACATATACATGGGTCATGCTTTCTTATCCAATTAGCTGCTCTGTGTCTTTTTATCAAAGCATTCAATCCATTTATATTTAAGGTGATTATTGATATGTACTTATTTATTGCCATTTTTGTTTAGTGTTGTTATATTTTCCTTCCTATTTCTTCTACTAATTACAGCAGTCCTTTTAATATTTCTTGGAATTCTGGTTTGGTGCTTATGTATTCCCTTAGCCCTTTTTTTTTTTGTCTGGGAAGCTCTTTATTTGAACTTCTATTGTGAATGATAGCCTTGCTGGATAGAGTAGTCTTGGATTCAGATCCTTGTTTTTCATGACCTTGATTACTTCATGCCATTCCCTTCTGGCCTGTAGTGTTTCTGTTGAGAAATTAGCTGATATCCTTATGGGAGTTTGTTTGTAGGTAACCTGTTGCTTCTCTCTTGCTGCCTTTAGGATTCTCTCTGTGTCTTTAATTTTTGGCATTTTAATTATTATGTGTCTTGGTGTGGGCCCGTTTGGGTTCTTCTTACTTGGGGCTCTTTGTGCTTCTTGAACTTGAGTGCCTTCTTCCTCACCAAATTAGGGAAGTTTTCTGTCACTATTTCTTCAAATATATTCTCTAACCCTTGCTCATTTTCTTCTTCTTCGGGGACTCCTATGATGCGAATATTATTACGTTTTTAGTTGTCTCATATTTCTCTTATTCTGTCTTCCTGTTTTTTAATTGCTCTTTCCTTTTGGTTTTCTGATTTGTTGCTTTTTTCTACCCTGTCTTCTAATTCACCGATCCGGTCCTCAGCTTCCTCTACTCTGCTATTTAGTCCTTCCAATGTGTTCTTTATTTCTACTATGTCATATTTCATTTCTTCTTGGTGCTTCTTCATTTTCAATTGTTATAGACTTTCAATGTTTCTATTTCTTTACTCATGGTGTTGATGTCCTTACTCATGCTTGTTGAGCTTCCTCAAGATCATGGCTCTGAATTCTAGCTCTGTTAACTTGCTTAACTGCATTTCCTTTATCTCATCTTCGGTAGAGGACTCTTGTTCTTTCATTTGAGATTTGTTTCTTTGTTTCACCATTTTGGCTATCTCAGTGGGTTTTGGTGTCTGCCAAATCTTCCTTGTGGATGTTGGTGTTCTGCTGTTTGTGGCTCCCTCTACTGGGTTTGGATGAGCATGGGTGGACCCACGTTAAACACCACTGTCAAGTCTTACTTTCCTGGGTAGATTTGCAAGCCCAGGAATGGTTCAGTTATCCTCTGACTTTTTGCCTAGAGTCTATTATTTGTGGTTAATTGAAGAGCCTTGTGTTCTCAGTTGAATGAGAACCTCCCTCAGGTGTTCAGCATTAGAGGATTTTCCTAGGGTGGGGCAGATGCTGGTTGTTAATGAGCCTCAAATTGCATTTCAATGGCACACCTGGGTGAGGTTGAATCTCTGAGGGAGGGGCTACCCCCTCTCCCCAGAACCCTGGGAAGGAGTAAGATGGCCACTGTCATGCGTGGCCACAACTCAGCAAGAGCTCTGAGCGCCCTTCAAATCCCGAGTGTCCCCCACAGTTCCAGTCCAGTCCACCCTCCCTCTGCCAGAGCTCAAGGTGAGTGGCTGTGACTATTTTAGTGCTTTGTCCTGGCCCTCGGTGCTGTGGAACGGAGTTGGGAATTTAACCCTGATGGCGCTGCTCACAGCCAAGACTGCTGCTGTCTGTGGACTCCCAGCCCCCCTCTCATGCCTCCGCAATCCTACCAGGATCGATTCAGTGTCCCTGGTTTTATGATCCTTGCAAGCTGCTTTTCTGTTGCTTTTTCCCGACGATTTGTCTTTATTTTAGTTGTAATTCCAGTTTGGTCCTGGGAGATGGTCTGTGTAGCTTCCATTCACTCTGTCGCCATTTTGGAATCCATAATCATCACTCTTAACTCTACCTCTGGTAACTTGCTTAACTCCATTTCATTTATCTCTTCTTCTGTGGAATTCTTTTGTTCTTCTCATTTGGTATTTGTTTCTTTGTTTCACTATTTTGTCTGGCAGTTTTTTGGAGCCTGCAGTTTCCCTGTCAGCGTTTGCTGATTATGGCTCCCTCTGCTGTTTTGGATTAGTATTGAAGGTACTATGCTACCAATGCCTAGTCTTATTTTCCTGAGTAGAGTGGTAGGCAAAGCAAAGATTCAGTTATTCCAGAGCTTTTGCCTGCAGGCTGACTATTAGTCTCAGTTACTTAATGAGCCTCAGGTGGTAGCCCTCTGCTGTATGAAAAATCCCTCAGATGGGCAGGGTAAAAAGATTTCCAGCTCATGGGGCAAATGCTTTCCCCTGGGCTAAATTTGCTTTGAGAAGAAATGGTTTCTGCACTGTGGGTTATTGGCTCAGAGCATATATCCAGGCCTCAGCCTTCACAGTTCAGTCTACAGAGCCAAGACACACAACACTGAGAGTCAGGCCCAAGACTCAAAGCTTTCAGGGTCTCTTCTCTGCCTACTGGCTGTCAGGTAGGCTCTGGCTGTTAATGAGTCTCAGGTTGCACTTTTCCAGGTGGGTGATGTTAAATTCCAAAGGAGGGGCAGTTGCTTCTCCCCAGGCTAAAGCTGCTCTGATAGGTCTACTTGACTGAGATGTTTAATGAAGAATGGGTGAGGGCTTCTGCATAGGAACTCACAGCTGAGTTCCCAGGAATTTCACCTTCACAGCTGAGACCCCAGAGCCCGGGCCCCCAACACTGAGAGCCAGGTCTGAAGCTCAAAGCTTTTAGAGGGTCTACTCTGCCTAGTAGCTGGCAGGTAGTCTCTGACTGTTAATGAGGCTCAAGTCAGGCTTCTCTGAACTGGGTGGTGTTAAATTTCCGCTGGAGGGGCAGTTTCTTCTTTCCTGGGCTAAAACTGCTCTGGAAAGGTGCTTTTTTGAGGTAGATGACTACTGTATTATTGGGGGGGTGACTCAGCATAGAGCTCCTGATAGCCTCCTTCCCAGGTCTCTTCCCAGTTCCATGAACACCCTACTCTCCTCACACAGTTCCAGTCCAGTCTGGCCTCTCTCTGCTGGAGCCCAAGGTGAGTGGCAGTAGCTGTAATTCAGTGCACTGGCCCTTCAGTGAAGTGCTGGTCTTCCAGCACCTCTCCCTGCTGGATAAAACCTGTGCTGTGGTGATTTTCTCAGCCAGGTGTTATGTGGGTGCCTTTCTCTGTTCTGCCACTGTGTGCTGGAGAGCTGGCTTGGCGTTTAAACCCTCAGCTCTTCAGAGGGAACTGCTCACAGCTAAGACAGCCCTCAGCTGCTGCCCGTGGGCACCCAGTCAGCCCTTTCTCACCTCCACAGCTCCTACCAGTCTCCATTTGTGTCCTCTTTACATTCCTGGTTATTAGGTTTCTCTCCAGCTGCAATTCAGTTGTTTTTTCAGATGGTTTGTGTTCATTTTAGTTGTAATTCTAGTTAAGTCCTGGGAGACGGTCTGTGTAGCATCCATCCACTCCACTGCCATTTCCCCCTGATCTTAAATAGTTTTTTTTAATGAAAGAGTGATGAAAACATCACTGTCCTAAGATAACACCTGTTTTATTTTTTTTAAATATAAAAAAGATGTACAACTTTACCAGTAATCAGACAATGCTGATTTAAATAACAATGAAATTAGATAACAAATATCAAAAAGTTTGATAATAGTGGGTGTTGGTAAAGATGTCTGGAAACGGAATATCATACATTATTGTTGACAGTATACATTAATAACACCTGTTTTAATTCTGACAACAGCAAACACTGTTTCTTCATTAATTATAGGCTTCCTATTTATGTAAAACCACCTCTCGTACTTATTAGTTATAGAAATCATGTGTTATTGAAGACAGGCTAGAAAAGGCGTGTTTAATATATTTAGACCTAAGAACTTTTTCTTTGTTTACTAAAAATACAAAGACAGTTTAACAGACTTAAGTTAAGTTGTAGATATTGTTGGCCAGATGTAAGAATTTGTTGAGATTTTATTCTTAGCTTAGGGCTTCTGATTTCTATATGACAACCGTCATTATTATCCACAATCTGTAAGATATTTTAATTCACAGTTGAATATATCCTATCAGTGGCAGTAAGTTGTTTAGTTTGGAATGCCATTTCCACCCTCTTCACCTGAGACTGTTGATTTCACACCAATAACATTCAGTCTCTTCATCCTGATTACTTACTGGTTTCTTACTATTTCCTGAATATAGGCATGGCTGGACTCCCTTGTTTTGCATCAGATGCAATACTTTTTATTTCATATACTACCAAATCTTATTAATGCCTCCTCTTCTTTTCACTAATTTGCTAGACTTGGCCATCTGCCACTTCACTTCCTCAGCCATGCCAGCCCATATCTCCAGATAACTACAAGACTTAAAGACTTGACCTGGATTTCTCTTGATAACTTCAGTCTCTCAAGGTCTAAAAATTAATTAATCTGTCTCTTGTCATTTTAACTGAGAAAGCCATATACTGAGAAAGGACAATCATATTTGACAAAGGCCTGATACCTTGAATATTAAGAACTTTTACAAATCAGTAAGAAAAAAAGAGGCAACTCAATAGAAGAGTGAATGGAAAACATGATGAAAACCCTGAAGAGCCATTTCAAAGAATAGGAAATATGAATGGCAAGCAAACATGAAAAGGTGTCCAAACTTAGTAAATCATTGAAACCACTATGTGATGCCTTTTCATACTCAACTAATTGACATATATGAAATTATGTCAATTTCAAAGATTGGTGAGGATATGGAGCAATGATCATTTTCATACTTGATTGGTGGGAGTAAATTTTGGAGCAGTCACTTTGGAAACAAATTTGGAATTACCCAATAAGATTAAACATATGCACATTCTGTGACCCAACCATATCCTGCTAGTTATTTGGCATTTGTTCTCTAAGTGACTTGCACAAAACTATTTTCAAACAGTCATGTTTGGAATACCAAAAATACTGGAAATGACCAAATATTCATAAATAGTATGATAAATAAATTATGGTACATTAAATCAGTAGAATACTATACACCTAGAAAGTATATGAGCTATACTTACATTAATCAATAAGGGTAAATCTAAAACACATAACTTTGAATAAAAATGCTCCTCACAGGAATTCTATGTTTTCGTTATTAAGTTACCCAGTTAAGGGTTTTTTGATGTCAAGTGAATTTGTGGCTTCCCTCTTTCAGTCTTGAAATACAAAATTCAGCAAATGAAAACAAAGTTAAGGCAAAAAGGTTTGTTAGAATTAGTTAATATGAGTATTTGATTGAAGGTACATTGACTAATACTGGCTTGCTGCCAGTTAAACACTATTTTCATAATAATAATAGTAATAAAGCTAGCTCTTTGTAACATTTTGAATATTTCACAAATCATAATTATGTAATTCCTGTAAAAGTTCAAATGTACAGAGACTAATATAAGACAGATATTAGGATAAAAGTTTGTAAAAAGAATGTACAAAGAGATAAACCACGGACACACTCTAGAAACCCAGAACTTTCTAAGGTTATGAATATGGATTCATGTGGTTGCTTTTAGTGTTCTCCTGATATGATTAGCTACTACTAAAACAATATGGGAAGATGAAGAGAACCCTGCAGACTCTTATAACTCTATGATCTTTTTCCAGTTGTTCTGTAGACCATTGGATGTGAGAGTGGGCCCAAGAATGAAAGGAAAGATTGGTGTGTTCTTTTAAGCATTTAATTCTACAAACAGCTCTGGAGTTTCCTTTTTGAGTTATTTTCCAACCCTTCTTACTTTTTGCCTTCTGGTATTTATTTATTTATTTTAAAATCCTCACCGGAGGATATTTTTCCATTTATTTTTAGACAGAGTGGGAGGGAGAGATAGAGAAAGTGAGAGAGAAACATCGATGTGAGAGAGACACATTGACTGGTTGCCTCCCACACCACCCCAACCAGGGCCAGGGACCAACCACAACAGCCATCTGGCATTGAGAATATGACCTTATGTTTCCACATTTCCTGCTTTTACAAAGTTAGAGACTCTCTATGAAGTTAGAGTCTATAGAGAAATGGGTATATTCAAGGAGTTGGGGAGTATATTATTATGGGATGGTCACACAATTCACTGAAACTCATCAAATGCACTCAGTTTTAAAGCCAATACTGAAATACAAAGGGTGTGTGACTGTGGGATGGGGGTGGGGATTGTTCTGTATTGCTGAAAGCAGGATCCCCTCATTAAACTTGCCTTGTATAAAATACAAAAAAAACAAAACAAAACAAAATCAACCAACAACAACACACAAACCCAGAATTAATTCTGGTAAAAAGTCACAAATATTTCTGAAATTGGACGAATGTCCTATAACATTGGTCTTAAATTATTTTATGATGTCTTAAAGTCCTCCAGAAATAGAAATTTTCTTCAATCTCCTTTCACTTGACACAAAATTCTAAAGCAGTGATTTTCAATTGATGTGCCCCAAGAATTTTTAAAAAATGCAATACCTGACTATTTCTGTCAAGGGCACTGACAGAAATTTAAAAATGACAACCAACACAATAGCCATCTGGTGTGAATGAATCAAAATTATACCTCTTTTTGTTTTTGTCAGATCGGCAAAAAACATATATTTTTTTCTTGTGTCACAGAATTTTAGTAATTAGTGTATGTAAGCCATGAGATAAAAAGGTTTAAAATCACTATTCTAAAGGAAAGAAGTTTAGAATGTGGAGTACTAAATCTATAGTTTAGGCTCTGTTTGACTTCTCTTCTTTTTATATCAGTTCATGAAGTTTGGTAAACATTGTTTAGAGAGGGATTATTAGAGGTGTCTGAGGAAGTAATAAAAATGTAAAGTACTCTGCCACACAGGTAATTGGAAAGCAGTGATAATGTGTCGTTATTCACATTTGTTAAGCTACAAATCCTTTGTTAGAAATAGGCAGAAGAACTTGGATTCCAGAAACAATGGTTGGACCCAAATAGTCTCAGTTTTTCTTTAATTCTTGTGAAACCAAAAATATTTGAGACCATGAAATTAACTCAGTTTTATAAAGCATGCTGATTCCAGTTTAATAGATTCCAATTTAACTGTTGATTCAATTATTCAATAATATACTGAATATGTATTTTTTTCTCTCAATTTTAGAACAGGTCAATGCAAGAGTTGAAGGAAATTTCTATTTCTGAAGGACTTCAATGTCATGGAATCATTTTAACCTCTGTTATAGAGAGCAATAGGATATAGGGAAGATGGATATACAGGAAGTGGGACCTAGGACCAAGTATTGTTCCACAATGTGTGAGAGTAATAATCTCAACCACATGCACACGTGCACGTATATGCAACTACAACCTTTTTTTTTTTTTTTTTTTTATGGAGTATCTACTTCTAAAGATTGTTCATCTAGAATTTAACGAGTTTCTTTTTGAGCTTTCAGCCCACAAAAGACTTCTAAGACAACATGTCATTGGGTTCTAGATTACTTTGATCAGCTCATTTAGTTTATTGATGATTTATACATTTTGTGTTCCTTCTTTTTCTTACTATGCGGTCTCTTCCCAATTGAAAATGAAGATTGCTGTGTCCACTGTATCCTTGCCTGCTTGTTTTGTGAATTCCTGACCCTCTGCAATATTGTCCTGGGACAAGCTTCATGTGGCATCTGTACCTCAGAAGCCTGCTGCTGTTGCTGCGGAGATGACATGGGGGATGACTGTAACTGCCCTTGTGACATGGATTGTGGCATCATGGATGCCTGTTGTGAATCATCAGACTGTTTGGAAATCTGTATGGAGTGCTGTGGAATTTGTTTTCCTTCATAAATATTTATCTTTTGTTTGTGTTAAAACTGGAGAGTGTTTTAAATTTTTTTTTTTTTTTAAGGAAGAAGAAAAGCACATGGCAAGATTCTGATGAAACAAGCAACCTGCTATTTGCATTGTTAATTCATTTTAAGTAATCTCTGAAAGCCTTTTTTTCCCTCTAACCAAATCTACATGGTTTCATATGTGAAATTTTAACTACTTTTAAACTTCTTAATAGGAATCAATGACTAAGGAACATTTTGACCAAAGAAAAAAAAGCTAAATGTCTTCTTCTTTTCATACATATTTCTATTTCTTTTAATCTTTCTTGACAGACTTTTGCTCCAAATTTATTATTTCTCAGTGGGTATTAAAAGTGGACTATTTTTGATGTGTATTTGTTAATGGTTAACAGTAAACATTTTTACTTTAAAGTAAATTTTGGGAAACAAATAAAATAAAATAAACTTTGGAAAACAAATTCAGATAGTATTTGGATACCCAGTATTTATCTCCATGCTCTGTTCTCCACTTTCTCCATTTGTTCAACAGACATTGAGTGTCTACTGTGTGTCATCTGCTGAGGCACAGAGATGGATGTCATTCAGTTTTCAACCACAAGAGAATACAGTTTAGCACAGGAAAGATACCTGTAAAAAATGAACCGCAAGACATACTGAAGTAAGGATTATGAGAGAGAGAAACTCAAAAGGTTATAGGAATAAAATACACAGAAAACAACAGCTAATATCTGTTGGAATATGTAGAAGGCTTTAAGGACAATGTGGCATTTGAAGAAGCCTCTTAGGATAAGTGGTTCATCTGCTGTTTGAATGAATTATTTGGATTTAGGACAAAGTTTTAGGTGAGTAGCCTGAACTATGTGTGTCCTTAAACAGTTAAAGAAAAAATGTCTTAAGTATGTATTTTCTTTAGTTGTAAGACTATAGCGTTTTTTTTAAAAAAGCTATAAAATTTAACTAAAAATATACATTTTTAACACATAATTGAAAAGTTATGATAAAGTTTTGGATAAAAACATAAGGCCTATTTAATTAAGAATGTGAAATACTTTTGACAAATTGCATTTAAATTAGATTTTTAATATTAAAATCCCAATATTTTTATTTTGATTTATTTAAAAGCTATCTTTTTATTTGAGAGTTGTGTTTTTTTCCCCCACAGGAAGGGGCTTGTATGTTTGTTTTGGTTTGTTTCTTAAGCAATGTTATATTTTATAAACACAGTTAACCTTCAATGCAAACCATTCTTCCAAGGCAGTGGGAGTCTTGACATCTACCACTGTGACCAATTTCAGTATTGCAATTTTATGTTAAACTAATATGCAGGTTATAAAACCTTAAGTGTACAGAAATAAGTCAGTTACAAGACTGAGTATATTGCTATTCAGATAGAGACTTTGTGTTGCAAAGATAAAAGAGGACTTTTTCACACTAAGTGGTCTCCTAAGTTTGACCTTCCCAAAGTTGCAGTTTGGCTTGATTTAATATAATTCCATGTAGAAATTTTGAAAATATATTTTGGGTTAATAATTATTTTCAGTTTTTCCAGTTGAATATGAAATTAAGAGTAAAAACAAGTGCATATTTTTAGGAAGCTTTTTAGCAAACCTAGCCTTTTAAAAGAGTTTTTAAAAACATGGCAATACCATCTATGGTTTTTCCTTTGAGATGAAACCTAGTTTCTACTTATATCTTTATTTAAAGGGCTTAAAAAAAGTTAGCAAATTCTTTACTCCCCTGTTTATACACGTACACACACTCACAACTTAAAATTTTCTGCTTTAAATAGAATTCTCGTAAACGTCTGTCATTCTCTTCCTTGTCTAAAGAATGTGTTTCATTTGTTACATAATATATAAGAACATCTTGTACTGTTTCTTAGTAACCAGAATCTGAATATTTACATATACCCAGAGTTACCTTAGGTGTATATATTAGGATGTAAGTGTCATCCCTATATTGACATATAAAGCCTTCTAATGACCTGAAATTGCAAAAATATTTCACTTTTTATCCTGCAAAGTTTTTCAACTAAGTGGTTTGTCTAATACTTAAATATATTCTGCTACTATTCGCAATAAATATATTAGCACTTTTAAAATAATGTTTCTCTGTAACAGAGAACACTAATAGAATTTTTATTTTCATATGTGTACCCATAGTACTTTTCCTCTATTCTTCTCTTTACAGTCATTCCATAAAGTAACTTGTATTATTTTTAAAAGATCAATAAAAAAATAAATAAAAGTAAGCAATTGTGAAAATAATTTCAATATATTTTAGAATTTCTGTATGTAAAATGTTTTATTGAATTATATAGCCATCATGACTAAGTGCTGTACTTACAGTTATAGATTTGGTCTCTTTAAATGTGGAAGCAATCTTATTTTGAAATTCTGTCTGTATTATCCTGAGTACATTATTTTGAAATAAAAAAAAAGACCTCTCTCTTGTGCTTCAGAATATTTTGTAGATATGTTCTATGTAATTGATATATTAATGGATATTTGAACAAATTCAACTCTAATTTTAAAACCTGAGGCTTTTATCATGTTACTTCCCTTTTTGAAGATTTTTCTAGTCTCCTTATGTAAATCACATGACTTTACACCCCTAATGAACTATGAAAAATTCAGATCAGTTTATACTACAAATCACAGTTGACATGATTTCAAAACATAGTGTTCTTTAAAAGATTTATAATAGGTCAAAATGTAAGCTCTGTACCTTTCTTTTGGTAACTTTTTTTTTTGCTTCAGAATTATCTCCCAATTTATAAAAATTAAGGTAATTTTTTATATGTGCTTAGATTAAACATGAAAGACATATGAAATTAGGTATTAGATTTAATGAATTTTACCCAAAAGTAAATCATTAGAAATATTTTCATCTAGGGTTTTTGTCACAATTTTTAAATGTCAAGAAAAATTTTAGTATTTAACCTCTTCAAAATCACTTTATTTAGGACAAATTTTTTATGTAGAAATATAATTTATTTTTGTGTTCTTACAGTATATCAGCTATATCCATTGCCTCACCCGAAATAACCAGTGTTTCTTAAACAGTTCAAGGAGTAACCAAGGAAACCTTATGAAATAACATTCTATTCTTTATCTATAAAAACGTCCTAGATTCTAATGCTATAAACATCAAAGTCACTACCTAACATAAATAAGACTCAAGTTCAGAGGCTTTGGGACTTACCTCTTGAATTTCAGTTTATATCCTTAGATTTACCCAACCACATATGAATAAGTTTATTAATAAGATTATTTTTCAAATTATTCAAAACTTTTCCAATTACTTGTGATTTGTAGGCCTGTAGGTTTGTTACGTCTAATCTGACAGGCAAGATAAAATTTCACCAAATACTAAAGTAGCAATTTTTCTCTTCCTTTTATACTAATATAATAAGGCATACACATAATTTTTGTTTTCAAGGGTGGTTAATATATTAATAGGTTTATTCCAAAACATATTTATATTTTTAAATCAAAGATTAGTTACTATAAGAAGAATCCTTTTAACCATTTACATGGTTAACCAGTAACTTTTAGTGACTTTTCTATAGGTACCTCAGGAGAGTCATATAACCCTCAGGAAGTTTCAAACTACAGAAGTTTGGAACTTCCCATGAGAAAAATCATAGTTTCAAAAGTGATGCTACTAATATTTATTTATTTAAGATTACTTGTAGAGATTTTGGTTAAAATGGAAGAGGTTGTGGAGAAGGGATAACATTATGATATAGCCCTAATGTGGAAGATAGTTTTTGCAAAAAACTATCACTGATAACTAAATCCACCAAGTATCTTAACCTTGCAAAATTCCCAATGAACAATGGCTGCTCCTTCTACTTTATTTATTTATTTATTTCATTTTTATTTATTGATGGTAGAGACAGAGAGGAAGGGAGAGGGAGAGATAGAAACATTGATGAGAGAGAACATTGATTGGCCGCTTCCTGTGCACCCCCAACTGGGGACTTGACCCACAACCTGGGCATGTGCCCTGACTGGGAGTCAAACTGGCGACCTCTTGGTGCATGAGTGCGACACTCAACCGCTGAGCTGCACCAGCCAGGCTGCTCCTTCTACTTTAAATAACTGGGAATTCAAATATTTAATAAATGATCAAATTTTAACGAAGTCAGTAGTCAATCTGGAGAAGAAAAAATTATAAGCCACAGCTGAGCCCCACCTAGAAAGCATGATCTCTAGGCAGGCAGAAAGCTGCACCAACACATTCTTCACTGAACTAGGACAATAGTGTGACATTTTCCACTGGCTCTACAACTAATCCTCTCAAGCTGCCAGATGTCAACATGAGCAGTTTCTTGCCTTCTAATTGACTTTGGCTACTAGTTCTAGTTCTATTGTTTGTTTGCCCATTATTTATGCCCTCTACACCTTACTTACCTCAGTGTTCACTAAAGGATTCCTGAATTTAGTTGTGAGGTGACCATGAAGACATAATTTTAGATAACCATCCTTTGGCACATGATTAATGTGGGGCATAGATATATGTGTTAAAGGCAAAGTATAGCTCTGCAATTAAGTGTTCACTTCCAGGAAGATCTTTGTGTGAGTTTCAGTTGAGAATAATTTTTAGGAAAATAGTGAAACACAAATTCAAACAAATTCTAAGTTTAGCTTGAAAAATTGAAAAGGTTTTTAAGTTCTATCTGATGCATAAAGGGGTAAGAAGCAAAGGAATTACATTCCAAAGCCGAGAAAGAGAGTGTACAAAAGCAGTTGATTCACTTGACAGAGTTCATAGCTTTTTGCAAAGGAATAAGAGCCTGTTGAGCAGGGAACCAAAAGATCTCATTATAGGATGAAGCAAAGCCATATTAAAGCTTGTGCACTAGTAACTATGTCTAAAAACAGCCTGCTGTTTTATATTGTACCAATACATTTCTTAACTTTGCAGGTTGCTGTGTAAAGATGAACAGAGCCTGTCTGCTGGATGCTATGCCAATTACAGATGTGGTGGAGTGGTGTCAAACACCTACAAATAGTTAGGATCTCAAGCAATCTAGAGTGAAACAAAAGTTTTAAAATGTCACCTCAAAACCTAGAAAGCACAATTCATCCTGTGTGTCTGACTCTTAGAGTCCTGAGATCACCTTTGTTATATAATTTAATGTGGATCCCTCGTTCTTTCAAGGACATGAATAGTGACTAAGAGATAAGGAGAATATCTTTCAAAAGTAACAACTTCAGATGACAAGGCATCTGTGATCAGCTCTGCAGGAACTGTGTTTTATTGGTGTTGAGGTGAAGGAGGGAAATACCTATGAATATATATTGTATTAGATTTTGTTAGATCATCAGAAAGAATAATTGGTCATATTTACACAATTATACTTTAGTAAACTATTATACCAGCTTTAATACATATTCTGGTAAAAGTCCTTTAAATTGCAATCCCAAAGCAATTTGACTAAGGACATTTTAAAAACAATTATTCATAAATTAATGAATAAAATTAATAAAATGAAGCAATGGAGAGAATCAGAATAACAGATTAGTTAAAGCAAAGATATGCAATGCATAACAGAATTAAGGCATTTCTTTTATTCAAACTCAGTGCTTAAAAAAGAACAAATCCATCATCTTGAAATTTGACTTGTAGCTTGACATTAAAAATAATATGAGTAGAATTTTCAGTGGGGTAAGCACAAAACTAGTTCAAGTTGTGTCACTCTCAATTACTGTACTCAGGTGGTGTGCCCATTAAAATTCCCACTTGTGGGTTTCGCTCACTATGCAAATGGGATCATTACTTGGAGAATTTAATTGGTTATGACAATGGGAGTAAGACTTTTCCTTTCAAAATAAACCTACTTACACACATTTTCACTAGAAATTTGATTGTTATATATATACTTTGGATTGTTTTGCTCTCTAAATATTTACTAAAATTAGACTCTGCTTACTTTTTACAAATACTGCAAATTGGATCCAAATTAATTTGTATGGTTTTATTTGTCTATAAGGCTAGTTAGGATGAATCTTTTGTAAGTTATATTATCAAAATATTATAAAAATCTTTGTACCTTTCACTCTGCCCATCACACAAGGTACACTTCCTGTAAAGGGTTTCATTATTTAATAGCATACATTTTCTTTCATAATAGTTCTAAATATTTAATTTGAGAGGCTTTTCTCATTTTTCTTTTTTTATCCCTTTAAAAAATGTACAATTAAGAGTTAAGCTGCCTTCTTAGATGTATAACATATATAATATTGCTTAGGGTCCATGTCTATAACACTTTTAAAAAACTTTATATGCACTGATAAGATGGGATAACAACATTAAGCTGATTGTCAGAATTAATTCTAGAGACACTTCCACCAAGAGCCAACTGAATTTAAAGAGCGCAAACAACTAGATTTATTGGGGTGATCACTTCATTGATATATAAATGTCTAATCACTTATGTTGTATACCTGAAACTAATATAATATTGTATGTTAACTGTAACTGAAAAAAATAGATAAATATTAATAAAGAGAACAGACAATAAATCAGTGTGAAAGTGTAACTCTCCATACACCTATTATCTGTTTTCATTGATTGGGGTGATTTCAATTGGAGAAAACCTAAGTTTATAGCTACCCTAACAAGAACATTGATAATGGCCTGAATGTACAATGAACACTGCAATTAAAGTGTGGTTTGATGGATGTAATATTAAACCGGCCAACCAGAAATTTAGTTCCTAGAAAATGACTACCAGCACTTCCCAGAGTTAACTTGAAGTAGGGTCAGGATTGCCATGAGTATTCATGAAATGATCTCAGGGAAGCACTAACAGTTTCTTGAAAGAAAGAGCTATGCAGTCTAAATTTTTATTATTGTAACAAGTTGTATGACAAGTATATATGCTTTATCACTAGCTTAACTAGACTTAAATATAATATTTTCCTTTAATGTAAAAAGGAATTTTCTAAAAGCAAAGAAAGAAATAATTCAAAGTGTTATAGAAAAAGAAATACTACAAATTCACAACTGGACCATTGGGCAAGATTTTTAACATCTGTAACTATGGCAAATTCCTATAGAATATCAAATATGGATTTAAGTCTCTAATATTCATTTTTCTATAGTTCTAATTGTGCCCAGAGGATAAGAAGGAGTTGGCATATCCAATAAATATAACCATTTACAAGCACAAAGTTCCCTTTGAAGTTAATAGGACCTATGGAGAGGAGAGTATGCACCACGAAAACAGAGCTCATCAGAATTTGGTTCTGTATTTTTAATATGCAGTGATATTGCAACACATTGAGATTTTCTTACTGCTTATCTCTTTGTACGTGATATTTAAGTTGGAGTTAAGGGAAATGCTCCATGTGTAGAGGAAAGATAGCCAAAAAGAGAGGATGTGATGATTGGCAAACATACTCAGAGATGAGCTTTGTTAGATAATATCCAAAAAGAACAGTACCTGATGTTTGTAGAGCTTAACTTTTCAAAAGGAAACCATATCCATTTTCTCATTTGATCTTCACAACCCTCTGATCCATCTAGTATATATACACACACACACATATATATATATAACTTTTACTTCCATTTTACAGATAAAAAAACTGGGACAGCTTGTGTAAATTCATTTCCTAAAGTAGCACGGTTCCTGATAGACCTAAGAAACCTGATTTTTATTCCCAGATCATTCCATTAGAATAGTATACTCTTAAGTTATCTTACATATAACTTAATATAATAAATAGATTTAATCACAACTGCTGAACTTGAAGCTGGAGTGGGGACATGAGGATGATCTGAAGTCTTGCCTGCTCTATCTCTTGTCTCCCATCTTTCTTACTTTGAGTGGGTATTCTGGTGTGGGCTCTAAAGGAGTCTGAAAATCATAGCTATGGTGCTACTTATCTCTTATTGCATGCATTGACCTAAAAGTCAATTAACCCACAATTTTTCACTGTCCTGTGTTTCCTTAATAATTTGTTTTTGTTTTTGTTTTGTTTTCAAGATAGATGAGGAGTTCAAGAATTAGGTATTTTTCTTAACACTGTTTGCTGGTCCTGGTCATTCTCCATTTGTCCGTCCAGATGGGTTCACTATCTCTGCCTACTTTGTGCCAGGCTCCTTTGCATTCTGATTTCCAGTTGGCTTTGACTGACAGGGAATTCAGAAAGTGGGAGGATAGAGAGAAGTCAAAGTATTAATTTCTATCCCATTCCCTGCCAGGAATGATTTTTCACAACTCCATTCTTCCATATAAGGTGCTCCTGTTCAGCAGCTCCTCTCCCACAGCTACAGGTCCCTGCTCTTGCTCCTTCAGGCAAGAGAAGTAGTATTTCCCACTTTCTCCGGTTCCTGGCTCTTCACATTCTCTTTTTGGTTACTTTACAATTTATTGTTCTACTATAAACAATCCCTTTCATTAAATGCTCTTCAGTTAAGCCCTTTGAATGAGCCATCTGTTTCCTGCCATTACTCTGACTAATGAGGTAGTAAGGAAGAGTGAGCTCGTGTGCACACAAATGTACGTTGCCTGAATCCCACCTTGTTACCATGTATTTCCGAGATTTATCAAAATAATGGAAATCCTGGTAGTCTCTTAGATGTCTCGTACCACAAGAACTACACTAGACACTCCAGAAATTTGCTTAGCAATTACACGTTTAATGCTCACACATTTCCATGCAAAGATTTAACACTATAATAAGATAGGGGTAGGAGAGGGAAGGAAAGAGGTTATCCAAAGTTTGTGACTGAGTTTACAAAGCTTTAAAATCCCTGGAGATGATGAAGTTTTTCTTTGTTCTGTATAACTTGAAATGATTTGACCATCATCAACATAAGCCGTTCCATCATATAAATTTGAGCCTGGAAATTAATCCCTCCAGAAACTTCTGTTTGAAGACCCGGTATGAATGTAACCAATAGTAATAAAACAATTTATTATGACATCTATATGCCTTCAGAATTAAACCGTTCTAAGCTTAAGTCCAGTATGAACCTTAGACATCCAGTTCAACTCTAAGTTTGTAAACTAACATTTTAATTGACACCTCAAATATTCAACCAGTTAGTCAAGGAGCATTTACTAGTCACCTTTCTGTGTGCCATACTATGTGCTGGGAATAGTGATATTAAGGTGCCCATCAATGAGTTCTCATTTGAGAGAGAGAGAGAGAGAGAGAGAGAGAGAGAGAGAGAGAGAGAGAGAGAGGAGAGAATGTATATTGGTTTGATAGAATTAAAGAGGTATAATAGAGAATACTTGTTATGAGAACAGAGAGGTGAGAGTGAATAAGGCTCCCTAGGAGAGTCAGGAAGGTTTTCCAGAAGAAGTATACATTCAAACTGGGATTGGGAGAAAGAGTAAACATGTATTTGTACATTTTGAAGTTGCAGTACTGTTAGAAAGCATAGAGAGTAAAGGGTGGTGGGAAGAAACTGAACTGAGTATAACAAAGCAGCACCATAAGTGCCTTGCTGATAACTTCTGAACTGTAACCTGTAGGCAATGTGAAGCCTTCTGAGAATTATAAGTAAGAAAAACGTGAGATCAAATTTATATTTTGATAGGGGCAGCAGTATGAATGACAGACTAGCAGGGATTAAGAATAAACTTGGGTAGACAGTTAAGGACAGTGCATTCATTTACACAAAAGATGGTGACAGAAGAAGACTTGACTTGGGATGGTGAACACACAATACAATACACACATGTTGTATTATAAAATTGTACAAATGAGATCTATATACATTTATTAAACAACATCAAACCAGTAAATTCAATAAAAAAGAAGTGGAGCAAAATAAGTAAACATACTAATTAATTTAATTTAATTTTTAAAAATGGTGAGGACCTAAACTAAGGCACTGACTATAAGGACAGATAGAGGAGGGAGAAGTAAGTTAAACACATTTCTGAAAGAAAACTGAAAAATGACCTAGGAGAATTGACATGTTAAATGTGCCCAGTGATTGCATATAAAACCAACTGTATGTATATTACATAAAAGTCAAGTTTAGAGAACATTTAAAGTACATTCGTATTTCAGGCCACAAGTGTCATGGTTTTATTAAGTGAGATAATGAACCTGAAAGAGATTATAAAGAGTTTCACCAATATTAGAATTCCATTTAGGGCTTACATGGTGGGAATGGTAGTATATGTGCTGTTCAGATGGGTAAGCTAGTGAGACAAATGCAGAGTAAAATCTTGTAGTTCTCTAACATGCTAAGGATGTATGCTAATATATATAAGCCAGGGGCTGGGGGAAAGAACTGAGAGGAAAATAGAAGAAAAAGACAAAGGATTTCCAGAGTACCTGGCATATAAAACTTATTCATTTATATAGTTGTTGAATTAATGCATGAATATACAAATTAATGAATATATATACATATATATATGTATATGTATATATAGTGATAAACTTAATGTGTAAAATTGAATATGTATTACTTGAACACACTGGTTAACAATTATTACCATAATAACTGAGAAAGAGGAGAACTTCACTGCACTATAAACACAATGGTTTGATCATTTTTAAGAACATTGACAGATCAGTTACTGATTACTGATTAGTTAAATGAATTATTTTCTATTTGGCTTTATGAGAAAGTCCAGTCCAGTCATAAGTTTTAGGTACTGTATGACCCACATCTTTTTGCTTGTCCTCCAGCAACTCTAAAATACTGAGTAAATCTTACAAATGTGTGTTTTTGTCAGCCTTTGTCTTTTTGCATAGCCTGATTCAAATTTTCAATTGGTCATGTTCCCAGTTTTGTGTCAGTCTGGGAGGGGGTTTACAGGTCCTAAGAGGTTGCCTGATTTGTCTTAAGTTATGTGCATCACACATTGTGTTTCTTTAGTCTTAATAAAATGACCCAATCCTACTTTAGCAACTTTATTTGTCACAGAATACAGCAAAAGTTTCATAGAATTAAGTTATTTTCTTAAAAAAAAATATGTTAATAAATGTGATATATCACATAAACAAAATGAAAGATAAAAATCATGTGATCATATCAATAGATGCTGAAAAAGCTTTTGAAAAAATCCACCACCCATTTTTGATAAAATCTGTCAGCAAAGTGGGAATAGAGGAATCACACCTCAACATAATAAAGGCCATATACGACAAACCTACAGCCAACATACTCAATGGGCAAAAACTAAAAGCATTTACTTTAAGAACAAGAACAAGACAGGGATGTCCATGTTCACCACTCTTATTTAACATAGTACTGGAAGTCTTAGCCACAGTGACCAGACAAGAAGAAAAAATAAAAGGCATCCAAATTGGAAAGGAGGAAGTGAGATTATCATTATTTGCAGATAGTATGATATTGTACATAAAAAAAAAAAAACCTAAAGACTCCACCAAAAAACTGCAAGATTTAACAAATGAATTCAGCAAAGTAGCAGGATACCAATTAACATCCAGAACTTGGTGGCATTTTTTATACACCAATAATGAACCTTCAGAAAAAAAAATCCCATTTACCATTGCAACAAAAAAAATTTAAAGATACCTAGAAATAAACTTAACCAAGGAGGTAAAGGACCTGTTCTTAGAAAACTACAGGGCATTAAAAAAAGAAATAGAGGAAACATAGAAAAGTGGAAACATATAGCATGTTCATGTACTGGAAAAATCAACATTATTAAAATGCCCATACTACCCACAGCAATCTATAGATTCAATACAATCCCTATTAAAGTACCAATGGCATATTTCACAGATATAGAACAAATCTTCCAAAAGTTTATATGGAACCAAAATAGACCCTTAATAGCCACAGCAATCTTGAAAAAGAAGAACAAAGTGGGAGGGATCACAATTCTGGATATCAGGTTATATTACAAAGCCATTGTGATCAAAACAACCTGGTATTGGCACAAAAACAGGCATATAGAACAATGAAAAAGATTAGATAAGCCAGATATCAACCCAAGACATTATGCTCTATTAATATTTGACAAAAGAGGAAAGAGCATACAATGGATTAAAGAGAGTCTTATCAATAAATGGTGTTGGGAAAATTGGACAGGCACACACACACACACACACACACACACACAAAGAAACTAGACCACCAACTTACACCACACACAAGAATAAACTCAAAATGGATAAAAGACATGAATGTAAATCATGAAACCATAAAAATTCTAGAAGAAAATATAGCCACAAAATTTCAGATATCATACATAGAAATTTCACTATTACATTGCCAAAGGCAAGAGAAGCAAAGCAAAAAATAAATGGGACTACATCAAAATAAAAAGCTTCTGCACAGCAAAAGAAACCAGCATCAAAGTGAAAAGGGAACCCACTGTATGGGAGAACATATTTTCCAGTGACATACCAGATAAGGGGTAGTTTCCAAAACATATGAAGTACGCATACAATCCAAAAAAAGGGAAGATAAACAATCCAATTAAAAAATGGGTAGAGGACCTGAATAGACACTTCTCCAAAAAGGACATACAAATGTCTAAGAGACATATGAAAAAATACATTGTCATTAATCGTCCAGAGATATACAAATTAAAATGACTATGAGGTATCATCTCATACCTGCCAGAATGGCTACCATCAACAAAGCATCAAATAACAAGTGCTGGTGAGGATGTGGAGAAAAGGGGACTCTAGTACACTGCTGGTGGGAATGCAGACTGCTGCAGCCACTATGGAAATCAATATAATGTTTCGTCAAAAAATTAAAAATGGAACTGCCATTTGACCCATTGATCCCACTTCTAGGAATATATCCCAAGAAGCCTGAAACACCAATCAGGAAGAACGTATGCACCCTATGTTCATAGCAGTGCTATTTACAGTAGCTAAGATCTAGAAACAGCCCAGGTGTCCATCAGTAGATGAGCGGATAAAGAAGCTGTGGTGCCTTGGCCGGTTTGGCTCAGCAGTTAAAACATCGGCCCGCAGACCAAAGAGTCTGGGGCGAACCAGTTACGGTTTGGTCCCCAGCCCTGGTCGGGTTTGAGCGGGAGGCAACTAATTGATGTGTCTCTCTGCCATCGATGTTCTCTCTTTCTCTCTCTTCCTCACACACTATCTGAAGATAAATGGAATAATATCCTCGGGTGAGGATTAAAACAAAACGAAACTGTGGTACATTTACACAGTGGAATACTATGCAGCTGTAGAAGGAAAGATCTCTTACCCTTTGAAATGACTTGGGGGGACCTGGATAGTAGTATGCTAAGCAAAACAAGCCAGTCAAAGAAAGGCAAGTATCACATGATGTCACTTATTTGTAGAATCTAATGAACAAATTAAACTGATGAACAAAATAGATCCAGAGATATGGAAGTAGGGAACAGACTGACAAACCTCAGAGGGAAGGGGGTAGGGGGTGGGAATAGATAAACCAAAGAACTTATGTGCATATATGCATAAACAATGGACACAGACAAGAGTGTGGTAAAGGTAGGGGTAGGGGTGTGGAAGGGGAAGGAGGGTGAAAAAAGAAGTGACATCTGTAATAATTTCAACAATAAAGATAAATTTTGAAAAATAATTATGTTAAAATGTAAATATTTAAATTTACATTGCAAATGCTAATAAAATTTCATGGAGATCTTCAAAATATAGATGCTTACTAAGAATAATAAGGGAGAAAGGGAGCCACAAGGCAAAAGGAAGCCAAGTGGGTTCTTTTTGTTCCTAGTGGTAGAGGCTGGTACAATGCAGCTGCCCACATAGAAGTTTGATTTGCATCTGGCAACTGAATCATAAAATATGAGTTGAAGGCTTTTCTGTTCATGAAACTATTTCTTAATTGTTGAAAGTACGGAGGACAAGGCAATGGAAATTCAAACCATAATACAAAAACTTTAATTGGTCAAAATTTTTATATGATGTGTATTCTGATTCCTTGAGTGTTGTTTTCAGTGAACATGTCATAGAATAAAAGAAGTCACATGCTGAGGCTTTCATATATTATGAAGTCAAAAGGTTGCCATTTATCTGTTACATTTTCTTTTAAAACACCTTTTTAGATTCTTTGACCTAAAATATGATAAATTATAGTGAAGTGTATAGATGGTACAAATAATTAGAGGTTATCCCTAAAACTACCTATTTTAAAAATATTTCAGTATGCAGTGTTGACATCTTAATCATTTCTTCTTTTTTTTTTAATCCTCACCAGAGGACGTTTTTGCATTTATCTTCAGATAGAGCAGGAGGGAGAGAGGGGGGAAGAGAGAGAGAAACATCAATGTGAGAGAGAGACATCGACTGGTTGCCACCCACCCGACCCCAACCAGGGCCGGGGATGAACTGCAACCGAGGTACGTGCCCTTAGCGGGAACCGAATCCGGGACTCTCTGGTCCGCGGGCCGACGCTCTAACTGCTGAGCCAAACCGGCCAGGGCTAATCATTTCTTCTTTAAAGAAGAGTGTTCAAGATAAGTACCATATGGTATCACTAATATGTGCAATCTGAAAAACAAACAATAAACCCTGAACAAACAAAACAAAACTAGACTGATACACAAATAAAACAAAATGATGGTTGCCAGGGAAGAAGAGGGTTGGAGTTGGACAAAACAGGTAAAGGGTATCAAGAGATACATGGAGATACAATGTACAGCACAGGGAATATAGACAATAGCGTTATATTAACTTGTATGGTGACAGATAGAAAGTAGACTTTTTGTGGTGACCATTTCCTAATGGATATAAAGGTCAAATATAAATGCTGTACACTTGAAACTAATATATTAGTGTATTGTTAATTATACCTCAATTTGAAAAAAAAAAAAAGATCATCTGCCTAGGACAAATGACTACTTCCATGGAGAATGAAATTAATATTTAATTAAAAAAACATTTTAAATTTATGCTTTCTGAAATTTCAACAAATATATGATTGTAAAAGGTACCAAAATGTCTGCATGTTTTTTCTGATGAAACGGTTATATTCTTTACATATGCACTAAAAAATTCCCATTATTTCGAATTTAGAGATTGTCTTCAAAAAGTTATTCTAAATGAAAAAATACGGTAGGGTAATACATTGCATAATTACACTCTGAGTTCACATTATAAAGTATTATACTTATAAGTTTTACAACCAGAAGTAGCACTGTGGTTGTCATATATTACAGTACACACAATTTGATTGTTACAGAGCAGACATCTGCCAGAAACATTTCAGTTTAGCATGATGAATTTACCTTAGCCCTGTCAAAAATCACATTGCAATGCCAAAGTATTGCTTTGAATATATGTTGAAAACAGAAATAAATTTGTTGAGGTAGAGTTTCAAATCCCCTCAGAATCATGTCATTACTGGTATTGTGGCTAGGCACATGTGAGCTCAGGTTACTCCATGGGGTATTTGCCAATATGAATATAACTCAGTTAATCAGAACAGCTAAAGAAAAGATATTGTTGACTGTGGGTGATACAAGGAGTTTATAATCATCACAGCAAGGATTCTAGCATACTCAATGTACATAAAAATATAAGGATATTTAAAATTCTTTTCTAAGCCACTTAAACACATTTTGAATGGGAAATTGTTTGTCTGCAGCCCATTTTTCTGCTTAATGGTAAACCTCCCTGAAGATTTAACTGAACTCTAATAGAGGCCATATTTACCCCCAAAATACCTAGTGCAATTTACACTTTCCTAGTGTGTGAAGTACAAGATTACAGTGAAAGATGCAAACAATTGGGAGATTGTTTCAAAACCACTTAAGAACCATTGACAAGTTCATGTCCAGTACCTTTGGGAGCTTAGGTAGACCACAGTCTTCTCTACAGCCTGCTTCAAAAATGCCAGGGGAAATTTTACTCTAATTTCTTGAAAGACCTATGAATTCTATCAAGAATTTGCTGCACATTTTGGAAAGATTTCATGGAATGCACATGACCACATGATAGGCTTGTTATATCCATGGCAACTTTTAAAGTTTAAGATGCAGAATAAAGACTTCTGCCTTAATAATACCAAAGGGCCACATCCATATAGGCAAGATTGTGTGCAGGGTTCATAGTTTAACTACCATAAAATTCAGCTGCTGCTTTCATTTGAGAAATGTGGCAGATAAAAGCAGTTTCAATATGCACCATTGCATTAATGTAGATGTAGCACAGATATATTAAATTATTTCCTCTCAACACCATGCTCCAAGAAAGTAGTAAAAGTATTATGTTTGCATGATACTGATTCGACATGTAGTCTGAGAAATATGTGAAATGTTGTATTTTTAAAGCACTTGGTTTATGAAAAGTCATATTTGAGAGAGTGTGGAATCAATTCACAGGGATAGTTTATGGTCTAGGAACTCTCACAAGGTAATAGGAAAAAACTGGTATATATGTAAAAAAGTCCTGACAGAAGAAATATTAATAACCTGTATTGAACTTCATCAAGGTAGAATAATAAAAATTATACAATTTCTTTCCAAGGTTATATCTGCAAAATATCAATAGTATTTGCTTACCCTAAAGACTGTGTTGATATCATTTTCCAATTTATATCTTCTTGTTGCTTCTAATTCAGCAAGAAATATAAATTTCTATCATATTCTTGTAAGCTACATATACAAAGACAAGATCTAATACAAAAATATCTCAGAAGACAATGAAGTGTTTATATTATGTTGATAAAAACAAGGAAAAATCCTGTTGTATATAGATCTTCCATCTATATCCTGGAAGAACACCCAGAATAACTGATTTGAAGAAAGTTTGCTGACACTTCTCTAGCAAAATTTGACTATAACATATAGGTATGAGAATTCTAGTTGTCTCCTTCTAAGATGAGAAACCCATAGCAAAATAGCCCAGATAAACAAAAGACATGGTTGGGTAGAGAACAGATAAATACAATTATACTGTACTTAGAAAATATTGGCAACATATCCCCAAAAAAGGGATTCATAGAACTTCAAATTATGACACAACAGATTAACATATCACTGCAGGGCAGTGAAAAAGAACACTGCACTCATAGGAAAAAAATATTTTTTATTAGAACCTCAGGAAATCCTTTTTCATATGAATTTGGAAAGTTTGAATAACATAACAGGTCTGGTATCTCCTACATATCTTCTTTATTAAAAATTTTTAAAGTTTCAAATCTTTTCTACTTGCCTGCTATGGCCTAGTTAGGGGAATTAATACTATAAACCAAGTTTATTTCCTCTGAAGTAAGTCGTATGATGAAGCATGTCAAGATTTTTAATTGTGAAAGCATCAGAGACTTTTTGGCAGTCTGATACCTGTTCATAGAGCTCCATCTCTGGCTCTTAGATCACGTAAAACTTGAGATATTCAGAAACTGATGCTCAGCATTCTTTTGTTGATATAAGGCTGCAGAATCAAGATTCTCAAAAGGAAAATTTCAATTATAAAACATCTTCAAAGTAGAAATCATCACTTAACATTATTGTGTACATGTTGCCTTTATGTACACAATAGTTTTTAAAGAATAATTTGAAATGTTGAATTAATCCTGATAATACAGTAGTTTGTATAAATAACAATAATACTTACAAAAATTAGCACTATTAACCTGTGGGCTCTATATTCTTTTAACCGTAACAACATTTCTGGACTTCAACATCTGTCTGCATCATCTGTATCCTTTTTCTCTTTCAATGCTATCTGTGGACATATTTCTTCTTATGACTCTGACTTTCCTTTTATTGAGCTCTATTCTGTTCATCATTGTTCAGTTCTCTCAAATTGCCTGTTTATAAATATCCTCTTCTAAGTTCACCATTCTTTTTGCTCTGTGCTTTTCTTCAATGTCTAATTCTCTCGACATTTTCAGTACCTTTCAGTTAAGTTTGGTACACATTTCTAAGTGGTAGCTTTCTTCTAGGCAATGGGAAGATGAGATAAATCAGAGTTGACTTCTGCATTTCTGGAGCATACAGCAGACTGAAGGAAATAAAGATATGAATAAATTATGAAAATGCATTATGAGAAGATTTAGAGAAATGTGAAAATTGTATGGGATTACAAATGACTGAGGTTTAACAGGAAAAATAATTATGATGAAAATATCATTTGAGCTAGTTCCTGAAGGATGATTTCAAGTTTTTCAGGAAGACAAGGGAGAGAAAGGAAAGGTAGTTTAAGCAGAAGGAATAACATCTACAAATATAGGAAGCTGTGAGGATCACAGCATGTCCCAAGACCAGAGAACATAAAATTTGTCTAAAAGACAACTTACATGGTATAAACAGGGTAAAAGATGAGACTGAAAATATAAACTGTGGCCAAATTGTGTGGTTTTTTTTTTTTTTATGCCATGCCAAGTAATTCAGATTTTATTTTCTGTGTAATAATTTAGAAAAAGAAAAGGCTATTTTAGATTTATGTTTTAGAGAGGGCTTTCAGGAAAATTATATATTGGAAATGAGAGCGCACAGGGAGAAAGTGAGGCCAGATATGATGCTATTGTTTTAGAAATGTCAAGAGTTGTCTAGTACCTAAGACCATCAAGGCTTTGGCAGGGGTTAAAGATAATGGAGATGAACCATTCAGGAGACATAGTGATGATCAAAGAGGTGGATCTCAGTAATAGGATATGAGAATGAAGAAGAGAGTCTTTTTTTTACACCAAAGTTTTTATTTTGAAGAACTGCCTTATGGTAATGTCACTAAGGTAAAGAGCATTAGATGAACAGAATGTGCTAAAAATAAGGCCCCCAGAGTCATGGAAATGAAAATATACAGGCAGTTTGACCTGAGAGATGGATTCTCAACAAAGAGGGCAGGGCTAGAAAAGTACATCTTAGAGTAGTTTTAATTTGGATAGGGTTGCCCTGAATGTAGAATCTGAAGCAAGAATTTGTATTTAGTTTGTTTAGGAGATGATACAGAGAGCAGGATTGAGGGATCAGGGAGAGGGAGATAAGTAAGGAGAAAAAGCCAATTTGAAAGTGTTATTGAGGTTGTCACTGTTGGCAGTAGGACTCATTTATGTCAGAACCAGCTGAGAAAGGCACAGAATGCTTTCCAAAAATGTGCACCTGAAGGAGAACAGGCAGGAATATTAATCTGTGAAGTCTTCCTCCATTGACTGACATGGCCTTCGAGGGTGTTAACACTCTACCCTTCTAAGCTGTTTTTGCCCTGACCAACCTCTGTCCCACAGGGTCTGAGCTCCAAAGCCTGGTGCAGAAAGCTAGTAAGGGGTTATTTGATGACAGATTTGGTCATCATGAAATAAGTAGGAGCACATGTGTAACTATCTACCCTATTCATAGCTGAAAACAGAGGTGGAGCTTAGAGGATGAAAGTCAGGGCACCAGATGTGTTATCTATAAAGGTTACCGCAAATAGGTCCTAGGTGAAGCTATTCAACTTGATGAGGTAACCAGAGTGAACATGCAGACATGCACCTTTTGATATGGCCAGATTTTAGAGTAAACCCATAGAAAGTATGAAATATGGTTGTATTTTTTTCTATATGCACCTTTTTAAGAAATAAGTCCAAAGTTTTCACCAAACTCTCAAAATGCTTCTTGATCCAGAAAAGTTAAAGAAACACAAACATAAAGCAAGAATGGAAGTGCAAGAAAATATATTGTAGAAAAACATTTAAGGGTTAGAGAGGAGAAGCTGGAGAAAGAAGTGTTAAGTGCCCAAGCATTGGAGCCATAAAGACTTGACTACTATCCAGGCTCTAATTTGAGTAGATTATTGCATTCTTTAAAACTCATTTTCATGCTCTGTAAAATAGATGATAAAGTAGACAACACTTAGATCATATGGGTGTTATGAGTATTAAATAGAAAATGTGTGCAAGTACTTAGGATAAAGTAATTGCTAATTAAATGATGAGTTATGAGAAAAGTAGAAAAATCACAGAAAGAAACTGTGTTATAGAATTCATGGAATAATTTGGAAAAGAAGCAAGTGATAGTTCTTATTAGGCAATTATATGAGAGGACATTGGAAAGAGTTCATTGGATATATTTTTTTGTATGTGCTGACCCAGAGACTGCCTTCCTTCCTTCTTTCCTTCCTTCCTTCCTTTCTTCCTTCCTTCCTTCCTTCCTTCCTTCCTTCCTTCCTTCCTTCCTTCCTTCCTTCCTTCCTTCCTTCCTTCCTTCCTTCCTTCCTTCCTTCCTTCCTTCTTTCCTTTATTGTTGAAAGTATTATTGATGTCTCCCTCTTTTTCTGCCATTAACCTTCTCCTCCCAGCTCCCACCTCCCTCCTGCTTTCCCCAAACAAATGTCTGTACCCATTGCTTGTGCATATATCCATATAAGATCTTTGGTTTATCTATTACCACACCTCCCAACTCCCATCCCGCTGAGGTTTGTCAGTCTGTTCTCTAGTTCCATGACTCTGGATCTCTTTTGATCAACAGCTTATTTTGATCATGATGTTGCATAAATAAGTGAGATCATGTGGTACTTGTCTTTCTCTGACTGGCTTATTTCACTCAGCATAATACTTTCCATATTCCTCCATGTCTTCTCAAAGGGAAAGAGACCTTTCTTTCTTACCGCTGCACTGTATTCCATTGTGTATATGTACAACAGCATTTTTATCCACTCATCTACTGATGGACACTTGGGTTGTTTCCAGATCTTAGCTATTGTAAATGGCGCTACTATGAACATTGGGATGCATATATTCTTTCTGATTGGTGTTTCAGGCTTCTTAGGATATATTCTGAGAAGTGGGATCACTGGGTCAAATGGTAATTTCATTTTTAATTTTTTGAGGAGGCAGCATATTGTTTTCCATAGTGGCTGCACCAGTCTGCATTCCCAACAGAAGAGTACTAGAGTCCCCTTTTCTCCACATCTTCACCAGCACTTGTTGTTTGAGGATCTGTTGATGGTAGCCATTCTGGCAGGTGTGAGGTGATACCTCAAAGTCATTTTAATTTGTATCTCTCTGATGATTAATGATGTTGAGTATGTTTTTCATATGTCTCCTGGCCATTTGTATGTTCTTTTTGGAAAGTATCTATTCAGGTCCTCCCATTTTTTAATTGGATTGTTTGTCTTTCTTTTGTTGAGTTATATGAGCAGTCTATATACTTTGGATATTTACCCTTTATTCAGTGGATCATTGGCAAATCTGTTCTCCCAGATAATGGGTCCCCTTTTCATTTTGATGCTGATTTCTTGTGTCATGCATACGTTTCTTAGTTTGATGTAGTCCCATTTATTAATTTTTTGCTTTGTTTCTCTTGCCCTAGGTGATGTATCAGTGAAAATTCCAGTATGTATGATGTCTGAGATTTTTCTGCATACATGTTCTTTTAGGATTTTTATGGTTTCATGGGTTACATTTAAGTATTTTATCCATTTTAGTTTATTCTTGTGTATAATGTAAGTTAGTGGTCTAGTTTCATTTCTTTTTTATGTACCTGCGCAATTTTCTTAACACCATTTATTGAAGAGACTATCTTTAATCCATTGTACACTCTTGCCTCTTTTGTCAAATATTAATTGTGCATACTCTCTTGGGTCGATTTCTGGGTTCTCTGTTCCGTTCCATTGATCTATATGCCAGTTCTTGTGCCAGTACCAGGATGTTTTGATTACGATGGCTTTGTAGCCTAACTTGATATTTGGTATTGTGATCCCTACCACTTTGTTCTTCTTTTTCAGGATTGCTGTGGCTATTTGGGGTCTTTTTTGGTTTCATATAAACTTTTGGAGTATTTGTTCTAGATCTGTAAAATATGTCATTAGTACTTTAATAGGGATTGCTTTGAATCTGTAGATTGCTTTCAGGAGTATGGACATTTTAATTATGTTGATTCTTCCAATCCATGAACATGTATATTTTCACTCTTTTATATCTTCTTCTATTTCTTTTTAAAATGTCCTGTAGTTTTCTGAAGAATAGGTCTTTTACCTCCTTGGTTAAGTTTATTCCTAGGTATCTTAATCTTTTATTTGCAGTGGTAAGTGGGATTTTTTTCAAGTTTCTCTCTTTTTAGTTTTTTTTTTTTTTTTTTTAGTGTTCATTATTGATGTATAAGAATGCCGTTGACATCTGGATGTTAATTTTGTATCCTGCTACTTTGCCAAATTTATATATTAAACTTAGAGGATTTTTGATGGAATCTTTAGGCTTTTCTGTGTACAATATCATGTCATCTGCAAATAATGACAGTTTCACTTCCTCCTTTTCCATTTGGATGCCTTGTATTTTTTCTTTTGTTCTTTTTTTTTTTTGCTGTTGTTCTTTTTTTCTTTTACTTTTCTATGCCTTGTATTTCTTCTTCTTGTCTAATTTCCTTGGTTAAGACTACAATACTATGTTAAATAAGAGTAGCAAAAGTGGGCATCCCTGCCTTGTTCTTGTTCTTAAGGGAAATGCTTTTAGTGTTTGTCCATTGAGTATGATGTTGGTTGTAGGTTTTTCTTATATGGCCTTTATTATGTTGAGATATGATCCCCTTAATCCCACTTTGCTGAGCATTTTTATCAGAAATAGGTGCTGGATTTTGTCAAATGCTTTTTCAGTGTCTATTGATATGATCATATGATTTTTATCTTTCATTTTGTTTATATGGTATATCACATTTATTGATTTGAAAATATTGTACCAGCCTTGCACCCCTGGGATGAATCCTATTTGGTCATGGGGAATAATTTTTTAAGTATAGTGCTGGATCTGATTTGCTAATATTTTGTTGAGGATTTTGACATCTATGTTCATCAGGGTTATTGGCCTGTAGTTTTCTTTCTTTGTAGTGTCTTTATCTGGTTTTGGAATTAGGATTATGCTGGCCCCTTAAAAAGAGCTTGAAATTTTTTGGAATCGTTAGAAGAGAATGGGTATTAGTTCTTCTTTGAATGCTTGGTAAAACTCCCTTGTGAAGCTATCTGGACCTGGGCTTTTGTTTGCTGGGAGTTTATTGATTACAGCTTCAAGTTCTTTAGTTGTTATTGGTCTGTTCAAGTTTTCTTACTGTTCCAGTTCAATTTTGGGATACTGTTTGATTTCAAGAATATGTCCATTTCACCTACATTATCCAATTTGTTGGCCTATAATTGTTCATAATATTTTTTAACAATCCTTTGTATTTCTGTGGTGTCAATTGTTACTTCTCCTCTTTTGTTTCTGATTTTGTTTATTTGGGTTTTCTCTATTTCTTTCTTGGTGGGTCTGGCTAAAGGTTCATCAATCTTGTTTATCTTTTCAAACAACCATCTCTTGGTTTCATTGATCTTTTGAATTTTTTTTTAGTCTCTGTGTCATTTATTTCCATTCTGATCTTTATTATTTCTTTCTTTCTATTTGCTCTTGGTTTTTCTTTTTGTTTCTTTCTACTTCTTTAAGTTGTAGGGTTAGACAGTCTATTAGAAATTTTTCTTGTTTCTTGAGGTAGGTCTGTAATGCTATGAACTTCCCTCTCAGGACTGCTTTTGCTGTGTCCCATAGATTTTGTGTTGTTGTGTGTTAATTTTCATTGATTTCCAGGAAGTTTTTTTAGTTCTTCCTTGATCTCCTTGGTAACCCATTCAATGTGTAATAACATGCTATTTAGCCTCTGTATGTTTGAATATTTCATTGCAATTGATTTCTAGTTTCAGCCTTTGTCATCCAAAAAGATGATTTATGTGATTTCTCCCTGGGCTAAATCTGCTTTGAGAGGAAAACTCTGCCTGAAGAAAAGGGTTTCTACACCATTGGTTAATAAGTCAGCACTTGGGCCAGGCAGCCACCTTCTGAGCTCTGACTCCAGAGCCTCAAAACCCAATGATCAATGACCATGAGCTGGGCCAAAGTCTCAGAGTGCCAAGAGACTCATCTTTGCCTTCAGTTTTGCTCATAGTTTCTGGCAGTTAATAAGCCTTGGTTTGTGCTTCTCCCTGCCTGGAGTGGTTAACTTCCCAATGGAGGGACATTTGCTTCTCCTCTAGGCTAAAGCTGTCTGATGAGAATGGTCTGCTAGGGAAATACGGCTACTGCAGCATGGGTTAATGGCTCAGCATCGGGACCCAGGCCTCAGCTTGCACAGCTCAGTCTTCAGAGTCATGAAACCCAACAACCTAGAGCCTGGGCCAAGTTTTAAAGCCTTCAGAGACTTATCTCTGCCTACTGGCTGTGGGGTAGTCTGTGGCAGTTCATGAGCCTCAGGTTGTGCTTCTCTAGGCCCTGTGAGGTTAAATTCCCAAGGGAGGGACAGTTGTTTCTTCCCCAGGCTCTAGCTGCTTTTATGGGAAGTGCACACTGTGCCTGATGAGCATGGTTCCTGCAGTGTAGGTCAATGGCTAAGCACAGGGACCCAGGCCTCAGCCTTCATAGCTTAGTCCCCAAAGCCATGAAACTCAATAACTGAGAGCCAGGTCCAAAGTCTTCAGAAGTTAGTCTCTGCCTACTGGCTTGCTGGTAGTTTCTGGCATTTAATGAGCCTCAGATTGTGCTTCTCCCCACCAGGTGGGGTTAAATTCCCAAGGGAGGTGAAGTTACTATTCCCTGGGCTAACGCTGCTCTGATGGGAAGGGGCTGCTTGAGAAAGATGGCTACTGCAGTGTGGGTTAATGGCTCAACCTAGGGATCCAGGCCTCAGCCTTCACAGCTCCATGAAACCCAACAACTGAAAGCCAGGCCCAAGGCTCAAAGCCTTCAGAGACTCATATCTGCCTACTGGCTGGTGGGTAGTCTCTGGAAGTTAATGAGCCTCATGTTGCTCTTCTCCCAGTTGAGTGGGGTTAAATTCCCAACAGAGGGGCAGTTGCTTCTTACCCAGGCTAAAGCCACTGTGATGGGAAGGGGTTGCTTTAGGAATATGGCTAATGCAGTGTGGGGGAATGACTCGGCATAGGACTCCCGATGGCCTCCTTCACAGCTCTCTCCCCAGTGCCACGAACCCCAACTCTCCTCACACAGCCCCAGTCCAGTCAGCCCTCCCTCTGCCAGAGCCCAAGGTGAGTGGCTGTATCTAATTTAGTGACCTGACCCTTCAGGGAAATACTGATGTTCCTAGCGACTCTCCCTGCCTGACAAAACCTGTGCTCTGGTGATTTTCTCAGCCAGGTGTTATATAGGCACCTTTCCCTGTTCTACCACTCTGTGCTGGGGAGCCAGATTGGGGTTTAAACCCCTGACTTTTCAGAGGGAACTTCTCACAGTTAAGGTAGACCTCAGCTGCTGCCTGTGGAAAGCTAGCCAGCTCTCTTGCACCTCTGCATCTCCTACCAGTCTTGATTTGGGGTCCAATTTGTCCCTGGTTATGAGGGTTCTCTCCAGCTGCTCTTCAATAGGTTTTTCCAGGTGATTTTTCTTTATTTTAGTTGTAATTCCAGTTTGGTCCTGGGAGATGGTCTGTGTAGCTTCCATTCACTCCACTGCCATTTTTTCCCTCCCTCCAGTTTATTGGATTTTTAACCATTTTGCCAAGAATAATAAAAGTTAAATGTTGGGCAGAGAAGAATAGAAGAGTTGATTAGAAGATTATAAGGTTGAGGAGTAAAGTATTGATTGTCAACACAGATTCTTACAAATCAGATGTCTCACCCAGTATCAAGCTTTACAAATAATTTTAAGGATACGCTCAATCAAAGCATAGATTAAACAGAGGTATGGGATTTCCACATGGCTTTCTAGGCCCTACCTTGTACATCAGACATGCTATCTGTGGCTCAAAATAATATACAAGGCCTCCAAATAAGGTTTTGCAGAGTTATCTGACAGAGCCAGTAGCATTTAAGTTATGAAACACATATATTTTATAGTCAGTAGAGTTCTTATTTTATGCTACATTCTCAAGAGTCATGGCCTTATAAATCCAGATATTCTGGATTTATTTACTGTAGTAATCTTTTACCCAGGAATATCCTGCCAAGACATTTCTGTGGATAAGATTTATTTCTCTAGCAATATTGTTATCCATGTAAGTCCAATTGACAATGAGATTAGATCAATTGACTTTTCTGTATTTTCTTTCACCCATCCCAAGGAGACAGAATGGATCACGAGCCGACTGCTTGAACTCTTCTCCTTAGTACCCTACTCATTGTCCCACCCACCTCTAACTCAAATGCCCAATCATATTTCTCTTCCAATAGCTAAATAATCACTTTTTACTACTTGGTGTATGTCCTAATAGAATTTTCTTTCAAATATGGGTTTATACTGTGTGAGGTATATGTGTGTATTCATATATACATATTTTTTCTCTAACAGTATGTCTTGGAGATCTTTCCATATCATATCATAGAAAGTTACTTTAACTTTTTAACAATTTCAACAACTGTGAAGGGGTTGAGATTTTATTCTATTTGCAAATTAAAAGCTAGCTTACCACAAAGTCATGGATGCTGGTAGAAGACATGTGACTCCTGGGTTTGAGACAAAGAACTTTCTTACTAATAACAACAGCAATATCCAGAATATTAGCATTTATATCAGCTCCCTGTGCTCCTGTCCCCACAGGTAACACAAAGAAGAGTAGGCAATGGCTATTTACACAGAAGGTTGAGTGACCCAAGCTTAGAGAACTCAAATCTTTATTAAATGGCAACAAGAAAACCTGCTTTCTATTTTGCCATCAGGAAGATTTTATATACTAGAGAGGAATGAATCATGGCCTATTATTCAGAGGGAGATAGTATCCCTATCTTCTCAGGCTATTCAGTATACAAACCTTCCTGCAAGACATGCAGAAATGTAAGCAGTGCCATGGAGGATTGTCTCCCAACAAACAAATTTATACAATTTCATGGTATGGACATTATCTAACCATTCTCCTATTAATGGTCATTAACAATTAAGGTAGAACAAATTATTATTTTGCAAATAATTAACTATTTTCCCAGGGTAATTTATTGAATAAACCAAACTTTTGAAGTCAGTGTCAATTTGTTTAATTATTTTTATTTATTTTTTATGTGAACTCATTTTCTGAATTTTGATTTTTTTAGCTATTTTTCTTAATAGCAGTTTTTATTATGTATTATGAATCCTTATTCTATCTCTCTCTCTTGAATGCCAGTTTATTTTTTTATTTTTCTCTTTCAATTCCAGGTCTCACTGTTTAATGACTAGAAATTGTTGAGTTGTTCCATCTGGTCCCCTAAAGACACCTTGTCATTGAGCAAATATCTAGATTGGTTTCTGGCTTGACTTCAAATCTGAGTTCCCTCCTTCTTGCCTCTCAAGGCATATGTCATCATTTAAACCACAGTATTTAGTGATCCAAATCAGCTATTTTCATTCTATTTTCAAAAGACACTGGGAACAGGGGACAGGGGATAGAAAACAATATCCCAGACCTTTGTCTTAAGAACTGAGACTGATATAATATTCATTATATCACAGTAAATTAATTTCCTGCTGTCTTTTTTAAAATATATTTTTATTGATTTTTTTTTTTTAGAGAGAAAAGGTTGAGGGAGATAGAAACATTGATGTGAGAGAGAAACATCAATTGGCTGCCTCCTGCATGTCCCTCACTGGAGATTAAGCCTGCAACTCAGGCATGTGCCCTGACTGGGAATTGAACTGAGACCTCTCAGTCCATGGGGTGACACTCAATCCACTGAGCAACACTGAGGAAGTTGGCCTGGCAACTTCCTGCTATCTTGATCTGAGACTGGAACCAAGTGAACCCACAGCCCCTGATTCACTTATCACTTTGTATAACTGTTCTGTGTTCTGGTTTATTCCACAGAGCCATTTAGCTTGTTTTGAGCAAAAGAGGACCTAAAATGTTAAATTTAAAATGCTACTTTAATTGGAAGCAAATATAACATTATAAAAGTTAATTTATATAATTCAATAGCAAAAACAAACAAACAAAAAACCAAACTGGCCTGGCCAATGGGGCTTAGTTTGTTGAGCATTGTCTTATGTGTCAAGATGTCGCTGGTTTGATTCTTGGTCAGAGCACATGCCCAGGTTGAGGGCTTGATCCCCAGTGGGGGGTGTACAGGAGGCAGCCAATCAATATTTCTCATCAATGTTTCTATCTTTCTCTCCTTCTCCATTCCTCTCTATTTAAAAATCAATAAAAAACATATTTAAAAAAACCAAACATTAAAAAATGGGTGGAGAATCTGAATAGATATTTTTCCAAAGAAGACATTCAGATGGCCAAAAGGCTGCTTGAAAAGATGTTCAATATCACTAGACATCAGGGAAACGCAAATCACACCTGTTAGAATGGCAAGTGGAGATAACAAGTGGAGAATAGGAAAGCCTTATACACTGTTGGTGGGAATGTAAATAGGCGTAGCCACTATAAAATACAATATATAGGTTCCTCAAAATAATAATAAACTACCATATGATCTAACAGTTCACTTTTGAGTATTTATCTTAAGGGAATAAAGACACTAACATTAAAGTACCTGCACCCCCATGTTCATCGCAGCATTTTTTTTATTATAGCCAAGACATAGAAATAACCCAAGTGTTCATTAATAAATTAATGGAAAAAATGTTACACACACACACACACACACACACACACACACACACAGAAGAATATTATTCAGCCTTAAAAAAATAAGAAAATCCTGTAATTTACAACAATAGGGATGGACTTGAGGTCAATAAGCTAATGATAAAAGCCAGAGAGAATAAGACAAATTTTGTTTTGTCTCACTTATATATGGAATACATAGATATAGATACAGATGTAGCTATAGATATAGAGAGATATAGATATACCTACATAGATGCACATTGCTATCTATCTATCTATAGTTGAAAAGCAAACTTCCACTCATAGATTAAGAGAACAAGAGAGTGGACGAAATGGGTAAAATTGGTTAAAATATATAATCTTTCACTTTATTTTGTTTTTTTATAAATTTTTTTTCTTTATTTATTTTTAGAGAGAGAGGAAAGGAGAGATAGAAACATCAATGAGAGAGAACATTGATTGGCTGCCTCCTGCATGCCCCCCACTGGGGGTCTGGCCCACAGTCTGGGCAGGTGTCCCGACCAGGAATCAAAAGAGTGAACTCTTGGTGCATGGGTCAATGCTTAATCACTGAGCCACACTGGCTGGGCATAATCTTTCACTTTAAAAAAAGCTAATTTGCACAGAATTGTGGAAATTCATATAAAACTCACATGATATAATTCTTTCACAAGGTTATAAATTGACATCTAAAGTTAAAGATTAGTTTTGAGCTGGGTTATATTAATGGAGTTCTTCTATAGGAGAGCATTTATTGATTGTATTTCCAACCTCAGAACTTTCTTCAATGCCCTAATAATTTGATGACTTTAAAACACTTATATCCACTCCATATATAAAATATTAGTCTTAGGCCTACCAAGTTACAATTACCCAGAATCTAGATCCAACTTTCTGGGAGGTGGGGACAGTGGAAGCAGGAAGGATAGGGAATCAGTATGCTTTGTTTTTAAGGGTATAGGTTCTATAAAACTGAACACTATTTGTATAGTTCAATCGTAACCATCTGGATTACAAATGAAATAATTAAAACTAAGAAATAACATTTGAATAAAGCTCAACATCCAGTGAAGGCTTTTTATTATTTAGAATTCTGAAAACATATAAAGAAAATAATTTGTATTTTAAGAAATATGGTAATGGAGGATCCAAGATGGTGAAAGAGGAGGTGAAAGTTACACTCGCTTCCTCCAAGGACCAAACTGAAATTACAACTAAAATATAGAAATATCAACCTGAATAACCAACTGAAGACTACAAGAGCAGATGTTTTATAATCAAAGATTTACAGAAAAGGCACATCGAGTTTGCTAGGAAGAGTGAAGATGAGAAAAGAGCTGGCCCCACACCCACATGTAGTGGCTGAGAATCCAAAGGGCTATCTCCACTGCAAAGGTCCCCACTGAGGAGCATGGTGTCTCAACCCCATGCCAGGTTCTCCACCCCAGAGCACCAGAGCTGGGAAGAGGAGCCCAAATAACATCTGACTATGACAATCAGTAGGGATTTTGACCACCAGGAAGACATGGGAGTTTGCTAGAAACCCCGAACCTCAGTCTTGGGGAGTGCAATAGTTCCACCACCCAGACACCCTGTGACCTCACTATGCAGAGCTCATGGACTGGAAGTAAGCTGCATGGACCTAGAGTTTAGAGATCCAGGTCGACTAAGGGGGTGTGAGAGACTGAGTTGTGTGGCTCTAGGTTGGGGGCCATTTTTCCCCAACTGGTACAGAGCCCTTCCTTTACATGGCCAAATTTTGGTCTGTTTGGGCCTGATAGAGTCTTCTGGCCTCACCCTGACAACTCTCTGAGATCCTGCCCCACCACAAAGGTCTGCAGGTACCCGGCAGGTGTCAGCTGGCCTTGGTGTAACCTGGGACTTTTGCTGAGTTGCCTCAGATCCATAATTGGTGCTGAGTTTGAATATACATCAATCTGGTTAACACCTTTTGACTCACTGAGAACTTACCTCACACAACTTTGTACCACCAGAGGCTCTTTCAGTGACTGAGCTTAACAGGCAGAAGCAGGCAGAAGGCTGATCTCAGGGTGTTTTCAGCCTTTTGCTGAACTGCCCCCAAACTTGAAACTGGAGGAAGTGGACTTGGTAGGCTGCTTGGTCCTTCTCAAGCATACTCAGGATCAATAGAGACAGTCATAAATGGTTGATTGCTTTGTAGCTCCAAATAGTTTTCCAAGTACTAGTCCCTGGCAGCATCTGGCATTGACGTGCACCAAAGTTCCTTCTAAGAAGCCCGAGAACCAACACACCTATTGGCAAGATTCAGACAACATCAGAGCAGGATCCAATCAGCTCCTCAAGTGGAACATTCAAAAGGAGATCTCAGCATCAAACACTGCTAAGGTGAATTCAACCTTTTGTCATCAGCATCCACACAGCAGCTCATTCAATGTGTGGTCAGAGTCAATTCTCACAGTCAGCCAGCCTGTGAGTTGACCCAAAATATGGAATGGCCAACAGCAATCAAGACTCAAGGGTAATAAAAGGACTAGTATAACCCACACAGGGAACATTCCTGGAGCACCCAGTTGAGGTGATCAGGAAGACTGCACTACTGGGTCCCACAAGACACCTACTACATAAAGTCAACTTATTGAGACAGGGAGACATAGCAAATTGAGGTAACACAGAAAAAAGCACAGCAAGACAGCCAAAATGGGGAGACAAAGAAACATACCACAAATGAAAGAATGAGATACATTTCCATAAAAAGATCTAAATGAAATGGAAGCAAGCAATCTACCATTTATAGAGTTAAAAACAATGGTTATAAGGATCCTCATGAAAATTAGTGAGAATTTCAACAGCATTAAAAAGGACATAAAAATCATAAAAAAGAACCAGTCAGAAATGAAGAATACAATTTTTGAAGTAAAGACTGTACTAGAGGGAATCAAAATTAGGTTAAATGAAAAAGAGGGTCAGATCGGTGATTTGGAAGACAAAGTAGCAGAAAACACACTCAGAGCAGAAAAAAGAAAAAAAAAAGTTAAAATGGGGATAGCTTAAGGGACCTTTGGGAGAAGATGAAGCACAACAATACTTGGACCATTAGTGGTACTAGTAGGAGAAGAGCAAAAATTAATAATTTATTTGAAGAAATAATGACTGAAAGCTGTCCTAACATTGTGGGAAAAAAACAAACAAACAGACAAACAAATACAGGAAGCACAGAGTCACAAATAAGATGGACCCAAAGAGTCCTACACCAAGACACATCATAATTAAAACACAAATGTTTAAAGACAAAGAGAGAATCTTGAAAGCAAGATAAAGACAATTAGTTACCTACAAGGGAGCTCCCATAAAACTTTCAGCTCATTTCTCACAGAAACATTTCAAGCCAGAAAGGAATGGCACAATATACTCAGTAAAGAAAATCAAGGACCTACAACCAAGACTACTCTATCCAGCAAGGCTATCACTTAAAATTGAAGTTAAAATAAAGATCTTTGCAGATAAGAAAAATAAAGGAATTCATAAACAATAAACCAGTACTACAATAAATGTTAAAGAGTCTTCTTTAAGAAGAGAAAAGAGAGAGTGAGAAACAGTTAAAAGAATAAAATGGCAATAAATACATACCTATTAATATTTACTTTAATAATTTTTTTTTTTAATCCTCACCCTAGGACATTTTTTTTTTTTTTTTGCATTTATCTTCAGATAGAGCGGGAGAGAGAGAGAAACATCGACATGAGAGAGACACATTGACAGGTTGCCACCAACATGACCCCAACCAGGGCCAGGGACAAACTGCAACCGAGGTACGTGCCCTTAGCGGCAACCGAACCCGGGACTCTCTGGTCCATGGGCCAAAGCTCTAACCACTGAGCCAAACTGGCCAGGGCTATTAATATTTACTTTAAATGTCAATGGCTTAATTGCTCCAATCAAAAGACATGGGGTAGCTTAATCGATAAGAAAACAATATCCATATATATGCTGTCTTCAAGAGACCCATCTCAGAAGAAAAGACACACACACAGATGGAAAGTAAACAGATAGAATAAGATATTTTATGCAAATAAAATAAAATAAAATAGTTGGGGTAACAATACTTATATCAGACAAAATGGACTTTGAAACAAAGGTATAGTAATAGACAAAAAAGACATTACATAATGATAAAGGGATCAATTCAACAGGAGGATATAACCCTTGTAAACATTCATGCATCCAACATAGGAACACCTAAATATATAAAACAAACCTTGGTGAAAATAAAGGGAGAAATTGACGGGAATACAGTCATAGCAGGGGATTTTAAGATCCCACTGACATCAATGAATAGAATTTCTATATAGAGAATCAGTAAGAAAACAGTGGCCTTAAATGACACACTAGATCACATGGGTTTAATTGATATCTTCAGACCATTTCACCCCAAAGCAGTAGAATATATATTTTTTCAAATACACATGGAACATTTTCTAGGATACACCAATATTAAGGTACAAAATAAGTCTCAATAAATTTAAGAAGATTTAAATAATATTAAACATCTTTGACCACAAATTATATAATTAGAAATAAATTACAAGAAAATAAAACTGAAAAACAGACAAACACATGGAGGCTAAATAACAAGTTACTAAATAATAAATGATTTAATAATGTGATCAAGGACAAAATCAAATGATACCTTGAGAAAAGTGAAAATTAGAACCCCAAATCTATGGGATACAATGAAAGCAGTTCCAAGAGGAAAATTCATAGCATTACAGGCCTACCTCAAGAAACCAGAAACATCTCAAATAAACACTCTAACCTTACACCTCAGGCAACTAAAAAAACAACAAAGTTGAAAGTTAGTAGAAGAAAAGAGATAATGAAAATCAGAGTAAAAATAAACAAAATAAAATTTAAAAATTAGTACAAAATATCAATAAAACCAAGATCTGGTTCTTTGAAAACAGAGATAAGATTGATAAAACTTTAACCAGACTCATCAAGACAAAAGGAGAGAGGACCACCCTGGCCGGTTTGGCTCAGCGGTTGGAGCTTTGGCCTGCGGACCAGAGAGTCCCAGGTTGGGTTCCTGCTAGGGGCATGTACCAAAAAAAAAAAAAAAAAAAAAAAAGGAGAGAAGACCCAAATAAATAAAATCAGAAATGAAAGAGAAGTAATAACTGACAACACAGAATTGCAAAAAGGGTTGTTAAAAAAAATACTATGAACAACTATATGCCTATAAATTGGACAATTTGGAAAAAACAGACAAATTACTAGAAATATACTATTTTTCAAACTCAATCAAGAGGAAATAGAAAATATGAACAGTTGAATTGCAACTAATGAAATTGAAAAAGTAATAAAAGTACTTTAAACAAGCAAAAGCCATAAACCAGATAGCTTCACAGATGAATTTTACCAAACATTCAAGGAAGAACTAACACCTATACTTCTCAAACTATTCCAAAAAAATTAAGAGGAAAGAAGACTCCTAAGCTAATTTTATGAGACCATAGATATCCTAATTCTAAAACCAGATAAAGAGACTGAAGACTGATTTCACGGAGCGGTGATGTCCATAGGCTCTGTGCTTCCACTTGTAGGTGCTGTGGTTCACATCTGCAGGGTGAGCAGGGCAAGGACCCGCCTTCTGCCTCTCCTTCACTTGGCGGGAGCAGTTGGCCGTGTGCAGGTAGGTTCTTGAAAATGGTGGCGGAGTGAATGGTAGCTACACAGATGATCTCCCAGGACTAAATGGGAATTACAACTAAAATAAAGACAAATCATCAGAAAAAAGCAACAGAAAAACAGTGGGAGAGGACCATACAACCAGGGACACTGAATGAGCCTGGTAGGATCTGCAGAGGTGTGAGAGGGTGGCAGGCTGGGAGCCCACGGACAACAGTGGCCTTAGATGTGAGCAGCGCCCTCGGTGTTAAGATCCAAGCTGCTCCACAGCACAGATGGCTGGGGCAGAGCACTAAATACCTACAGCCACTCACCATGGGCTCTGGCAGAGGGAGGGTGGACTGGACTGGAACTCTGTGGAAACACCCGGGAGGTGGAGGATGCTCAGAGTTCGTGCTGAGTCATGGCCACAAAGGACGGTGGCCAGCTTGCTCCTTCCAGGCCACACAGAATGGTGGCAAGCTTGCTCCTTCCCGGAGCTGGGGCAGCCCCTCCCCCGGAGATTTAACCCAACCCAGGTCAGCAAAGAAATGCAAATTGAGGCTCTATAACAACCAGCATCTGCCCTACATTCGGGAAATCCACTTACACTAAAAACCTGAGGGAGTTTCTCATTCAACTGAGAACCCAAGGCTTTTCAAGTAACTGAGATTAATAGCCTCCAGGCAAAAAGCTAGAGGATAATTGAACCTTTACTGAGCATGCAAATCTACCCATGAAAGTAAGACTTGACAGTGGTGTTTAAGCAGGGCCCTCTGTGCTCATCCAAACCCAGTAGAAGGAGCCACAAATAGCAGAACACCAACACCCACAGGGAAAATTTGGCAGGTTCCAAAATCCACGGAGATAACCAAAATGGTGAAACAAAGAACAAAATCCCAAATGAAGAAGAAGAGAACTCTACCAAAGATGAGATAAATGAAATGCAGTTAAGCAAATTATCAGAGGTAGAGTTCAGAGCCATGATCTTCAGGAAGCTTAACAGCATGAGTAAGGACATCAACACCATGAGTATAGATATAGAAACGCTGAAAACCAAGCAAGTGGAAATGAAGAATGATATAGTAGAAATAAAGAACACGTTGGAAGACCTAACCAGCAGAGTAGAGGAAGCGGAGGACTGGATCAGTGAATTAGAAGACAGAGTAGAAAAAATCAATCAATCAGAAAACCAAAAGGAAAAAACAAAAAACAGAAAGATAGCTTAAGAGAACTGTGGGACAACTGGAAATGTACTAATATTCACATCATAGGAGTCCCCGAATAAGAAGAAAATGAGCAAGGGTTAGAGAATATATTTGAAGAAATAGTGACAGAAAACTTCCCTAATTTGGTGAAGGAAGAAGGCATTCAAGTTCAAGAAGCACAAAGAGCCCCAAGTAAGAAGAACCCAAACAAGCCCAAACCAAGACACATAATAATTAAAATGCCAAAAATTAAAGACAAAGAGAGAATCCTAAAGACAGCAACAGATAAGCAACAGATTACCTACAAAAGAACCCACATAAGTCTATCAGCTGACTTCTCAACAGAATCACCACAGGCCAGAAGAGAATGGCATGAAGTAATCAAGGTCATGAAAAACAAGGATCTGAATCCATGACTACTCTATCCAGCAAGGCTATCATTCAAAATAGAAGATCAAATAAAGAGCTTCCCAGAAAAAAATGACTAAGGGAATACATGCACTGCAAGAAATGTTAAAAAGACTGCTGTAATTAGTAGAAGAAATAGGAAGGAAAATATAACCAAACTAAACAAAAATGGCAATAAATAAGTACATAACAATAATCACCTTAAATGTAAATGGATTGAATGCTCTGATAAAAAGACACAGAGTAGCTGACTGGATAAGAAAGCATGACTCACATATATGTTGTTTACAAGAGAACCACCTCACAAAAAAAACTCACATAGGTTGAAAGTGAAGGGATGGAAAAAAATCTTCCAAGCAAACAGAAAGGAAAAAAAAGCTGGGGTAGCAATACTTATATCTGATAAATTAGATTTCAAATTGAAGACCATAACTAGAGACAAAAAAGGTCACTACATAATATTGAAAGGATCTATCCAACAGGAAGATATAACCTTGGTAAACATATATGAACCCAAAATAGGAGCACCAAAATATATTAAAAATCTTCTGGAGGACTTCAAAGGAGAAATCGACAGCAATACAATCATAGCAGGGGACTTCAACACCTTGCTAACGTCACTGAATAGATTCTCTAGACAAAAAATTAACAAGAAAACAGAGATTCTAAATGAAGCACTAGATCAAATGGATTTAAAAGATATCTACAGAGAATTACACCCCAAACTGCACAATTCACATTCTTCTCAAGTGCACATGGGACATTCTCAAAGATAGACCATATGTTAGGGCACAAACTAAGTCACTACAAGTTCAAGAAAATAGAAATCATATCAAGCATCTTCTCAGATCACAATGGCATGAAACTAGAATCAATTGCAACAAGAACATGCAAAGATATTTGAAAACATGGAGGCTAAATACCATGTTATTGAACAATGAATCAGTTACCATGGAGATCAAGGAAGAAATTTACAACTCCCTGGAAACCACTGAAAATGAACACACAACACCACAAAATCTGTGGAATGTAGCAAAAGCAGTTCTGAGAGGGAAGTTCATAGCACTACAGGTCTACATCAAGAAACAAGAAAAATTTCTAATTGACTACCTAGCCTGATAACTTAAAGAAGTAGAAAGCAAAGAAAAAGAAAACCTTAGAGCAACCAGAAGGAAGGAAATAGTAAAGGTCACAGCAGAAATAAACGACATGGAGACCAAAAAAACAATTCAAAGGATCAATGAAACGAAAAGCTGGTTTTTTGAAAAGATAAACAGGATTGATGGACCCTTAGCTAGACTCACCAAGAAACAAAGAGAGAGAACACAAATACACAAAATCAGAAATGAAACAGGAGATGTAACAACTGACACCACAGAAATACAAAGGATTGTTAACAAATACTATGAACATTTATACGGCAACAAATTCGACAATCTAAGCAAAATGAACAAATTTTTAGAAACACATCGCCTCCCAAATTGGACTGGGAAGAGATAGAAAACTTGAACAGACAAATAACAACAAAGGAAATTGAAGATATAATCAAGACTCTCCCAGCAAACAAAAGCCCAGGCCCGGATGGCTTCACGGAGGAGTGTTACCGGACATTCAAATAAGAACCAACACCCAACTTCCTCAAACTATTCCAAACAATTCAAGAAGAAGGAAGACTTCCAAACTCGTTTTATGAAGCTAACATAATTCTAATTCCAAAACCAGAAAAGGATACTACAAAGAAAGAAAACTACAGGCCAATATCCCTGATGAACATAGATGCCAAAATCCTTAACAAAATACTAGCAAATCGGATCCATCAATACATCAAAAAAATTATTCACCATGACCAAGTGGGATTCATCCCAGGGATGCAAGGCTGATATAATATTTGCAAATCAATAAATGTGATACACCATATAAACAAAATGAAAGATAAAAACCATATGATCATATCAATAGTTGCTGAAAAAGCATTTGACAAAATCCAGCACCCATTTCTGATAAAAACGCTTAGGAATTTTGGAATAGAGGGATCATGTCTCAACATTATAAAGGCCATATATGAAAGACCTACAGCCAACATCATACTCAATGGACAAAAACTAAAATCATTTTACTTAAGAACAGAAACAAGACAAGGATGCCTACATTCAGTACTCTTACTTAACATAGTACTGGAAGTCTTAGCCACAGCAATCAGACATGAAGAAAATATAAAAGGGATCCAAATTGGAAAGATGGAAGTGAAACTGTCATTATTCGCACATGACATGATATTATACACAGAAAACCCTAAAGACTCCATAAAAAAAATGTAGTAAATGAATATGGCAAAGTAGCAGGATAAAATATTAATGTCAAGAAATTGACGGCATTCTTATACACCAATGATGAACTCACAGAAAGAGAAATTAAATACAATCCCATTTACCACCTGGGCAAAAAAAATTAAGATACCTAGGAATAAACTTAACCAAAGAAGTAAAGGACCTATTTGCAGAAAACTACAGGACATTGAAAAGAGCAATAGAGGAAGATAAAAAAGTGGAAGCACATACCTTGTTCATGGATTGGAATAATTAATATCATTTAAATGTCCATACTACCCAAAGCAATCTGTAGATTCAATGCAATCCCCATCAACATACCAACAACATATTTCACAGAACTAGAACAAATACTTCAGAAGTTCATACGGAACCAAAAAAGACCCCAAATAGCCACAGCAATCATGAAAAAGAAGGACAAATTAGGCAGGATCACAGTACTGGATATCAGGTTATACTACAAAGCTACTATAATCAAAACAGCCTGGTACTGGCACAAGAACAGGCATATAGATCAATGGAATAGAATACAGAACCCAGAAATTGACCCAAAACATTATGCTCAATTAATATTTGACAAAGGTGGCAAGAGCAAACAATGGAGTAAAGACAGCCTCTTTAATAAATGGTTTTGGGAAAATTGGACAGCTACATGCAAAAAAAATGAAACTAGACCATCCACTTACACCATACACAAGAATAAACTCAAAATGGATAAAAGACTTAAATGTGACTCATGAATCCATAAAAATCTTAGAAGAAAATGTAGGCAACCAAATTTCAAGCATCATACGCAGCAGAATTTTCACTCATTCATCACCTAAGGCAACAGAAACAAAGGAAAAAATGAACACATGGGACTACATCAAACTCAAAAGCTTCTGAGCAGCAAAAGATACAACCATTAAAATGGAAAGGCAACCCACTGTATGGGAGAGCATAATTGCCAATGATACATCAGATAAGGGATTAATCTCCAAAATATATAGAGTGCTCATGCAACTTAACAAAAGGAAGAAAAGAACCCAATTAAAAAATGGGCAGAGGAACTAAATAGACACCTCTCCAAACACGACATACAAATGGCCAAGAGACATATGAAGAAATGCTCAACATCACTAATCATCAGAGAGATGCAAATGAAAACAACAATGAGGTATCACCTCACACCTGTCAGAATAGCCGCCATCAACAAAGCATCAAACAACAAGTGTTGGCGAGGGTGTGGAGAAAAGGGGACTCTAGTACACTGCTGGTGGGAATGCAGACTGGTGCAGCCACTGTGGAAAACACTATGGTGTTACCTCAGAATAATAAAAATTGAATTACCATTTGACCCAGTGATCCCACTCCTAAGAATATAACCTAGGAAGACTTAAACACCAATCAGAAAGAATATATGTACCCCCATGTTCATAGCAGCACTATTTACAATAGCTAAGATCTGGAAATAGCCCAAGTGTCCATCAGTAGATGAGTGGATAAAAAAGCTGTGGTACATGTACACCATGGACTACTATGCAGCTGTAAGAAAGAAAAATCTCTTATCCTTTGAGACGATATGGAAGGACCTGGAAACTATTATCCTTAGTGAAACAAGCCAAGCAGAGAAAGACAAATATCATATTATCTCACTTATTTCTGGAATATAATGAACATAACAGTCTGAGGAACAGGGTAGTCCCAGAGACGTGGATATAGGGTACAGACTGACAATTGCCAGAAAAGGGGGTGGCGAGGAGTGATAAACCACAGAACTTACATGCATGTACGCATAACCAATGGACATGGACAACAAAACTGGGGATGGGGCGGGGAGGCAGGTGGAGGAGGGTGTCAATGGGGGAAAAAAGGAGAAACACCTGTAACAAAAATAAATAAATAAAACCAGATAAATATACTACAAATAAAGAAAATTATATACCAACGTTTCTGATGAACATAGATGCAAAAATCCTCAAAAAAATATTAACAAACCAAATCCAGCAATACGTTAAAATATACAGTACACCATGATCATATAGTATTTATTTCTAGAATGCAAATTTGTACATTATTTGCAAATCAATCAGTGTGATAAACCACATAAACAAAATGGATAAAATTATATTAATATATGCAGAAAACATTAGACAAAATGAAGCACCCATTATGATAAAAACTTTTGGCAAAGTGGGAGTAGAGGGAACATAATTCAAGATAATAAAGGCTATGTATGACAAATCCATAGCCAACACCATACTCAAAGAAAAAAATTTAAAAGTTTCTCTTAAGATTAAATACAAGACAGGCAGAGTCCACTTTCACCACTCTTATTCAACATAGTACTGGAAGTCTTAGCCACAAAAATCATACAAGGATTAGAAATAAAAAGCACCCAACATGGAAAGGAAGATATCAAACTGTCATTATTTGCAGATGACATGATACTCTATATAGAAAACCCTAAAGATTCCACCAAAAAACTACTAGAACTAATAAATGATGTAAAATTAATGTTCAGACATTGGTTGCATTTTATACACTAATAATTAATTATCAAAAATGGAAACGTAGAATACAATTTCATTTCCAATTGAATTTAAAAAAATACCTAAGAGTTAATCTAACCAAGGAGGTAAAAGACCTGTACTCGGAAAATTATAAGACACTGAAGAATGAAATTGAAGAAGATACAAATAAATGCAAGTATATACTGTGCTCATAGATAGGAACAATTAGTAATGTTAAAATGTGCATACTACCCCAAACAATCTATAGATTCAGCACAATTTCTATCAAAATACCAATGGCATATTTCACAGAACTAGAAAAAATAATCCAAAAATGTATATGGAACCACAAAGACCCTGAAGAGCCAGCACAATCTTAAGAAAGAGGAACAAAGTATTAGGAATTACACTACTTGATATCAATCTATATTACATAGCTATAGCAATCAAAACAGCATGTAACTAGCATAAAAACAAACATACAGATCAATTAAACAGAATAGAGAGCTCAGAAATAAACCCACACTTATATGATCAAATTATACTTGACAAAGGAGGCAAGAACATGTAATAGAGTAAAGACAGTCTATTCAATAAAAGGTGTTGAAAAAATTGGAGAAGTACATGTGAAAAAATAAAACTAAACCAACTTTTCATACCATATACAAGCATAAACACAAATGTAAAAGTTGAAACCATAAATCCTAGAAGAAAACATAGGCAGTAAAATCTCTGACAATTCTCTTGGTAATATATTTCTGATGTATGTTCTCAGGCAAGGGAAACAAGAAAAAGTAAGAAAATGAGACTACATCAAACTAAAATGTTTTTGCACAGCAAAGGAAACCATTAAGAAAATGAAAAGACAACCCTAAAAATGGGAGAACATATTTGCCAATGATTCTTTTGTTAAGGGGTTAATATACAAAATTTAAAAAGAACTCATACAAGTTAATAACCTATAAAACAATCAATCTAATTAAAAAATAGGCAGATGACCTGAATAGACACTTCTGTGAAGAGGACCTACAGAGAGATCCCCAAATGAGAGCAACAGAGAAGGGAAGTGGGGCTCACATAGCATCAGATAGAGGGAATCTGAGGTGATTTGGCCCACCAGGGGGACTCGGCACTATCGTGGCTAAAAGTGAGTGGTTGATTACAACACCAGCTTTGGAAATTTGCCCTGATTGTGGGTACCGAGAGGGGCCATAAAACAGAACAGCAGACATGAGGAAGGGTCTGAGTGGATCACACAGCAGTAAATCTGAAGGGCCTATTATTCACTGAAAGAACTTAGATGGGGGCTAGCCAGAATGCCTGGGGAAAGAAGCGCATTCCTCCCCACCTGGAGCAAAAGAGTAGGCGTCCCTTCCCCCACCCATGGAACAGCTCTGGGCTGGAAATCAGCACCTGAGCAGCAGGGCCTGGTGGTGTGGGGGATTTGGACATTTGTCTGGGTGGGAGCTTGGGCAAAAACCCTGCCCAGTGAGAGCGGCTGTGTGAAAGATTAAAGATCCAAGAAGGGCATTTTTTTTTTTTCTCCTTTCTTTTTTTTCTATCCTCACTTGCTTGGGATTGTGACCAGAGGATGCCAGCAACCCAGGCAGAACTGAAGCATTGTAAAGAGAGGAAGAGGCTGCCTGCCCCTCCTATAAGATACAGGCCCGACCCACAATGAAAATCTGTTTAAACCATCCTGACTGGCTCTGATACCCCACACAACCCAGTGCCATGGGGGAAGTGAAAGCAACCCAGAACAAATACTTTCAAGCGGTGAGCCCCTAAGCAGACCTAGCCTCTAGGCTAGGGAAGCACTGCCCACTGGACTACCTGGAATCCTTCCCTGCAGGCCTCAGCCAGGAGGTCCAGGGCCAGGCAGGGACAGTGATTCACATTGACTTGCACCAGAGAACTAACTGCCCACGAGGACAGGCACCCAAACAGCAAGGGGCCAGATCCAACAACATCAGAGCAAAATCCAGTGAGCTCCATAAATAGCAGATACAAGGTTTTGTTGTTGTGGTGGTTGTTTTGGTGTGTCTTTTTAAATTTTTATTTTTAATTCAATTTTTTTCTTCTTTTCTTTTACCCATTTTTTACTTTCTTATTCTATTTTTTATTCAATTTAGCATTATTACTTTCTAAAATTATTATTATCATTTCATTCATTATTTCCTATGTTTATTTTTTATACTTACCCTATTTCTGGTTTCTGCCCTTTTGTTTTAATATATTTTTTCCCTATCATAACTCTTTAGGTCTCATACCTTCTAGTATTCTTCTTGTATGTGTGTGTGTGTGTGTGTGTGTGTGTGCATGTGTATGTGTTCTATTTGTTTGCTTGTCTTTCAATCTTTTTGTTGAAGCTGTTGTTTTTATTGTTGATAATATTTTTCAAGTGTTTTTTGGTTTGGTCTGGTTTTGTCTGTCCTTTACTTTCAGATATATATTTATATATTTCTCCCTCTTCTCATTCTTTTGGTCTCATGCCTTCTAGCATTCTTCTTGTGCGTGTGTGTGTGTGTGTGTGTGCGTGTGTGTGTGTTTGTGTCTGTTATCAGTTTGTTTGTTTGTCTTTTAATCTTTTTGTTGTGGTTGTTGCTTTTATCATGGTTTTGATGCTGATGTATTATTTCTCAGGTTCTGTTTGGTTTGGCCTAATTTTGCCTTGCCTTCGTTGTTATAATTTCCCCCCTCCCTATTCTAATTCTTTTGGTCTTATGTCTCCTAGTATTTTTTTTTTCTCTGTGTGTGTGAATGTGTCTTTTGCTTGTTTGTTTGTCTTTAATTTTTCTGTTGCGTCTGTTGCTTTTATTATTGTTGATGCTAATATTTTGGGGGGTTATTTTTGGTTTGATCTGTTTTTTCTTTGTTTTATTCTTTCAAAACCTATATAACAATTGGCATGGCAGGTTGGGGTTGAGACTCACAGTCAACAACCCTAAGGGCTGAGCCCACCCATAAATGGACAACAGCAATAAAGACACAAATTCAACATGAGAGCTCACAAAACCCAAACAACGTTTATTCTTAGAGCACCCAGGTTAAAAGATCAAGGAGAGTTTGGCCGGTGTGGCTCAGTGGTTGAGCGTCGACCCATGCACCAAGAGGTTGCTGGTTTGATTCCCAGTCAGGTCACCTGCCCAGGTTGTGGGCCAAATCCCCAGTGAGGGGCATGCAGGAGGTGGCCAGTTGATGTTCTCTCTCATCGATGTTTCTATCTCTCCCTCTCACTTCCTCTCTCTTTCAAATCAATAAAGGAAAAAAAAAAAAAAGATCAAAGAGACTATCCACTGGGTCCAACAACAATACCAACACACCAAGACTGGGAAGCAGTCTTATCTGATACACACTGACCTGCCTACAAGTTCTAGTGTATGTCACCTGGCCCCAAACTACCACACCACTAAAATGGTGAGAAAAAGAAACAACCCCCAAATGAAAGAAAGAAGGAATCACCAGAAAAGGAACTATTTGTGGAGGGAAGCAGTTTATCAGATAAATAATTCAAAGCAATTTTTTTAAGGGTACTCAAACAACTTAGTGAGAATTGTAAGCAACTGAATGAGAATTATAAAGAGCTCAGTGGGAACTACACCAGCATAAAAAAAGAGAAGGAAGCTACGAATGCTGAAATAAAAAATACTCAAGAAGGATTCAGTAGTAGATTAAAAGAAGCTGAATACTGAATCAGTGACTTTGAAGACAAGGAAGAGCTAGGCCAGTGTGGCTAAGTGGATTGAGTATCATCCCATGGACAGAGAGATCCTGGTTTGATTCCAGGTAAGGGCACATGCCTAGGTTGCAGGCTTGATCCTCAGTAGGGGCCATGCAGGAGGCAGTTGATTGATGTTTCTCTCTCACATTGATGTTTTTCTCTCTCTCTTTCCCTTCCTCTCTCTCTAAAAAATCAATAAAAATGTATATTTTTAAAAAAGATTAAGGTAGAATAAAACACCCAATAAGAGCAGCAAATGAAAAAAAAAAAAAGAAAGAAAAAGCAGAAGAAGAGTTTAAGGGAGCTTTGGGACAATACAAAATGTAACAACATTTACATCATAGGGGTAACCAGGAGAATATTTGGAGAAAGAAATAAAGAATCTGTTTGAAGAAATAAAGACCAAAAATTTCCTAACTTGGTAAAGGAAAAAGTGACACAAGTCTAGGAAACAGAGAGAATCTCAATCAAGATGAACTCAAATAACCCACACCTAGACAATCAAAATTAAAACAGCAAACATTAAAGACAAAGAAAGAATCTTAAAGGCAGCAAGAGAGAGAGAGAAAGTTAGCTGCAAGGAAGCTCCCTTCTCAATAGAAACACTACAACCAGGAGAAGTGAAATGAAGTGTACAGAGTAATGAAAAGCAAGGGACTAAATCCAAGACTACTCTTTTAAGCAAGGCTATCATTCAAAATTGAAAGTGAAATAAAGAGCTTCACAGACAAAAAAAAAGGCTAAAGGAATTTACTACTACCAAACTTGCACTGTAAGAAATGCTAAAAAAACTATTGTAAGAAGAACAGAAAAAATATATATAAAGGAACACAGGCATAAAGAATAAAAAGGGCAACAAATAAGTGCCTATCAATAATAACCTTAAATGTAAATGGCTTAAATGCTCCAATGAAGAGACATAGGGTAGCTGAATGGATAAGAGAATGTGACCTATATGGATGCTGTCTACAAGAGACCCACCTCAGAACAAAATACTCACAGGATGAAAATGAAATGAGGGAAAATTTTTTTCCATACAAATGAAAGCAAAAAAAAGTAGGGGTAGCAATACTTATATCTGACAAAATAAACTTCATAATAAAGGCCATAATAAGAGACAAAGAAAGTTACTATATAATATTAAACAGATTGATCCAACAAGAGAATATAACCCTGGTAAACATGTATGCACTGAACATAGGAACACCAAAACATATTTAAAAACTTCTGGGAGATTTCAAGGGAAAGATCAATAGGAATAAAATCATAGTAGGGGATTTTAACACCCCACTGACAACACTGGATAGATCTTCTAGACAAAAAGTTAACATGGAAACAGACACCCTATGCAATGCGCTATATCAGATAGATTTAATTGATATTTACAGAATATTTCACCCCAAAGCTGCAGAATATGTATTTTTCTCAAGTGCACGTGGGACATTCTCAAATACAGACCATATGTTAGGACACAAACTAAGTCTTTAAAAGTTCAATTAGATTAAAATCTTTTTTTTTTTTTAAACCAAGATTAAAAAAAATATTTTTTTTTCTTTATTGATTTTAGAGAGAGAGGAAGGGAGAAGGAGAGATAGAAACATCAATGAGAGAGAACATCGATTGGCCGCCTCCTGCATGCCCCTCACTGAGGATCGGGCCAACAACCTGGGCATGTGCCCTGACTGGGAATCGAACCGGTGACTTCTTGGTGCATGGGTCAATGTTCAACCACTGAGCCACACTGGCTGGGCTAGATTGAAATCTTATCAAGCATCTTCTCAGTTTAAAATTACAATGGCATGAAAGTAGAAATCAATTATAATAAAAACACACAAAAATATTCAAACAAATAGAGGTTACATACCATTTTATTAAACAATAAATGGGTACCAATGAGGTCAGGGAAAAATAAAAGACATCCTAGAAATTAATGAAAATGAACACACAGCATAAAATCTATGGGACACAGTGAAAGCAGTCCTGAGAGGGATGTTCATAGCATTACAAGCTTACCTCAAGAAATAAGAAACATTTCTAATAAATGATCTAATCTTACATGCTAAAGAATTAGAAAGAGAACAAAAAGAAAACTAATCCTGGCCGGTTTGGCTCAGCGGTTAGGGTGTCGGCCTGCGGCCCAGAGGGACCCGGGTTCAGATCCCGCTGAGGGCACGTACCTCGGTTGCAGTTTGTGCCGGCCCTGGTTGGGTTGTGCAGGTGGCAGCCACTTGATGTGTTTTTTTTACGTCGATGTTTCTCTCTCTTCCTCTCTCCCCTCCCACTCTATCTGAACAAAAAATGGAAAAATGTCCTCAGGTGAGGATAAAAAAAAAAAAAAAAAAAAAAAAAAAGAAAAACCGAGAGTAAGTAGAAGGAAGGAGATAATAAAGATCAGAGTACAAATAAATGGCATAGAGACTGAAAAAATAATACACAAGATGAATGAAACCAAGGACTTGGTTCTTTGAAAAGATAAACAAGATTGATGAACCTTTATCCAGACTTACCAAGAAACAAAGAGAGAGGACCCAAATAAACAAAATCAGAAATGAAAGAGGAGAAGTAACAACTGACACCACAGAAATACAAAGGATTGTTAGAAAATATTATTTTACAGTATATTACAAGCTATCCCAGATGGCTTCACAGGACACTTTTACCAAATATTCAAAGAAGAACTAATAATTATTCTCCTCAAACTATTCCAAAAATTTCAAAAGGAAGGAAGACTTTCAAACTCTTTTTATGAGGCCAGCATCATTCTAATTCCAAAACAAGATAAAGACACAATAAAGAAAGACAATTACAGGCTGATATCCCCAATGAACATAGATGCCAAAATTCTCAACAAAATGTTAGCAAACTGGATCCAGCAATATATTGCAAAAATTTTCCAACATGAGCAAGTGAAATTTATGCCAGGGATGCAAGGCTGGTATAATATTTGCAAATCAATAAATGAGATACACCACATAAACAAAATGTAAGATAAAAATAATATGATTGTAACAATACATGTTGAAAAAGCATTTGAATTGTGCTTTTCACAATTCAAAGGTTATACTACAAAGTCAAAGTCATTGTAATCAAAACAGCCAGGCACTGGCACAAAAACAGGCGTATAGATCAATACAACAGAACAGAGAACCCAGAAATCAACCCAAGACATTATGCTCAATTAATATTTGATAAAGGAGGCAAAAGTATACAATGGAGTAAAGACAGTCTCTTCAATAAATGGTTTGGGAAAATTGGACCGGTACCTGCAAAAAATGAAACTAAACCACCAACTTACACCATATACAGGAATAAACTCAAAATAGATAAAAGACATAAATGTAACTCATGAATCTATAAAAATTCTAGAGGAAAATGTAGGCAGCAAAATCTCAGATATCACATATAGCAGAATTTTCACCAATACATCATCCACAGAAAGAAAAACAAAGGAAAAAATTAATAAATGGGACTACATGAAAACAAAAACTTCTGCACAGCAAAAGAAACCAGCATCAAAATGAAAAGGGAACTCATATGTGCGATTGATACGTTGGATAAGGGTTTAATATCCAAAATATATAGAGTACTCATACAACTCAACAAAAGGAAGATAAATAGTCCAATTAAAAAATGGGTAGAGGACCTGAATAGACACTTGTCCAAACAGGACATACAAATATCCATAAGACATATGAAAAAATGCTCAAGATCTTGCTCTGGCTGGTTATGCTTAGCAGTTACAGCATTGGCCTGAGGCCTGAAGGATCTTGGGTTCGATTCCTGGTCAAAGGCACATACCTGGGTTGCAGGTATGATCCCTGACCCTGGTTGGGGTCATGTGGGAGGCAACCAATTGATATGTCTCTCTCACCTCTATGTTTCTCTCTCTCTTTCTTCCCCTCCCTCCATTCCGCTCTATCTAAAAAAATCAATAGAAAAATATCCTCAGTTGAAGATTAATAATAATAAAAAAAGGTTCAACATCTCTAATTGCCAGAGAGATGCAAATTAAAATTACTGTGAGATATCACTTCACACCTGTCAGAATGGCAGCCATTAACAAATTCTTAAACAACAAGTGCTGGCGAGGATGTGGAGAAAAGGGTGCTCTAGTACACTGCTGGTGGGAATGCATATTTGTGCAGCCACTATCGAAAACAATATGATGCTTCCTCATAAAATTTAAAATGGAATTGCAATTTGACCCAGTGATTCCACTTCTAGGAATATATCCTAAGAAGCCTGAAACACCAATCAGAAAGAATATATGCACCCCCACCTTCATAGCAGCGCTATTTACAATAACTAAGATCTGGAAACAACCCAGTGCCCATCAGTAGATAAAAAAGCTGTGGTACATTTACACAATGGAATACTATGCAGCAGTAAGAAAAGTCTCTTACCCTTTGAGATTACATGGAGGGAGCTGGAGAGTATTATGCTGAGCACAATAAGCCAGTCAGAGAAAGACAAGTAATACATGATCTCACTTATTTATGGAACATCATGAACAAAATAAGCTGTCAATCAAAGGAGATCCAGAATCATGGAAGTAGGGAACAGACTGACAAACCTCAGAGGGATGTGGGGTGGGTGGTGTGGGAAGAGATAAACCAAAGAACTTATATGCATATATGCACAACCAGTGGACACAGACATTAGGTTGTGAAAACAAGGAGAGGGGTGGGAGTGAGCAGAAGGTGGTAAATGGGGGAGAAAAGGGGAGACATCTGTAATACTTTCAACAACAACAACAACAACAAAAAGTGGTGTTCCTGCCCTGGCCGTGTGTCTTAGTTGATTGGCGCATCGTTCCATATACCAAAAGGTTGAGAGTTCATTCCCCAGTCAGGGCACACATACCTAGGTTGTATGTTCAATCCCTTTTGGGGCTCATACAGGAGGCAATCGATCGATGTTTCTCACATCATTGTTTCTCTCTTTCTCTCTCTCCCTCTCTTCCTCTCTCTCTAAAAAGCAATAAAAACATATCCTGAGGTGAGTATTAAAAAAAGAAAGTGGTCCATAGATACAATGGAATATTACTCAGTCATTAAGAAAATAACAAAATCTTAAAATTTGTGACAACATGGAAGTGCCAAGAGAATATTATGCTAAGTGAAATAAATCAGCTGGAGATAGAAAAATACCATATGGCTTTATTTATATGTGAACTCTAAAGAACAATCTAAAGGATCAAACAAAACAGAGACTCATAAATATAGAGAACAGACTGATGATGACCAGAGGGGAGGATGTTTGGGTGGCTGAGTGAAAAACATGATGGGATTGAGAAGTATAGATTGGTAGTTACAAAATAGTCATGGGGATGTAAAGTAAAGTATAGGAGATATAGTTAGTAATATTGTAATAAATATGTATGGTGCCAGGTGAGTACTGTAAATATGAGGGGGAAACCTTCGTAAAGTATATGATTATCTAATCACTATGCTCTACACCTGAAACTAATACAAAATAATATTAAATATAAACTGTAATTTAGAAAAACTTGGAGTCATGAAAAACAAAAGAACTATGATAACTCAAAATGCAATAACATAGCCTTACATTTTTTGTTATTTATAAATGGTGTAAAGCCCAATTTAAAAAAGCAACTTTCAATATTTGAATAAATTGTTAGACACAATTAGTAAAGGACAATGCAATCAGATCTTGAAGGACTCTTTTTCTCTAATATTGTGTGCTTTTTACTTAGATTATCACTTGTCTACTGACAATGTGAATTATAATACAAAATATATATATTTAAAACAGCTGACCTACACATTCATATAGGGAAAAATTAGGTAAACATAACAAATATGTCCTTTAACTAAATCATTATCTTAGAAAAAACATCTACAATCTATTTCCTGTTCTATGGATGGATAAATATAATATCCTTGAAGAAGATAAGATTCATTGAAAGTTTTTTTTTTTTTACCTGATTCATGAGAGAAGCTACCAGAATTACAAGGTATAAAACTTGTGTTCCTATTTCACACCAGCAATATTTAAATTAATGGTTGTATCTACTGAAATGTAGTCCCAGACTGATATTTAGCAGTATATATATTTTTTCTGAATTTCTCTAGAACCTTGCTATGTATAGAAGTTAAAATCAAACTTTTGGCTTTTTTAGGCCAGTGAAATTTCCAGGAACAGCTTTGAAAACAAAGTTAAGATTTTAGACTATTTTGTTTTGCTAAGAAAACACATTAAAAAAAAAAAAACTCTGCTAGTTAATATGATAAAAATATTTTAATACACAAAATTAATCAAAGATATAATGTCAGAATAAGTTACAGTTTTCCCAAGAAATAGTGATTGCCAGCTTTGTGGCAAAACATAAATATATATTACTTACATTTCTTATTTGGAAGTGAATCTATGAACACTTCATTGTTGACTTGTTATTCAAAATATATTTTGAATGTATTTAATTATTTTGAATAACAAGTGGCTGTGTGCTAAGTTCTGTTCTAAATGCTGAGAAACAGCAGTGAACAAAACCAAGTCTCTACTTTCATAAAGATTATATTCCAGAGGGAGGAAATAATAAATAAATGGACAAGTAAATATAGCAGCCAGTGATGTTATAGCAGATACAAAAAAATAATAAAGCAGAGTAAATGGAATAAAGAATGTCAGAGTGGAATACATGCTTATTATTTTATACAGAAGGGTCAAAGAAGACATTTGCACTAGCGTAAAATTTGTGCAGAGACCTGAACAAAGTCAGGGAGTAAATCATGCTGCTATCTGGGAAAGGGATGTTTCCCACAAAGGGAGAAAAGGAAAGTTAAAAGGTCCTGAGGCAGATACATGCTTAATGTGTCAGAAAAACAACACAGAACCCTGAATTGCTGAAGCAAAGTGAGCTAGGGAGAGATTATGTACAAAAAGATATTAGAGAGTTCATGGGTTACCAGATTATGTAGGATTTGTTAAACACTTGGCTTTAACTTTGAGCAAGAGGAGCAGCAAAATGGAGAATTTTTAGCAGAAGACTAAAATGATTGACCTTACTTTTTTTACCCCCTAATAAACTTTTATTTATTTATTCATTTATTTATTTATTTATTTATTTAATTTATTATTTTGTTGTTAATCCTCACTGGAGGATATTTTTTCCATTGATTTTTAGAGAGAGTGGGAGGGAGGGGGAAAGGAGAGAGAGAAGAGAGTGAGAGAGAGTGAAAGAGAGAGAGAGAGATGTGAGAGAGACACATCCATTACGTGCCTCTTGCACATATCCCGACTGGGGTAGGGGATTGAACCTGAAACCCAGGTACATGCCCTTGACTGGAAATCGAACTTGTGACCCTTCGGTGTGCAAGTCAATGCTCTAACCACTGAGTCACACTGGCTAGGGCTAAACATTTTATTTTGAAATGCTTTTAAATTTACTCAAATGTTTATATATAGTAGTGAGAGGTCCCATATACATCTCACTCAGTTTTTCCCATTAAAAGTATCTTCTTTTTACATGGTATCTTTGTCAAAAGTAAATAACCAACACTACTTCATTACTATTAAGCACATTCCAGACTTATTTGTATTTCATCAGTTTCTTCATTACTATTCTTTTAATAGTGTGTTTCATGACCCAGTCCAAAGTACCACATTGCTTTGAGTTGGCATAACTCCTCAATCTCTTCCGGTATATGACAGTTTCTCTGTCTTTCCTTGTTTTTATTATTATTTTTTAATCTTCACCTGAGGATATTATTCTATTTATCTTCAGATATCTCCCTTTAGTGGGAGGGAGGGAGGGAGGGGGAGAGAGAGAGAAACATCGACGTGAGAGCTACACATCAACTGGTTGCCTCCCTCTCGACCCCAACCAGGGGCGGGGACGAACCACAACCTAGGTACCTGCCCTTGACCGAAATTGAACCTGTGACTCTTTGGTCTGTGACCAGGGCTATTTTTCATAATTTTAAAGGCCTTGAGAAGTAGTGGCCTGGTTATCCTGTACAATGTTACCCATTCTGGGTTTGTCTGATGTTTTGCTCATTATTAGACTGAGGTTACAAGTTTTGACAAAGAATATCATAGAAGTGAAGTGCCCATTCTCTCATGTCATATCAGATCATACATGATATTCACATGTTATGGTAGTGTCTGCCACATTTCCTCACTTAAAGTTCCCATTTTACCTTTCATACTCTATGCTTTGGAAACTTGTTTACATTTCAAAGGGATCATTCTGATTACTACTGTGAGAATAGAGTAGATGCAAGGAGACAGTTGTGAGGCTGGTGCTTTAAATAGAGTGGTGCTGCTGTGGTTGTCTGGAATGAACCCCCATATAAATTAAAAGAAGGTGACATTTTTACTTGAGAATATCTTTGATGAGCCAGTAATAATTATTAATTGTATTAAATCTCAACTCTTAGGTACAGGTCTTTTAAAACACACTGACAAAATTAGAATACTTCTGCATCCTATAATAAAATGATTATCTTGAGGAAAAACACTGCATGGTTGAGCTGTGAGTTGAACAAGCCACTTTTTCGTGGTGCACCATTTTTTACTTGAAAGAATGACTAATAGACAAACTATGATTATTCAGATTTGGGTATCTGGCAGGAATTATCTTGAAAATGAATGAAGTAAGTCTATCACTTTAAGTAACACAGCTGTCGGTATTTGTTGCCAATAATAACATTTGAGCTTTCTAGTAAAAATTAGAGTTTTTAAAAGTCAGTATCCAACACTCAAAATCCTTTTTCAAAAAAAATGAAATTGGCCAATATAGCAATGAATGTGATTTAAAAATGTTTTATAATGAAGTGTCAACATTTGGAACATCTGTAAACATTTAGGAAACCAAGTTTTTCAAAAACTAATGAATGATGTTTAAAAATCATGAGTTAAAGACTGTTCTAAGTGCAAGATGGGTCAATATGGGTTTTGATGCAACAGTGCACATAATTTATTGAGATGGCTTCAGATTTCTCATTTCAACTAACCTTGAAGAAACTACTACTGGTATTTTGTGCACATGTGTGTAGGTAAAGCATCAAAAAAGAATAACCATAATTATTTGAAAATGCTATTATAATATTTTTTTTCATTGACATATCCATGTGAGGCTGGATTTCTTCTCATATTTCAACAAAAAAATCATATTCAACAGATCAAATACAAAATCAGATATTAGACTCTAGTTACTTTCTATAGCCAGACATGAAAGAGATTTGCAAAAATGTAAAACAAGGAAACTTTCTTCCTGAATATTTTTGTCTTGGAAAATATTGTTATATTTTTTTTTTTACAGAAACATGCTATTTGTTTTAACATATGATGGGTTTATTATTGCTTTTTTGAATAAATAAATAAATACATATTTAAAAATTTCTTGGTTTTAATGTCTAACAGAAACTATTGACAGCTATAATCAAAATAAATAAAAATTCTTTGTAGTTATCAATAATTTTAAGAGAATAAAGAGACCCTGAAACCTAACATTAGGGAATTGTTACTCCAAGGGACAGCTCTAATCAGGGTCCACCTTTTACATAATCTTTAGTGACTTTAGGTTTAAAAGCAATGGAAAGAATTATTAAGAAAAAGTACTGATATAAATTCAGAAAAAGTTAAATGACTACAGCTCAAAAACATAATTATGAAGCAAAATGGCTGAATGGGAAAATTGTTGCAACAAATATTACAGGCAAGGTATCAATACCTTTTATACATAAAATACATTGCTTTTTTTTTTTTTTAGTCACTGCAATTTAAAAAAATGTACACTTTCTTGCTCTAGCTCATACTTTCTCTCTCTCTCTTTCTCTCTCTCTCTCTCTCTCAGGGATATATATTAATACTTAACAGTGGTTGTCTCTAATAGGTGATATCAGGATACTTTTAATGATTTTTACTGTTCTTGTGTCATTTGTTTTTCTCAATATCTACTTTTTATAAAAGAAAAAAATATTGTAAACAATGATTAAAGGTCGGATTTTAAAAATTATTTTTCAACTGATGAATCATTTATCCTGATATTCTTTACTGTGCAAAACTCAAATCATTCATCCCGAATTTGTAAAATCATTTGAGTAAAAGAGCTAAAATTGATTAAATGCACTGCTATATGATTTCCTTATGAACATCAATAACTATAGATGTATTTGATGCTTCCCTCAAGCATTTAGCATTTTTTCAACAATTATCCTGATACCAAAATCTGGCAAGGATAAAAAAAATAAAAAATAAAAAAGAAGAGAGCAAGAGAGAACGGCAGAGCAATATCTCTGATGCAAAAATCCTAAACAAAATACTAGCAAATCAAATATAACAATACATTGTAGAATATCAAGTGGGGTTCATTCCCAGAATACAAGGATGGTTCAACATATGCAAACTGATCAATGTGATACACCATGTTACCAAAATAAAGGATAAATATCATATGATCATATCAATAGATGCAGAAAAAAATTTGACAGGAAATAACATTTGTTTGTGATTAAAACAATAAAATGGATATTGAAGGAAAGTACCTCAACATAATAAAGGCCATATATGATAAACACTCAGCTAATAGTACACTCAGTGGTGAAAAACTGAAATCATTTCCTCTAAGATCAGGAATAAGGTAAGGATACCTACTCTCACCACTCTTTTTCAACATAGTACTGGAAATTCTAGCCAGAGCAATAAAGCAAGAGAGATAAATAAAAGGCATCCAAACTGGGAATGAAGAATTAAAATTGTCACACTTTGCAGATGACATAATTCTTTATATAGAAAACCCTAAAGACTCAACCAAAAAACTATTAGAAACAATACATGAATACAGTAAAGTTGCAGGATACAAAAGCATTGTACAAAAAATCCTTTATGTTCCTATATACTAACAACAAAATTTCAGGAAAAGAAATGAAAAACAACAACAACGAAAACAATTCCTTTGGCAATTGGAACCAAAAGAATAAAATACCTAGAAATAAATTTAACAAAGGATGTGAAGGAACTATACACTTAAAACTGCAAGTCAGTGTTAAAGTAAATTGAACAAGAAACAAAGAAATAGAAAGATACTCTGTGTTCATGGATTGGAATAATGACATAGTTAAAATGACTGTATTACCCAAAGCAATATACAGATTTAATGCAATCCCTGTTATAATCCCCATGGCATTTTTTAAAGAAAGAGGACAAAAAATCATCCATTTGTATGGAAACACAAAAGACTCTGAATAGCCAAAGCATTCTCAAGAAAGAAGAACAAAGCCAGAAGGATAACATTCCCTACTTCAAATTATACTTTGACAACAGTCAAAACGGCATGATATTGGAAGGAAAACAGACTCACAGATCAAGAAAACAAAATTGAGAGCCCAGAAATAAACCTACATGTATATGGGCAAATAATTTTAAACAAAGAAGCCAAAAACAAATGTGGAGAAAAGAATGCCACTTCAGTAAATGGTGCAGGAAGAATTGGAAAACCATATACAAAAGTGTAAAACTAGACTGCTATTTGTTACCATACACAAAAATGAACTCAAAATGGATCAAAGACCTAAATATAAGACTAAAACAATAAATTACGTACAAGAAAACATAGGTACTAAACTTACAGACCTAGATCTTACAGGGGATTTGATGAATTTCACCCCAAAGGCAAGGGAAGTAAAGGCAAAGATAAATGAATGGGACTATATCAAACTAAAAAGCTTCTAGACAGCAAAAGAAATAATGAACTACACATCAGAAAAAAAAAAAAAGGCTAACCAACCAAATGGGAGAAGATATTTGCAAATAACTCTGATAAGAGATCAATATTCAAAATATATAAAGAACTCATACAACTCAACAAGAAAAAAAAATCTAATTTTAAAAAATGGGCAGAGAACCTCAACAGACACATCTCCCAAGAACACATATAAATGGCCGGTAGATATATGAAACAATGCTCAAGTTCACAAGCTATATAGGTAATGCAATTCAAAGTTACAATGAGATACCACATCACACCTGTTAGAATAGCTATTATCAATAACACAAGTAATAACAAATGTTGGAGAGGTGGAGTAAAGGACTCCTGATAAACTGCTGGTGGGAATATAAACTACTTCAGTCACTGTGGAAAATAGTATGGAGATTCCTCAAAAAATTCAGAATAAAGTTACCATATGACTCTACCAAGAACCCCTCTTCTGGGTATTTACCCCTCAAATTTAAAAACATTTATTTGTAAAGATATGTGTACTCCTATGTTTATTGCAGCATTTTTCATAATGGTCAAGATATGGAAACAAGAAAAGTATCATTTGATCGATGATTAGAAAAAGAAGATATGGCATACATACATATATATATATATATAATGCAATATGGCTCAACCATAAGAAAAGATGAAGTACTGACATTTGTGACAACATGGATGGATATTGGGAATATTATGCTAAGTGAAAAAAGTCAGATGGAGAAAGTGAAGAGCCACATGATTTTACTCATATATGAGATATAAAACTAAAAGCAACAAAGAACAGCCTGGCCGGTATGGCTCAGTGGTTGAACGTTGACCCAGGCACCAAGAAGTTGCCACTTCGATTCCCGGTCAGAGCACATGCCCAGGTTGTGGGCCAAATCCTCAGTGGGGGGCATGCAGGAGGCGGCCAATCGATGTCCTCTCTCATCGATGTTTCTATCTCTCTCTCCCTCTCCCTTCCTCTCTCTCTAAAATCAATAAAGAAAACAATTTTTTTTAAAGCAACAAAGAACAAACAAGACAAGCAAACAAAAACATAGACACAGACAACATCATGATTGTTACCAGAGGAAAGGGGGATGTGGAGGAAGTAAAGGGTAAAGGGGGTCAAATATATGGTGACAAAAGGAGACTTTGTCACCATATATTCGACTTTGGGTGGTGGGCACACAATACAATATAAAGATGATATATTATGTGAACTGTACATTTCAAACCTATGTAATCTTATTAACTGATATCAAGCCAATACATTTAATTAAAAAATCTCTAGGCAAGGATAACGTGCTTTCTAGATAAAAACAAACAAATAAAAATAACAATAAGAGACTAAAAAAATAAAAGAGGCAGGGAAATATAAACATTCATTGCAGGAAATAGCATGAGAAAATGTGTAGAGAAATAAATCTTTTTCAAAGAAAAAAATATAAAGGAATAATTAAGATAAAATGAGGTCATATGGATGCCCTAATCCAGGGTGACTGGTGTCCTTAAAAGAAGAAGAAATTTGGACAAATACACAGACCAAGGGATGTCCATGTGAGAATATAACAAGAAGGTGGCCATCTGCAAGCCAAGGAGAGAAGCCTCAGAAGAAACCAACCCTTGCTGACACCTTGATCTCAGACTATCAGTCCTGTAGGACTAGGAATGAATTTCTTTCTTTTTTATTTTTTAACTTATCTTTATTGTTGAATGTATTACAGATGTCCCCCTTTTTCCCCCCATTGACCACCTCCTCCCCAATCTAGCCTCCCTCCTGCCTCCCCCACACTATTGCTTGTGTCCATTGGTTATGCATATATGCATAGAAGTTCTTTAGTCTATCTCTTCCTGCCCACCCTCCCCCCTTCCCTTTGAGGTTCATCAGTCTAACAACCAATTTGTACTTCTTAATCCCTTCATCTTCTTCACCCATCTCCCCAACCCCCTCCCATTTGGCAAGCAACCAAAAGTTCTCTGTATCCATGAGTCTGTTTCTGTTCTGCTTGCTCATTTTGTTTGTAGATAGATATGTATTTATTGCCATTTTATTGTTCATATTCTTATTCTTCTTCTCCTTCAAGAAGACCCTTCCACATTTTATTTAATACTGGTTTGGTGGTGATGAACTGCTTTAGCTTTTTCTTATCTGGGAAACTCTTTATATGTCCATGATTCTTTTTTTTTTTTTTTTATCCTCACCTGAGGACATTTTTTTCCATTTTTTGTTCGGATAGAGTGGGAGGGAGAGAGAGGGAGAGAGAGAGAGAGAGAGAGAGAGAAACATCGATGTGAGAGGGACACATCGAATGATGTGTCTGCCTCACTGCACGACCCAACCAGGGCCCGGCACAAACTGCAACCAAGGTACATGCCTTTAGCGGGAACTGAACCCGGGTCTCTCTGGACCACAGGCCGACGCTCCAACCACTGAACCAAACTGGCCAGGGCTGTCCATCGATCCTATATGATAGCTTTTCAGGATAGAGTAATTTTGGTTGTAGGTCGTTGCTTTTCACCACTTTGAATATACTCAACACCCAACAGAGTAGTTATTTAGGTGATTACATTTACAATAATTATAATTACATTTTTTGTCTTATCCAAGTTAAAGCTTCCCTATTTCCATTTTCACTAGCAGCAACAAATTCCATTTTTAATGTAACTTTACATATTTATGATTCAGAAGAAATTCTTATCCATTAGAATTTCTCTTCATGTTGAAAATCTAGCCTCAATTTCTTCACTTTATTTCCTATTATTCTTTCATTTCTCACTTGCTTTTTGGTTTCATTCACTTTTCTGCATTAGTATTCATCTTTTCATCTGTGAAGGCTGCCTCAAAATAGATTGCCATTAGTTCAGAAGTAACAAGCTTCCTTTAACTTTAGTTTGCTTTACAGCTTTCTTAGCTAAGCCAGTTGCACATATGTTCATATTTGTTGTTGAGCAAGTTAGGCAACACTGTAGAAAATAATTATTTAGGGGTAATTCAACCCTTGATGGTTATTCTTCTAAAAGTAAATATCTTGAGGCAGTTGAAGAAAACTTGTTTTTTTTTTTTTCCTTTTATTTTACTGCCTAGTTTCATCAATTTGTCTACCCTTGGAGAGTTATTAAAGAGGCATTATTTTCATGTTTATTTATCCCAAATGGAATAAAATGTTTTGTATGTCTTCATTCAACTTTGCTCCTACATACATTTTTATTTTAATCAAAAGATTTCTTGGAGTGAGTGAAGGCCACCTATGGAGCTAGTTTATATTAATATCTTTAAAAGCCTTGTTTATCACCAAAAGTGATAGTCTATCATAGAGGATTCATTTTTGGTTCAAGGACATATTATTGTCTTGATTGGGCTTATACATCAAAGAGAAGAATTAAAGCGTTGTAATGAAAACTTTCCACCTGACACACAGGTAGCTGTAAGTATGTGCTATCCTTCCTTGGGTCCTTTTGTCATCTTTCTTAGCTTTCTTGTTTTGAAACATAATAACAGTAGTATTTCAGTTTTATGGGAATTTTTGTCCTATATTGCATGCTGTGAAAGGATTTTTCTAGGTTCTGCTTCTGGGCTCCCTCTGATCTTGTGATGTTAAACACACTGCTGTCTTCCCTTAGCATTACTCTCATCATTTTCTTCTCCACTTGTTCCACTTCTGTCCTGTGTATGTGGGAGGCGGAGTATAGAAGATGTGAAAGGAAATTTAGTAGAATGGCAGAGTAGGGGTATGTCAGGAAATCACACTACTGAAAAATAGGCCTTCACATCTAAAAGAAAAAAAGGATAGATTGTACTGGTCTTTGCATTTTTTTTTTTCAGTGTAACCACAAAAGTTAACTTTTTTTTTTTCCCAATGAAGCTATTAAAAAGAAATACTGTCACTTATCTTTGAATTTTGATATCATCTAAATGCTATAGTTGTGTCTCAAATTCATACAAATTCATGGTTTGTTTTCTAAACAGCAGAAAATGATTTATACTATGCAAATCTCATATATTGTAGTAAGACTAGTGTAATTGTGACCTTGAAAAATTGTGCAAATTGAAATGAAAATAAATACTTCACTATATCTTGATTCATTTTGTACTGTGTGTGTTTAAGGAAATACTGGAACTTCCTTCTGATAGTTTTAATACCTTGGGAAATATGTTGACTTTTCTTTCTGTCTTGCCCCAGAGTCATGTATGGAAATCCCATTCAGTATTAGAACCAGATTTACACAGTCAACAACAACACAGGAAAACAATGTTGAAATATTTTTTTTTCTCGATCCTGTCCCAGTCCTCCCAGCACTGTTGTCTATGCCCATTGGTTAGCCATACATACATATAAGTTCTTTGGTTTATTTCATCCATCCCCCCTGCCCCTTCCTCTGAGGTTTGTCAGTCTGAAGCATACTCTTTTCTATGTCTCTGGGTCTATTTTGTTCATCAGCTTATTTTGTTCACTATATTTCACAAATAAGTGAAATCATGGGGTATTTGTCTTTCTATGATTGGCATATTTCGCTAGCATAATGATATCCAGATCCCTACAAGTTGTCTCAAAGGATAAGAGACTTTTCTTTCTTAGAGCTGCATAGTGTTCCATTGTGTATATGTACCACAGCTTTTTTATCTACTCATCTATTGAAGGACACTAGGGCTGTTTCCAGACCTTAGCAATTGTAAATAGTGCTGCTATGAACATAGGGGTACATATTTTCTTTCTGATTGGTGTTTCAGGCTTCTTGAAGTGAGATCACTGGGTAAAATGGAAGACCAATTTTTAATTTTTGAGGAAACACCATATTGTTTTCCGTAGTGGCTATACCAGTCTGCATTGCCACCAGCAGTGTACTAGAGTTCCTTTTTCTCCATATCCTCGTCAGCATTTGATGTTTGATGATTTGTTGATGGCAGCCCTTCTGGCAGGTGTGAGGTGATAACTCATAATTGTTTTAATTTGCATCTCTCTGATGATTAGTGACATTGAGCATTTTTTCTTATGTCTCTTGGCCATTATTATGTCCTTTTTGGAGAGCTGTCTATTTAGGTCCTCTGCCCATTTTTTAATTGGGTTCTTTGTCTTCCTTTTGTTGAGTTGTATGAGTACTCTATATATTATGGAAATTAACCCCTTATCTAATGTATCATTGGCATTTATGCTCTCCCATACAGTGGGTTCCCTTTCCATTTTGATGGTTGTTTCTTTTGCTGTGCAGAAGCTTTTGAGTTTGATGTAGTCCCATGTGTTCATTTTCCTTAGTTTCTCTTGCCTTAGGCATTGTATCAGTAAAAATTCTGCTGTATGTGATGTCTACAATTTTGTTGCCTAAATTTCCTTCTAGGATTTTTATGGATTCGTGAGTCACATTTAAGTCTTTTATCCATTTTGAGTTTATTCTTGTGTATGGTGTAAGTTGGTGGTCTACCTTCATTTTTTTTTTTTCATGTAGCTGTCCAACACCATTTATTAGAGAGTCTGTCTTTACTCCATTGTGTGCTCTTGCCACCTTTGTCAAATATTAATTGAGCATAATGTCTTGGGTCAATTTCCAGGTTCTCTGTTCTGTTCCACTGATCTATATACCTCTTCCTGTGCCAGTACCAGGCTGTTTTGATTACAATGGCTTTGTATATAACCTGATATCCAGTGTTGTGATCCCTCCTACTTTGTCCTTCTATTTCAAGATTGCTGTGGCTATTCAGGGTTGTTTTTGGTTCCACATAAACTTTTGAAGTATTTGTTCTAGTTCTGTTAAATATACTGTTGATATTTTAATGGAAATTGCATTGAATCTATAAATTACATTGGGTAGTATGGACATTTTAATGATGCTAATATTTCCTGTCCATGAACAAGGTATATGCTTCCACTTTTTTTATATCATCCTTTACTTCTTTTTTCAATGTTCTGTAGTTTTCTGCAAATAGGTCTTTTACTTCTTTGGTTAAGTTTATTCTTAGATATCTTAATTTTTTTTGCTGCAATGGTAAATGGGATTTATTTTCAGTTTCTCTTCCTGTGAGTTCATTATTGGTGTATAAGAAAGTCATCGATTTCTTGATGTTAACTTTGTATCTTGCTATGTTGCCAAATCTGTTTATTAGATCTAGTAGATTTTTGATGGTGTCTTTTGGGTTTTCTATGTACAATATCATGTCATCTGCAAATAATGACAGTATCACTTCCTCCTTTCCAATTTGAATCCCTTTTATTTGTTCTTGTCTAATTGCTATGGCTAAGACTTCCAGTACTAAGTTGAATAAAAGTGGCAAAAGTGCGCATCCCTGTCTGGCTCCTGTTCTTAAGGAAATGCTTTAGTTTTCGCCTCTTTTGATGATGTTGGCTGTAGGTTTTTCATATATTGCCTTTATTATGTCGAGACATGATCCCTCTATTCCCACATTGCTGAGTGTTTTTATTGGAAACAGTTGCTGGATTTTGTCAAATGCTTTTTCAGTATCTATTGATATGATCATGTTTTTATCTTTCATTTTGTTTATGTGGTGTATCACATTTATTGATTTGCGAATATTGTACCAGCCTTGCATCCTGGGATAAATCCCACTTGATCATGTTGAATGATTTTTTAATGTATTGCTGTATCCAATTTCCTAATATTTTTCTAAGGATTTTGGCAACGATGTTCATCAGGGATATTGGCCAGCAATTTTTTTTTCTTTATAGTGTCTTTATCTGATTTTGGGATTAGGATTATACTGGCCTCATAAAAAGAGCTGGAAGTCTTTCTTCCTCTTGACTTGTTTGGAATAGTTTGAGGAGAATGGGTGTTAAATCTTCTTTGAATGTTTGGAAAAACTACCCTGTGAAGCTGTCTGGGCCTGGGCTTTTGTTTGCTGGGAGTTTCTTGATTATATCTTTAATTTTCTTAGTTGTTATCGATCTGTTCAAGTTTTCTATTTTTTCTCGGTTCAGTTTTGGGAGATTATGTTTCTAGAAATTTTTCCATTTTACCTAAATTGTCCAATTTGTTGGCATATAATTGTTCATAGTACTTGTTAATGATCCTTTGTATTTCTGCGATGTCAGGTGTGACTTCTCCTCTTTGCTTTCTGATTTTGTTTATTAGGGTCCTCTCTCTTTGCATCTTGGTGAGTCTAGCTATGGGTCCATCAGTCTTGTCTATCTTTTAAATGAGCGAGTTCCTTGTTTCATTGATCTTTTGAATTGTTTTTTAAATCTCTATGTCATTTATTTCTGCTCTGATTTTTAATATTTACTTCCTTCTACTTGTTCTGGAATTTTCTTTTAGTTTGCTTTCTAGTTCTTTATGTTGTGAGGTTAGATATTCAATTAACAATTTTTTGTTTATTTTTAATTAATTAATTAATTTATTTTTAATAATTTGTTTTTGTTACAGATGTTTCTCCTTTTTCCCCCATTGACACCCTCCTCCTCGTCCTCCCCACCCATCACCAGCATTGTTGTCCATGTCCATCAGTTATGCGTACATGCATATAAGTTCTGTGGTTTATCTCTTCCACCCCCCACCCCACCAACCTCCTCTTCTGAGGGTTGTTAGTCTGTACCCTACTTCCACATCTCTGGGTCTACCCTGTTCCTCAGCCTGTTATGTTCATTATATTCCACAAATAAGTGAGATCATGTGTATTTGTCTTTCTCTGCTTGGCTTGTTTCACTTAGGATAATATTCTCCAGGTCCCTCTATGTCGTCTCAAAGGATAAGAGATCTTTCTTTCCTACAGCTGCATAGTACTCCATTGTGTATATGTACCACAGCTTTTTTATCCAGTCGTCTACTGATGGACACTTGGGCTGTTTCCAGATCTTAGCTATTGAAAATAGTGCTGCTATGAACATACGGGTACATATATTCTTTCTGGTTGGTGTTTCAGGTTTCATAGGGTATATTCCTAGAAGTGAGAACACTGGGTCAAATGGCAGTTCAATATTTAACATTTTGAGGTAACACCATAGTGTTTTCCATAGTGGCTGCACCAGTCTGCACTCCCACCAGCAGTGTGCTAGAGTCCCCTTTTCTCCACACCCTCGCCAGCACTTGTTGTTTGATGATTTGTTGATGGCAGCCATTCTGACAGGTGTGAGGTGATACCTCATAGTGGTTTTAGTTTGCATCTCTCTGATGATTAGTGACATTGAGCATTTCTTCATATGTCTCTTGGCCATTTGTATGTCCTTTTTGGAGAGGTGTCTATTTAGGTCCTCTGCCCATTTTTTAACTGGGTTCTTTGTCTTCCTTTTGTGGACTTGTATGAGCACTCTATATATTTTGGAAATTAACTCCTTATCTGACGTATTATTGGCAGTTATGCTCTCCCATACAGAGGTTTCCCTTTCCATTTTGATGGTTGTTTCTTTTGCTGTGCAGAAGCTTTTGAGTTTGATGTAGTCCCATGTGTTCATTTTTTCCTTTGTTTCTGTTGCCTTAGGTGATATGTATCAGTGAAAATTCTGCTGCGTATGATGTCAGAAATTTTGTTGCCTACATTTTCTTTTAGGATTTCTATGGATTCATGAGTCACACTTAAATTATTTATCCATTTTGAGATTATTTTTGTGTATGGTGTAGGTTGATGGTCTAGTTTCATTTTTTTGCATGTAGCTGTCCAATTTTCCCAACACCATTTATTAAAGAGGCTATCTTTACTCCACTGTATGCTCTTGCCACCTTTGTCAAATATGAATTGAGCATAATGTCGTGGGTCAATTTCTGGGTCCTCTGTTCTGTTCCATTGATCTATATGCATGTTCTTATGCCACTACCAGGCTGTTTTGATTACAGTAGCTTTGTAATATAACCTGGTATCCAGTATTGTGATCCCACCTACTTTGTCCTTCTTTTTCAAGCTTACTGTGGCTATTTGAGGTCTTTTTTGGTTCCATATGAAATTTTGAAGTATTTGTTCTAGTTCTGTGAAATATGTCTTTGGTATTTTGATGAGGATTGCATTGAATCTATAAATTACATTGGGTAATATGGACATTTTAATGGGTAATATGGACATTTCTCTTCCTCCTTCCAATTTGGATCCCTTTTATGTTTTCTTCATGTCTGATTGCTGTGGGTAAGACTTCCAGTACTATGTTAAATAAGAGTGACGACAGTGGGTATCCCGGTCTTGTTCCTGTTCTTTAGGGAAAGTCTTTTAGTTTTTGTCAATAGAGTATGATGTTGGTCCTAGGTCTTTCATATATGGCTTTTATTATGTCGAGATGTGATCCCTCTATTCCCACATTGCTGAGCATTTTTATCAGAAATGGGTGCTGGGTTTTGCAAATGCTTTTTCAGCATCTATTGATATGATCATATGGTTTTTATTTTTCATTTTGTTTATGTGGTGTATCACATTTATTGATTTGTCAATATTGTACCAGCCTTGCATTCCTAGGATATGAATCCCACTTGGCCATGGTGAATAATTTTTTTAATGTATTGCTGGATCCGATTTACTAGTATTTTGTGTAGGATTTTGGCATCTATGTTCATTAGGGACATTGGCCTGTAGTTTTCTTTCTTTGTAGTGTCTTTTTCTGGTTTTGGAATCAGAATTATGCTGGCCTCATAAAATAAGTTTGGAAGTCTTCCTTCTTCTTGAATTTTTTGGAATAGTTTGAGGAGAATGGGTGTTAGTTCTTTTTTGAATGTTCGGTAAAACTCCCCCATGGAGCTGTCCGGGCCTGGTTTTTTTTTGCTGGCAGAGTCTTGATTATATCTTCAATTTCCTTCATTGTTACTGGTCTGTTAAAGTTTTCTATCTCTTCCTGGTTCAGTTTTGGGAGAGTATGTGTTTCTAAAAATTTGTCCCTTTCGCTCAGATTGTCCAATTTGTTGCTGTATAATTGTTCATAGTATTTGTTAATGATCCTTTGTATTTCTGTGGTGTCAATTATTACTTCTCCACTTCCATTTCTGATTTTGTATTTTGGGGTTCTCTCTCTTTGTGTCTTGGTGAGTCTAGCTAAGGCTCCATCAATCTGGTTTATCTTCTCAAAAAACCAGCTCTTTGTTTCATTGATCCTTTGAATTTTTTTTGTTGTTGTTTGTTTCCATGTCATTTATTTCTGCTCTGATCTTTACTAGTTCCTTCCTTCTACTTGCTCTGAGGTTTTCTTTTTGTTTGCTTTCTAGTTCTTTAAGTTGTTTGGTTAGGTAGTCATTTAGAAATTTTTCTTGTTTCTTGAGGTGGGCCTGTAGTGCTATGAACTTTCCTCTCAGAACTGCTTTCACTGCATCCCATAGATTTTATGTTGTTGTGTGTTCATTTTCATTTGTTTCCAGGAAGTTGTAAATTTCTTCCTTGATCTCCATGGTAACCCATTCATTGTTCAATAACATGCTATTTAGCCTCCATGTCTTCAAAAGTCTTTGCATGTTCTTGTTGCAATTGATTTCTAGTTTCATGCCATTGTGATCTGAGAAGATGCTTGATGTGATTTGTCTTCTTGAATTGTAGAGACTTAGTTTGTGCCCTAACATGTGGTTTATCTTTGTAAATGTCCCATGTGCACTTGAGAAGAATGTGAATTCTGCAGTTTTGGGGTGTAATTCTCCGTATATATCTATTAAATCCATTTGATCTAGTACTTCATTTAGAGTCTCTGTTTCCTTGTTAATTTTTTGTCTAGATGATTTATCCAGTGATGTCAGCGAGGTGTTGAATTCCCCTGCTATGATTGTATTGCTGTTGATTTCTCCTTAAAGTCCTCCAGAAGATTTTTAATATATTTTGGTGCTTTTGTATTGGGTGCATATTTTTTTTTTACCAAGGTTATATCTTCCTGGTGCATAGATCCTTTCAATATTATATAGTGGTCTTCTTCATCTTTAGTTGTGGCCTTCATTTTGAAATATAATTTATCAGATATGAGTATTGCTACCCCAGCTGTTTTTTTCTTTCTGTTTGATTGAAAGATTTTTTTTCATCCCTTTACTTTCAACCTCTGTGAGTCTTTTGTTGTGAGGTGGTTCTCTTGTAAACAACATATATGTGAGTCATGCTTTCTTGTCCAGTCAGCTACTCTGTGTCTTTTTATCGGAGCATTCAGTCCATGTACATTTAAGGTGATTATTGATATGTACTTATTTATTGATATTTTTGTTTATTGTGGTTATATTTTTCTTCCTATTTCTTCTACTAATTACAGCAGTCCTTTTAACATTTTTTGCAGTGCTGCTTTGGTGCTAATATATTCCCTTAGCCTTTTTTGTCTGGGAAGCTCTTTATTTGACCTTCTATTTTGAATGATAGCCTTGCTTGATAGAGTTGTCTAAGATTCAGATTCTTGTTTTTCATGACCTTGATTAATTCATGCCATTCTCTTCTGGCCTGTAGTGTTTCTGTTGAGAAGTCAGCCCACAGACTTATGGGGGTTCCTTTGTAGGTAACCTGTTGCTCATCTCTTGCTGCCTTTAGGATTCACTGTTTGTCTTTAATTTTTGGCATTTTAATTACTATGTGTCTTGGTGTGGGCCTGTTTGGGTTCTTCGTACTTGGGTCTTTCCGTGCTTCTTCAACTTGAATGCCTTCCTCCTTGACCAAGTTAGGAAATTTTTCTGTCACTATTTGTTTCAAATATATTCTGTAACACTTGCTCCTTTTCTTCTTCTTCTGGGACTCCTATGATGAGAATATTGTTATGTTTCCAATTGTCCCGCAGTTCTCTTAAGCTGTCTTCTTGTTTTTTAATTCTTTTTTCCTTTTGGTTTTCTGAATGGTTTATTTTTTCTACCCTGTCTTCTAATTCGCTGGTCTGCTCCTCAGCTTCCTCTATTCTAGGTTATTCCTTGCAATGTGTTCCTTATTTCTGCTATGTCATTCTTCATTTCTTCTTAGTGGTTTTTCATTTCCAATTGGTTCATTTTCAATGTTTCTATATCTTTACTCATGGTGTTGATGTCCTTACTCATGCTGTTGAGCTTCCTCAAGATCATGGCTCTGAACTCTACCTCTGATAACTTGCTTAACTGCATTTCATTTATCTCATCTTCAGTAGAGTTCTCTTGTTCTTTCATTTGGGATTTGTTTTTTGTTTCACCATTTTGGCTATCTCAGTGGGTTTTGGAGCCTGTCAAATTTTTCCTGTGGGTGTTAGTGTTCTGCTGTTTGTGGCTCCCTTTACTGTATATGGATAAGTGTGGGAGGACTCACATTAAACACCCTTGTCAAGTCTTATTTTCCTGGGTAGATTTGCAAGCCCAGGAAAGGTTCACTTTTCATCTAGCTTTTTGCCTGGTGGCTATTGTTCTCAGTTACTTGATGAGCCTTGGGTTGTAGCCCTCAGCTGAATGAAAAACTACCTCAGGTGTTTAGCAAAGAGGATTTCCACAGGGTGGGGCAGATGCTGGTTGTTAATGAGCCTCAATTGCATTTCTCTGGCCCAGATGGGTGGGGTTCAATCTCGGACAAAGGAGCTGCTGCTTCTCTCCAGAGCTCCAGGAAGAAGGAAAATGGCCACCATCCTGTGTGGCCGTGACTCAGCAAAAACTCTGAATGCCCTCCAAATCCCGAATGTCCCCACACAGTTCCAGTCCCATCTACCCTCTCTCTGCCGAAGCCGAAGGTGAGTGGCTGTAGCTAATTAAGTGCTCTTTCTCAGCCCTCTGTGCTGTAGAGGTGGCTTGGGATTTTAACTCCAAGGGTGCTGCTCACAGCTAAAACAGCTGTTGTCCATGGGCTCTCAGCATGCCCTCTTGCACCTCCACAGACCTATCAGGCTTGATTCAGTGTCCTCTTTTCCTGTCCGTGGTTATATGGGTCCTCTCCAGCTGCTTTTCTGTTGCTTTTTCCCAACGATTTGTTTTTATTTTAGTTGTAATTCTAGTTTGGTTCTGGGAGATTGTCTGTTTAGCTTCCATTCAATCCGCCACTATTTTGGAATCCAGGCACATATATTTTAGAACTATGATGTCCAATATTGTAGTCACCAGCCACATGCAGCTATTTAAATTGTACATAATTAAAATGAAATATAATTTAAAAATTTATTCTGCTGCACTAGCCATATTTTACTTGCCCAGTAGTCACATGTGTCTAGTGGCTACTATATTGAACAGTTCATACATAGAACTTTCAAATCAATGCAGAAAGTATCATTGTGAATAATGTTTTAGAAAGCTTATTCTAGTGACAAGCATGGAGGATGCATTGGAAAAGAACAGTTCTAGAATCCAATTAGAAGAACATGTTAGAAATCCTGTCAAAAGATTCCTCTGTGGAACAGAAACAGTAAAGATAAAAAAGATGGGATAAACATGAAAGACTTTCTTTTTTTTATAACTAATTCTTTGAAAATATATTTATAAACATATTTTTTCCCTGAAATTCTCTTCCTTAAGAAAAATAGAACTTTATATTGTCAATCAGATTTTTTCTTTTTTTTTTTATCCTCACCAGAGGACATTTTTGCATTTATCTTCAGACAGACGAGAGGGAGAGAGGGAGGAAGAGAGAGAGAGAAATATCGATGTAAGAGAGACACATCGAGTGGTTGCCACCCACATGACCCCAACCAGGGCCAGAGACAAACTGCAAGCGAGGTATGTGCCCTTAGCGGGAACCAAACCTGGTTCTCTGTGGACCATGGACCGACGCTCTAACCACTGAGCCAAACCAGCCAGGACTGTCCATCAGACTTTTTAAACTTTATTTTTATTGTTGACACTATTACAGATGTCCTTATTGATCCCTGACTGTTGCCCGCCTCTGCTCCCCTTTTCCTATGGCCATCACCGCACTATTGTCTGTGTCTATGGTTTATGCATACATGTCTGTTGGCTAATCCCTTCACCTTCTTTCACCCAGTTCTCACCCTCTACCCTCCACTCTGACAGCTGTCAGTCTATTCCATGTACCCATGCCTCTGTTTCTTCTTGTACATCAATTTATTTTGTTCATTGGAGTCCCCATATAAGTGAGATCGTACGGTATTTGTCTTCCTCTGATTGGCTTATTTCACAGCATATTATTCTCCAGATTCATCAGTGCTGTTGCAAAAGGTAAGATTTCCTTCTTCTTCTTCTTCTTCTTCTTTTTTTTTTTTTTTTACAACTGTGTAATATTACATTGTGTCAATGTACCACTGCTTTTTTATCCACTCCTCTAATGATGGGCACTTGGGTTGTTTTCAGATCTTAGCTGTTGAAAATAACTCTGCTATGAACATAGGGGTGTATATAATCTCTCAAATTGGTGTTTTGAAATTCTTAGGATATATTCCTAGAAGTGGGATATTGGGTAAACAGGCAGTTCTATTTTAATTTTTTGAGGAAATTCCATACTGTTTTCCACAATGTCTGCACCAGTCTGCATTCCTACCAATAATACACTGAAGTTCCTTTTTCTCCACATCCTTGCCAGCACTTGTTTGTTGATTTATTGATGACAGCCATTCTAGTGGGTGTGAGGTAATATCTCATTGTGGTTTTAATTTGCATCTTTCTAATGATTAATGACATTGAGCATTTTTCATATGTCTATTGCCCATCTGTATATCCTCTTTGGAGAAGTGTCTATTCAGATCTTTTTCCCGTTTTTCTGGTGTTGAGTTGAAGTTCTTTATATATTTTTAAAATTAACCTTTTATTGGATATAGCATTGGCAAATATGTTCTCCCCATAAAGTGTTTTGTTGTTGTTGATGGTTTCTTTTGCTGTGCAGAAACTTTTTAGGTTGATGTAGTCCCACTTGATTATTTTTTTCCTTTGTTTCCCTTGCACTAGGAAACACATCGGCAAAAACATGTCTGAGATTTTATGGGCTATGTTTTGTTCTAGGAATTTTATGGTTTTACAACTTACATTTAAGTCTTTTATCCACTTTGAGTTTATTCTTGTGCATGGTGTAAGCTGATGGTCTAGTAGATTAGATGGAATTCATATTAAAATACCAGTGGCATATTTCACAGATCTAGAACAAATATTCAAAAAATTAATATGGAATCAAAAATGACCCTGAATAGCCCTAGTATCTCGAGAAAGAAGAACAAAGTTGGAGGTATCACAAAACCTGATATCAAACTATACTCAAAGGCCATTATAATCAAAACCACCTTGTACTGGCATAAAAACAGGCTTACAGATCAATGGAACAGAACAGAGAGCCCAGAAATCAACTCACACCTACATGGTCAATTAATATTTGACAAAGGAGGCAAAAGCATGATTGAAGTAAATATAATCTCTTCAATAAATGGTTTTGGAAAAACTGGACAGGTACATGCAAAAAAAAAATAAAACTAGACCACCAACTTACACCCTCCTCCATGGGACTTTCAAAAAGTTCTCAATAGGAATTGCAAGATTGCTTTACAGAAAGGTTGTATCCATTTGACCTCCTGCCAACACCACATTGAAAATGAACGTCGTCACTGAAAACTTTTCCAAATGAGATTAAAATCTCATTTTTAAAAACTTCTACTTTTGCTGGATTATTTTTCAAATCATTATATATTTGATAATATTAATATTCATACAATCAAAACTATTGACTTTTTCTTTGCTCTTTCTAACAATATTTATACATTAAATAATCTTCCTTTTAGATGCTAGCTTACAAACTGTAGACCTTTGAAGTATTCTACATGTCAATGAAAATAGTGTTTATAAAAGTCTTAGGTAGGATCAAGTAGGATGAATGAGCTAACTCTTGGAAACTATTATAGTAATACAGGAATAGATGTGCTCTTTCAGGTGTAAGATGCAGGAAAGAGAAGCAACAATTTTATATAAGAGATATTTTGAAGGAATCATTAACATCTTTCAAAAATTGCCTAAAGGATAAGGAACTGTGACTGAGAGTTTTTTGGTTTTAACCTAGAATGATTGACAGAGTCACGATTAAAATTGAATTCGGTGGTGACATGATATGTTTTGAAAACACTGATTTGGAGAAGTGGACACATGACCAAGTGGAAACTAGCAGGTATTTGGAGGTAAAGAATGAGAGTTCGATCTAGAGAAAGGAATCAGCAATATGGCTTTAGATTCAGAGGAGAAGGAAAGTACTTAAACTAAGAAAATAGAGGACCTCTCTGAGATGTTTAAAGAGAAAAGAGCCAAATCTCAAGGTTTAGGCAATTCCCTTTCCCCTTTGTTTGTTCCCAAGTCCATCATGTTTTATGTGCACTTGGTTATGAATCACAACTCTTTTTCCTTTATAGGTAATCAGCTCAGAGCACATCTTTATCAAAGTTATGCTCCTTTTTTTTATACTGCCATAGACTCCTAATAGGTTACCTTGCCCCAGTCTCAGTCTATTCTCAATACAGAAGTTCTAATTCCTCTGTGTCAAGAAGGTCATTCCTTTGCCTAAAACCCTGAGTAAAAACCAAGATCGCCTCCGGGTGCAACTTGATTACCTGATCTACTCACACCCGCTTGCTCTCTGACTTTGTTGGTTGCCTACAACTCTCCCACTCATATTTGCTTTTCCAGCCACACTAAATTCCTTGCTCTTCCTAAAAATGTCATGAACACTCACATCTCAGGACTTGGGCTCTAACTGTTCCTTTTGCCTGGAACACCTCTATCCAATTTATCATTTGGCTAATGCTTTCAGATTTTAAAGTCTTTGATTAAATTTCAGTGAATCTTAGCTTGACTATTCTGTCTATATCTTCCGTAAGTAGAAACAAAACTTTAAACCCTTATTCTATAATATTTGTTTAATCCATTACATATCTCCTTCTAACATACTAATTTACTATGTTTATTCTCTGTTTTTTCTTCTCCAGAACAAAAGCCCCACCAAGGCATCTGAAGTTCCTAAGCACAAAGGTACATAGTATGTGCTCAATAAATATTTGTTGAATTATTTCTTTCTTCTAAACTGAGTAACTTCAATTTTTTTCTACTTTCTCTATTAAGTAACTTTGCCATTTTTACCATAGGTAAACACCATGCTCTTAATTCTATTTTCAACTTTATTTTTTCTGAAAGTAGCCTTATTGGAGCAATGGTCTTGATGTTATATTTTTATTATTTTGTATTTGAATTTTATATAATCCTTGGCCGGCTTGTCTAAATTGACATGTCAGGGAAATGGTGCTTATGAGACATTTCACACCTATCTTGCTGATGTTTGATAGCTTGACTTATTTTGTCTGGTTCACTTTATAATTCCTTGGAAAATTTGGCAGAGACTTTTCCAATGGTATGAAAGCATTTTCTTTGGGTTTGCTGATGGTGTGACTATTTCCCTGTGGTGTTGTAGCTTTCCAGTGGCTTAAAATAAAAGACTGAATTGTGCCTATACCTGGCTGTCTTTATTGCTGCACTTCATCAACTCAGTCCTATTAAATCACTAATTTATTTTGCTTGCATGCCTACATAGGCATGGTAAAAAGGCAACTTCAAAAATGCCACCAAATAAAATGTTTTTGCTTTTTTAAGCCAGTCAGAAAAAGACAAATGTCACATGATCTCACTTATATGTGGAATATAATGAACAAAATAAACTGACAAACAAAATAGATCCAGAGACATAGAAGTAGGGAACAGACTGATGAACCTCAGAGGGAAGGGGGTGGGGAGACAGAAAGAAATAAACCAAATAACTTATATGCATATATGTATAATCAGTGGACACAGACCATAATGAGGTGAAGGTGGGGGGTGGGTGGTGGTAGCGGGTAGGAGGGGGTCAATGGGGGAAAAAAGCAGGGACATCTGTAATAATTTCAACAATAAAGATAAATTTGAAATAAAAAAGAATATCTAAATCTAATAATAAAATAGTAATAAAGTGCCTTCTTTAATGCACCAGTGGCATTTGTATAGAAGACTTCTCTTGAGAATTCTCTAAAATGTTTCTATAAAACAAAAGCCATCTCCCTCAATTTGAAAAAAGGTAAAGAGTCAATTTAATCATTTAACAATATAATAGAAAGATCTTGAATTGTCATCATCTGCCTCAGATGCTTTCATACAATCAGTGAATGAAGAAAGTCTCTAGAATATTTCTATGACTCCTCTTCTTAGATACAGGGCACAATCTTTTTTCTTTATAGAAATTAAGTATGTCACCTTTCTCTGATATCTTTCTACACTCATCTTCTTGAGAGTATCATATTCCATGATATTGAATTTTGAACTTTAAAACCCAAAATAAAATTAGAGATTATTTATCTAATTTTTGCATCATTTGAAATAGACTGGATCACAAGACATTGGACTCTTTATCCAATATTTTTCTCTACTATATCATCATATATATATACATACACACACACACACACACACACACACACACACACACTGTATGGTGATGTAGTATATATGCTTAAATTCAGTATGGAGAAAAATCTGGTTCAGAATTGTTGCTGTCAGGTGGATAAAGTATTATTTTCTTTAGTTTGCAGATAAGACAACTGAGGTCTGGAGACTTTATTAAACTCCCATTGTATGGGAGAACATATTCACCAATTACACAAATGATAAGGAGTTAATTTCTAAATATAACTGCTTCATAGCAGTTATACAACTCAACACCAGGAAGACAAACAATCCAATTAAAAAATGGGCAAAGAAGGATGCAAATAAAAATTACAGTGAGGTATCACCTCATACCTGTCAGAATGGCTACCATCAATAAATCAACAAACAACAAATGTTGGTGAGGATGTGGAGAAAATGGAACCTTTGTGCACTGTTGGTAGGAATGCATACTGGTGCAGCCACTGTGGAAAACAGTATGGAGTTTCCTCAAAAAATTAAAAATGGAACTTCCTTTTGATCCAGCAATCCCAATTCTGGAAATAGATCCTAGTAATCCTGATACACCCATCAGAAAGAATATATGCATCCCTATGTTTATAGCAGCATTATTTACAATACCCAAGATCTGGAAACAGCCCAAGTGCCCATCAGTAGATGAGTGGATAAAAAAGCAGTGGTACATTTACACAATGAAACACTATGCAGCTATAAAAAAGAAGAAAATCTTACCCTTTGCTAAAGCACAGATGGACCTGAAGAATATTATGCCAGTCAGAGAAAGTCAAATATCACATGATCTCACTAATATGTGGAATCTAATGAACAAAATAAACTGATGAACAAAATGGAACTGGAAGAATTGGCACATGGAACAGACTGGTCAGTGCCTGAAGATAAGGTGGTGGGATGATTGGATAAAGAAGGTGAAAAGATTAAATACAGAACATATATGCATATCCCACAGACACAGACCATAATTTGGTGAAGGCCAAAGGAAGAGGAGGTGGGGGTGGATGGAGGTGGGCAAAGGGTGTGAAAAGGGGGACACCTGCAATAATATGAAAAATTTTAAATAAAAAAAGTCAAACTGTAAACTAATCTAAAAAAAAAGAGAAATACAAATTGGTAGTTACAAAATAGTAATAGGATGTAAACTATAGCTTAGGGAATATATTCAATAATTTTATAATAACTATGTATGGTGTTATATGTGTTCTAGATTTATCAGGGTGAACACTTTGTAAGTTACATAAATGTTTAATCATTATGTTGTACACCTGGAACTAATTTAATTTTTATGTTCACTGTAATTGAAAAAAAATTAAAATAAATAAATAAATATGTAGTTGCTGGAATTCATGCTGCTTAACTCTTCAAGTCCTCTAATTTATAATGACAGAAACAAAATTACTTAATGTTAAGCATAATTGCAACTCATAGCAATTAATCTTCTACTAAAGTGAATGATTTTATTTATAAATATTTACAGAATTGTTGGCAATGGTGATAGCCTGAAGTTTGCCAAATTCATTTATTAAATCTAGTAGATTTTTGATTAAATCTTTTGGGTTGTCTGTGTATAATATCATGTCATCTGTGAATAATGACAGTTTCACTTCCTCCTTTCCAATTTGGATCCTTTTTATTTTTTTCTTCTTGTCTAATTTCTGTGGCTAAGACTTCCAGTACTATGTTGAATAAGAATGGTGAAAGTGGACATCCCTGTCTTGTTCCTGTCATTAAGGGAAATGCTTTTAATTTTTGTCCATTGAGTATGATGTTGGCTGTAGGTTTTTGATATATGGACTTTATTATGTTGAGATATGATCCCTCTACTCTCACTTTACTGAGTGTTTTATCAGAAATGGGTGCTGGATTTTGTCAAATGCTTTTTCTGCATCTATTGATGTGATCCTATGATTTTTATTTGTCGTTTTGTTTATGTGGTATATCACATTTGTTTATTTGTGAATATTGTACCAGCCTTGCATCTGTGGGATGAATCCCACTTCAATGTGGTGAATAATTTTTTTAAAATATATTGCTGGATCTGAATTGCTAATATTTTGTTGAGGATTTGACATCTATGTTCATCAGAGATATTGGTCTGTAGATTTCTTTTTTTGTAGTGTCTTTATCTGGTTTTGGTATTAGGAATATACTGGCCTCATAAAAAGAGCTTGGAAGTCTTCATTCCTCTTGAATTTTTTTGATAATTTGAAGAGAATAGTTCTTCTTTGGGTGTTAATAAAACTCCTCTGTGAAGCCATCCAGATTGGCCTTTTGTTTGCTTGGTTTATTGATTACAGCTTCAATTTCCTTAGTTGTTATTAGTCTGTTCAAGTTTTCTGACACTTCACAGTTCAGTTTTGGGAGACTGTGTGATTCTAGAAATGTGTTGAATTTGCCTAAATTGTCCAATTTGTTGGCATATAAATTTTCTACCAATCCTTTGTATTTCTGTAGTGTTAGTTGTTAATTCTCCTCTTTCATTTCTGATTTTGTTTATTTGGATCCTCTCATTTTGTTTCTTGGTGAGAGTGGCTAAAGGTTAATCAATCTAATTATTATTTCAAAGAACCAGCTCTTGGTTTAATTGATCTTTTGAAAATTTTTTTATTGTCTCTATGTCATTTATTTCCACTGAGACCATTATTATTTCTTTCCTTCTACTTGCCCTGTGTTTTTCTTTTCTTTTCTTTCTTTTTTTTTTTTCATTTTCTAGTTCTTTAAGGTGTAGGGTTAAATAGTCTATTAGAAATGTTTCTTACTTTTGTTGTAGGCCTGCAATGCTATGAATTTCCCTCGGAGGACTGCTTGTACTGTGTCCCATTGATTTTGTGTCACTGTGTGTTCATTTCCATTGACTTCCAGGAAGCTGTTTTTTCTTCCTTGATCTCCTTGGTAACCCATTCATTCTTTAATAACATGCTTTTTATCTTCCACGTGTTTGAATGTTTTTATTGTAAATAATTTCTGGTTTCATGCCATTGTGATCTGAGAAGATGTTGATATGATTTTAATCTTCTTGAACTTGTAGAGACTTAGTTTGTTTTCTAACATGTGGTCTATCTTTGAGAATGTCTCATGTGCACTAGAGAAGAAAGCACATTCTTTAATTTTGGGGTGTAATTCTCTGTAAATATCAATTAAATTAATCTGATCTAGTTCATCATTTTGGGTTTCTGTTTCCTTGCTAATTATTTTTCTAGAGGATTTCTCCAGTGATCTCAGCAGGGTGTTGAAGTCCCCCGCTATGATTGTATTGCTATCAGCCACTCCCTTGAAGTCCTCCAGAAGTTTTTAAAACATATTTTGGTGCTCCTATATTGGGTGCATCTGTGTTTAAAAAGGTTATATTCTTGTTTTGGATCAATCTCTTTAATATTATGTAGTGACTTTTTTGTCTCTTGTTAAGCCTATTTTATCAGATTTGAGCATTGTCATCCCAGCTATTTTTTAAAAATTTCCATTTGCTTGAAATATTTTTTCTATCTCTTCACTTTCAACCTATCCAGCAAGGCTATCATTATAGTGTGGATCTTTTTTTCTGAGGTGGGTCTCTTGTAGATCACATACATATGGGTCACACTTTCTTATCCTTTCAGCTACTCTGTTTCTTTTGATTGGAGCATTTAATCCATTTACATTTAAGGTTATTATTGATATATACTTATTTATTGCCATTTTTAATTATTAGGCTTATGTCTCTCTATTTCTTCTGCTTATTAGAACAGTCCCTTTAACATTTCTTTCAATACTGGTTTAGTGGTAATATATTCCCTTAGCACCTCCCTTTTTTTTCTGGGAAGCTCTTTATTTTACCTTCTATTTTGAATGATAGAGTAGTGTTGGGTTCAGATCATTGTTTTTCATTACTTTGATTGCTTCATGCTGTTCCCTTCTGGCTTATAGTGTTTCTGTTGACAGCCTTATGGTAGTTCCTTTGGTGGTAACCTGTTGCTTTTCTCCTGTTGCATTTAAGATTCTCTTTTTATTTTTAATTTTTGACATTTTAATTGTGATGTGTCTTGATATAGGCCTCTTTGGGTTCTTCTTACTTGGGGCTCTCTGTGATTCTTAAACTTGTACACCTTTTTCCTTCACCAAGTTAGGGAAGTTTACTGCCACTATTTCTTCAAACAGATTCTCTAACTCTGGCTCACTTTCTTCTTCTTCTGATACTCTTATGATGTGGATGTTGTTACATTTCATATTGTCCCACAGCTCCCTTAAACTGTCCTCCTGCTTCTTAATTGTGGTTTCTTTGTGATTCTCTAATAGAGTGATTTTTACTACCCTGTCTTCTAATTCACTGATAAGATCCTCACCTTCTTCTTAATTGAAATTGGTCATTTATCATTGTTTGTATATCTTTTCTCATGCTGTTGAGCACCCATATAATCATTAGTTTGAACTCTATATCTGATAACTAGCTTAATTTTATTTCATTTAGCCCTTCTTCTCTAGAATTCTCTTGTTCTTTTATTTGGGATTTGTTGTTTTGTTTCAACATTTTGCTGTCTCAGCAGGATTTGGAGCTTCCAAAATCTCCCTGTGAGTATCTGTGTTCTGCAGATTGTGGCTCCCTCTACTGGGTTTGGATGTGTATGGAAGGAACCAAGCTGGTTCCTCCAATGTCTGGTCTTACTCTCCCATGTACAGTTGCATCCCAGTCAAAGATTCAAGTATCCCAGTGATCTGCCTCTGCCTGCAAGCGGACTGTTAGTCTCAGTTACTTAATTTGTCTCAGGTTGTAGCCTTCAGCTAGATGAAAACTTCTCAAGGTAGGCAAGGTAATTCAATTTCCCATGGGTGAGGCAATTGCTCCACTGGCCCTTCCCTCTGCCCCCAGGAAAAAGATGCTTTGAGAAGAAAACTGCAAGAAGAAAATGGTTTCTGCAGCATGGGTTAATGACTCAGCACAGGGGCCCAGACAGTTGCCTTCACAGCTTGGACTCCAGAGCCCCGAAACCCAATGACCATGAACCAGGCCCAAGACTCAAAGCACCCAGAGACTCATCTCTGTCTGAGGCTAGCTGATAGTCTCTGACAGTTAATAACCCTCATGTTGCTTTTCTCTGGGCAGGGTGGGGTTAAATTTCAATGGGTGTGGCAGTTCCCACACCCCCAGGCTAAAGCTGCTTTGATGGGTATACACTGACTGGGAAAAATGGTTTTTGTAGCATGGGGGATGACTCAGCATAGGATTCCTGATAGCTTCTTCCAAGTTCTCACCCATTTCCATGAAACCCCAACTCTCCTCATGCAGCTCCTGTCCAATCTGCCCTCTCTCTGCAGGAGCCCAAGGTGAGAGGCTATATCTGTAATTTAGTGCGGTGGCCCTTCAGGCAGGGGCTGTGTTTCCAGCATCTCTCCTGCTAGACAGAACCTCTGCTCTGTTTTTTTTTTTCACAGCCAGGTGTTATGTGGGTGACTTTCCCTGTTCTGCCACTCTGTGCTGGGGAGCATTGTTTGGGCTTTAAACCCCAGACTTCTCAGAGGGAACTTCTCACAGCTAAGATAGCCCTTGGCTGCTGTGTGTGGGAGCATAGTCAGCCCTCTTGTGCCTCTGCACTTCCTACCAGTCTTAAATAGGACTCCTCTTTACAACCCTGGTTATAAGGGTTCTCTCTAACTGCTCTTCAGTTGGTTATTCTAGATGACTTTTCTTTTATTTTAGTTGTAATTCTAGTTTGGTCCTGGGAGATGGTCAGTGTAGCTTCCACTCACTCCACCACCATTTTTCCTTCTCTTCTTTTTGTATTAGGTAGTGACTTTGTTTGTCTCTTGTTATGATCTTTGTTTTGAAGTCTATTTTGTCAAAAATAAATATTGTTAGCCCCCCTTTTTTTTTTTGGTTCCATTTACACAGAATATTTTTTTCCATTCCTTCACTTTCAGTCTGTGTGATTCTTTTGTTCTGAGGTGGGTCTTTTGTAGACAGTACACATATGGGTCACATTTTCTTCTCCATTCAACTACCCTATGTCTTTTGATTGAAGCATTTAAGCCATTTGCATTTAAGGTTAATATTGATATGCACTTATTTAATGCCATTTTTTCCTTATGCCTATTTCTCTTTATCTCTATATACATTTATTTTCTTAAAGCAGTCCCTTTAACATTTCTTGCAATGCTGGTTTGGTGGTACTGAGCTCCTTTAGCCTTCTTTTTCTGAGAAGCTCTTTATTCCACCTTCAAATTTAAATGATAACCTTTCTGATAGAGCAGGCCTGGTTGCAGGTTTTTTTTTTTTTCCTTGAGAGAGAGAAACATCGATGCGAGAGAGACACATCGAGTGGTTGCCACCCACACGACCCCAACAGGGGCCAGGGACAAACTGCAACTGAGGCACGCGCCCTTAGCGGGAACCGAACCCAGGCCTCTCCGGTACGCGGGCCAACGCTGTAACCGCTGAACCACACTGGCCAGGGCTGGTTGCAGATTTTTACTTTTCATTACTTTGCATACTTCAAGCCAATCTCTTCTGGCCTGAAGTATTACTGTATAGAAATCTGCTGACAGTGTGATGGGGCTCCCTTATGGATAATAAACTCTCTCTTTTGCTGCCTTTAAAATTCTCTCTTTGGCCTGGCTGGTGTGGCTCAGTGGTTGAGCATTAACCCATGCACCAAGAGGTTGCTGGTTCAATTTCCAGTCAGGGCATGTGCCTAGGTTGTGGGCCCAATCCCCAGCAGGGGGCATGCAGGAGGTGGCAAATCGATGTTCTCTCTCATTGATGTTTCTATCTCTCTCTCCCTCTCCCTTCCTCTCTCTCTAAAATCAATAAAGAAAAAAATAAATAAAATTTTCTCTTTGTCTTTAGCCTTTGTCATTTTAATTATTATATGTCTTGGTATTGTTGTCTTTGGGTACATCTTGATTGGGACTCTCTGTGCTTCCAGAATTTCTGTAACTTTTCTTTCACTCGGTTAGGGAAGTTTTCTGTGATTATTTCTTCAAACAGGTTCTCTATCCTTTACTCACTTTCTTCTGGTATCCCTATGATGCAGATGTTGTTACATTTAATATAGTTCCAGAGTTCCCTTATACTCATTCTCTTTAATTCTTTTTTGTTTCCTTTTTAAAAAATTAATTTATTTTTGTTAAATATGTTTCTCCTTTCCCTCCCATACACCCTTCCTCCCTGTTCCTGCCCCCCTCTTCAGAGTATTTTAGTCTATATCCATTGGTTATGCATATATGCGTATACATTTTTTGGTTTATTCCCCCAACCCCTCCTCTGAGGTTTGTCAGTCTGATCCCTACTTCTATGTCTCTGGGTGTATTTTGTTCATCAGCTAATTTTATTCATTATAATCCACAAAGAGTGAGATCATGTAATACTTGTCTTTCTCTAATTGGCTTATTTCACATAGCATAAAACTCTCCAGATCCCTCCATATCATCTCAAAGGATAAGAGATCTTTCTTTCTTATAGCTGCATAGTGTTCCATTGTGTATATGTACCACAGCTTTTTTATCCATTCATCTACTGATGGACACTTGGGCTGTTTCCAGACCTTAGTGATTGTAAATAGTGCTGCTAGAAATACAAGGGTACATATATTCTTTCTCATTGGTGTTTCAGGCTTCTTAGGGTATATTCCTAGAAGTGGAATCACTGGGTCAAATGGTAGTTCCATTTTTAATTTTTTGTGGAAACATCATATTGTTTTCCAAAGTGGCTGTGCCAGTCTGCATTCCCACCAGCAGTGCACTAGAGTCTCCTTTTCTCCTAACCCTCGCCAGCACTTGTTTGATGATTTGTTGATGGCAATCATTCTGGCAGGTGTGAGGTGATAGCGCATGGTCATTTAATTTGCATCTCTGATGACCCGGGTTTGGTTCCCACTAAGGGCATGTACCTTGGTTGCCGTTTGTCCCCAGCCCTGGTTGGTTGTGCGGGTGGCAGCCACTCGATGTGTCCCTTTCACATCAATGTTTTTCTCTCTCTCTCTCTCTTCCCCTCTCTCCCTCCCACTCTATCTGAACAAAAAATGAAAAAATGTCCTCGGGTGAGGATAAAAAAAAAAAAAATTGCATCTCTGATGATGCGTGACACTGATCAATGTCTCTTGGCCCTTTGTATGTCCTGTTTGGAGAGGTGTCTATTTAGGTCTTCTGCCCATTTTTTTAATTAGATTCTTTATCTTCTTTTGGTTGAGTTGTGTGAGTACTCCATATATTTTTTAAATTAACCCCTTATCTGGTGTATCATTGACAATTATGCTCTCCCATATAGTAGGTTCCCTTTCCATTTTGATGCTTGTTTCTTTTGCTGTGCAGAAGGTTTTTAGTGTGATGTAGTCCCATGTGTCCATTTTTTCCTTAGTTTCTCTTGCCTTAGGCATTGTATCAGTGAAAATTCTGCTGCACGTGATGTCTGAAATTTTTTTGCCTACATTTTCTTCTAGGATTTTTATGGATTCATGAGTCACATTTAAGTATTTTATCCATTTTGAGTTCATTCTTTTGTATGGTTTAAGTTCTTGGTCTAGTTTCATTTTTTTTTTTTTTTTTTTTTTGCGTGTAGCTGTCCAATTCTCCCAGCACCATTTATTAAAATGGCTGTCTTTACTCCATTGTATGCTTTTCCTACCTTTGTCAAATATTAATTGAGCATGATGTCTTGGGTCAACTTCTAGGTTGTTTGCTCTGTTCCATTGATCTATATGCCTGTTCTTGTGCCAGGACCAGACTGTTTTGATTACAATGGCTTTGTAGTATAACCTGATATCCCATATTGTGATCCCTCTTACTTTGTTCTTCTTTTTTGAGATTATTATGGCTATTCAAGTTCTGTTTTGTTTCCATATAAACTTTTGAAGTGTTTGTTCTAGTTCTGTGAAATATGTCGTTGGTATTTTAATGGGGATTGCATTGAATCTCTTTGGGTAACATGGAAATTTTGATGATATTAATTCTTCCAATCCATGAACAAGGTATATCCTTCCACTTTTTTATATCTTTCGCTATTACTTTTTTCAATGTCCTATAGTTTTCTGTGAACAGATCCTTTACTTCTTTGGTTAACTTTATTCCTAGGTATCTTAAGTTTTTTTGTTACAGTGATAAATGGGTTTTTTAAAAAATTTCTTTTTCTGTGTTCATTATTGGTGTATTAAAATGCTAATGATTTCTGGATGTTGATTTTGTATCCTGCTACTTTGCCAAATTAAGTTATTAAATTTACTGTTTTTTTTTTTTTTTGGTTTTTGTTTTTTATGAAGTCTTTAGGGTTTATTATGTACAATATTATGTCATCTGCGAATAATGGCACTTTCACTTCTTCCTTTCCAATTTGGATCTCTTTTATTTTTTCTTCTTGTCTGATTGCTATGGCTAAGTCTTCCAGTACTATGTTAAATAAGACAGGTGAAAGTAGATATCCTTGTCTTGTTCTTATTTTTAAGGGAAATGCTTTTATTTTTTTCCCATTGAGTATGATGTTGGATGTAGGTTTGTCATAAATAGCCTTTATTATGTTGAGATATGATCCTTCTATTCCCCCTTTGCTGAGAGGTTTGATAAAAAATGGATTCTAGATTTGTCTAATGCTTTTCCAGCATCTATTGATATGATCATATGATTTTTATCTTTCATTTTGTTTATGTGGTGTATCACATTTATTGATTTGCAAATATTGTACCAGCCTTGCATCCCTGGAATAAATCCCTCTTGTTCATGGTGTATCATTTTTTTAATGTATTGTTGGATCTGATATGTTAATATTTTGTTAAAGATTTTGGCATCTATGTTCAATAGGAATATTGGCCTGTAATGTCTTTCTTTGTGGTGTCTTTAATTGGTTTTGGGATTAGGATTATGCTGGCCTCATTAAAAGGGCTTAGAAGTCTTCCTTCCTCTTGAATTTTTGGCAATAGTTTGAGGAGAATAGGTGATAGTTCTTCTTTGAATGTTTTGTAGAACTCCCCTGTGTAGCCATCCAGACCAGGGCTTTTGTTTGCTGAGATTTTATTGATTACTTCATCGATGTGAAAGGGACACATTGAGTGGCTGCCTCCTGCATGACCCAACCATGGCTGGGGACAAACTGCAACTGAGGTACGTACCCTTAGCGAGAACTGAACCCAGGTCTCTTTGGACTGCAGGCCAACGCTCTAACTGCTGAGCCAAACCAGCCAGGGCTCCAATAAGTTTTTGATTTCTTTCTTGATCTCATTGGCAACCCATTTGTTATTTAATAACATGCTATTTAGCTTCCATGTGATTGAATGTTTTTAAGTATTTTTATTGCAATTAGATTTCAGTTTCATGTCACTGTGATCTGAGAAGATGCTTGATATGATTTCAATCTTCTTGAATTTGTAGAGACTTGCCTTGTGTCCTATTATGTGGTCTATATTTGAGAATGTCCTGTGTGCACTTGAGAAGAATGTATATTCTTAATCTTTGTGGTAAAATGTTCTGTAAATATCAATTAAGTTTAACTGATCTAGTTCATCATTTAGGGACTCTGTTTCCTTGTTAATTTTTTGTCTAGAAGATATACCCAGTAGTGTCTGTGGAGTGTTAAGTCACCCATTATGACTGTATTGCTATTGATCTCTCCCTTGAAGTCCTCCTGAAGTTTTTAAATATATTTTTGTCCTCCTATATTTGATGCATATATGTCTACCAGGGTTATATCCTCTTGTTGGATTGATCCTTTTAATATTATGTAGTGACCTTCTTTGTCCCTTGTTATGGCCCTCATTTTAAAGTTTATTTTATCAGATATGAGTATTTCTACACTAGCTTTTTTAAATTTTCATTTGCATGGAAATTTTTTTCCATCCCTTTACTCTCATCCTGTGTGAGCCTTTTGTTGTGAAGTCAGTCTTTTGTAGATAGCATATATATGGGTCCTGCTTCTTTATCCAATCAGCTACCCTATGTCCTTTGATTGGAGCATTTAAGCCATTCACATTTAAAGTTATTACTGATAGATACTTATTAGTTGCCATTTATATTTTATGTCTCTGTTCTTCTTTCTCTCTCTTTCTTCTTCTTCTTCTTCTTCTTCTTCTTCTTCTTCTTCTTCTTCTTCTTCTTCTTCTTCTTCTTCTTACCACAATTCTTTAGCATTTCTTGCAGTGTTGGTTTGGTGGTAGTAAATTCTTTTAGCTTTTTTCTTTTGTTTGTGAAGCTCTTTATTTCACCTTCAATTTTGAGTGATAGCCTTGCTGAATAGATTAATCTTGGATTCAGACCCTTGCTTATCATTACTTTGTATACTTCATGCCACTCCCTTCTGGCCTGCAGTGTTTCTATTGAGACATCAGCTGACAGTCTATTGGGCGCTCTCTTATAGGTAACTTTCTGCCTCTCTCTTCTTCCTTTAAGATTCTTTTTTGTCTTTAATGTTTGCCATTTTAATTATGATGAGTCTAGCTGTGGGTCTTTTGGGGTTCATCTTGCTTGGGACTCTCTGTTTCCTGGACTTGTGTGACTTTTTCCTTCACCAAATTAGGGAAATTTTCTGTCATTATTTCTTCAAACGGGTTCTCTATCCTTTCTCCAATTCTTCTCCTTCTAGTATCCCTATGATGTTAATGTTGTTACATTTCATATTGTCCCAAAGCTCCCTTAAACTCTCCTCCTGCTTTTTAATTTTCTTTTTCCAATTTGCTGCTCTATTTGTGTGTTTTTTTCTACCTTGTCTTCTAATTCATTGATTCTGTCTTCAGCTTTATCTAACCTACTACTGATTTCTTCCAAGGTATTTTTCATATCAGCTATGTCATTCTTTATTTCCACTTGATTTTTATTCATAGCTTTTACCTCTTTTTTTAAATGTTGATTTAGTTCTTACTGAGCTCTTTATAATTCTCATTATGTTGCTTTTAATTCTCATTAAATTGATTGAGCACCCTTAAAATCATTTCTTTGAATTCTTTATCTGACAAATTGTTTGCTTTCATTTCATGTAGTTCCTTTTCTGGTGATTCCTTCTTTTCTTTCATTTGGGGGTTGTTGTCTCATCATTTTAGCAGTCTGGTAGTTCCAGGCCCAGTGAGGGATGTTGGGATGTGTAGGCAGGTTGGTGTGTATCAGATAAGACTGCTTTGCCTCCTAGACTATTCTGGTGTGTGGCACCTCTTGTCTGCAATGAGTCCTTGAGGATTGACAACTGGCAGCTGGTATTGGTCTGTCACAGTAGGTATTGTTGGGGTATATGCATCCAGCTTGTGTGCTGCTGAGGTGCACAGGTCCTCAGGTACCACTGCTACCTGGTGGGGCTTAGCTCCTGATCAGTCACTGCTGATGCTGCTGGTGGTGAGTGTCAGCTCCCAGTTTGCACTGCTACTGCTGTTGCTGTTGCCAGGGGTGCTCTCATCTCCCAATCCTCTGCTGCAGTTATAGGCTGATGATGCTCAGGTCCTGGGATTTTGCTGCTGCTGCAGGAGGGGCTCCACTCCAAATCCACTGCTGCAGTTTTCATGAGCAGGTCTCAGCTGCTGGAGAGTTGCTGCTGTTTGGGCTGGGGCACAGCTCCTGATCAGCTTTTGCTGATGCTGCTGGGGATGGGTCTCAGCTGCTGATCTGTGCTGTTGTTTCTGTCTGGGGATGGATGTCCACTCCCGAGCCTCTGCTGCTGGGGTCGGTCTCAGCTCCCAAGCCTCAGCTGCTGTTGGGAGGGATAGGTTTCACTCTTGTGCCAGTCACTGCTGCTGTCAGGGAATGGGCTGGGCTCCCAAGCTGTTGCTACTGCTGCTGGGGGTGATGCTTGGCTCTGAAGCTGGTGCTACTGCTGCTGCTGTGGGGGATGTTGCTTGGCTCCCAGCCGGTTGCTGCTTCTGGAAGCAGGTACCTTGACAGCGCTGCTATTGTGGGCTGGTCTTCACTGACACAGAGGGGTCCACTGTTTCAATGATGCAAGGTACACTGGTGGACTCAGGATTCTGGGCCCAAGCCACTCCCTGATGCCTCCTCCAAGAGAAGACCAGTGCATCTTCCAAAATGCTGGGGCCTTCTGGCAGCGCAGGGAGAAGTGCCCTGATAAGCCGTGCACGGCAGTAGCCAGCTGCTCCCCCGTCCACAGCATTAGAACCCTCTGCCCAATATTTCTGCACTGCTCTGGGTTGCTCATCCACACTCATGTCCACTCACACTCTCTCTCACACTCGCTCACACTCTCACACACTCACCCTCACTCTGGTCCTGCCTGCCACCATCTTCTTTTCTTCACCCTCCCTTTTTCTTTTTATTGCTCTGTTTGGGTGTTTTTTCCAACTTTGTCTTCCAAATTGCTAATTATATCCTCCACTTCATCCAGCATATTTCCTTTTATTCCTTATGTCAGTATGCTATTCTCCATTTTTGACTGGTTCTTACTCAGAGTTTCTATCTCTCTTTTTTTTATGTTGATGTAGTTTCATTAAAATCCTTATAATTCTCACTAAGTTGTTTGAGCATTCTTATAACCATTATTTTGCACTCTGTGTCTGATAAATTGCTTGGTTCCATTTTATTTAGTTCTTTTCTTCTGGAAAAATTTCTCTTTCTTTCATTTAGGAGTTGTTTCTTTGTTGTTCCATTTTATCTGTCTCTTTGTGTTTGTTTCTATGTGTTAGATAGAACTACTATGACTCCCAGTCTTCGTGGGGTGGTCTTATGTAGTAACTGTCCTGTTGAACACAGTGGTGAAGTCTCCTTGATCTCCTGATCTGAATGCTCTAGGAATGTTCATTGTGTGGGTTATGTGGACCCTCCTGTGGTAATTAGGAGCTGATTGTTGTTGGCCTGTTTGTGGGTGGGTTCAACTTTCACCTTGTGGAAATGAGTTTAGCAGGATGTGGTCAGCAGTATTTAGAAATGTAAATCCAATTGGCTCTTTGATTGGGGTGACACCAGCCCTTGGCCTTTGAGAGGGGTGCTAGCTTCTTGCCCTCTAACTCAGTTGTTCCCCACCAGAGACCCTGAGGGGAGGCTCTGAGGGACTTGCACCAGATGTCCTAGTTCTGAGATATGTCCCCTTTCTCCTGTGAAGCTGCACCAGCAGGGATGTGCCAGCAGGACTGGGAGGAAGAGAACAAGTCTTCCCCCTCTGATTGGTTTGGCACTGGTCCTTGGGAAGGGAGAGAGAGCTGTTCACCTTCTATCTCTGCAATGCATTGTCAGAAGCCCTGCTGGAGTGCTCCAAGGAAGTCATGTCCAATGTCCAAGCTCTGATTTTTACTTCCTTTCCCCAGCGGATATGAGTTTAGCAGGGTGGGGCCAGCAAGATCTGGGAACACAAATCTAATCTGCCCTTTGATTGGGGTGGTGGGTCCTCAGCCCTGGAGAGGAGAGGTAGCTTCTCTCCTTCTTGATGCACACTAGAGCTTTTGAAGTGAAATTTCAAGGTGGTTGAACCAGATTTCACAGTTTTGAGTTGTGACACTTGACCCTGTGAGGCTGCACCTGCTGGAAGTTGCAGGTGGGGCTTGGAGAAATAGATCAAGGCGGCTCTCTCCACTTGGCATGGCACTGGCTCTTGGGAGGGGAGATAGTTTGTCATACCCTTCTATCTCTGAAGCTTTCTGCTAGATGACCTGTTGGAGGACTATCAGCAGGTCACTCCAAATGTCCTGGTTTTCATTTGCCCTTCCTTCCCACCGGGGACTACACTTGGCAGTGGTCCTAGCAGATTCTGGGAATGCTAATCCAGGCAGACTTTTGTTAGGGGTGATGCAGGGCCTCAGTCCTCAGGAAGGGAGATAGGTTCTCACCTTTGAGCTCAGAAGTACCCCACCAGAGCTCCTGAAGGGTGGCTCCATGGGATTCACACAAGATTTCCCAGTTCTGAATTGTGACCCCTTAACCTTGTGAGGCTTTACCTACCAGACAGTACAGGTGTGGCTTGGAAGAATACATCAAGGCTACTCTGTCCACTTGGGGTGGTGCTAGATCTTGGGAGGAGAGAGAGGTTGTTGCCCCCTTCTATCTCTGCAACTCACTGCCAGAGGCCCTGATGGAGGCTTCTAAAGGAGGTGGTTCCAGTTGTCTTTCTCCTGAATCACAGTTCCTTCCCTCTGTTGGACTGTGCTTTGAAGGTGGTACCCACAGATTTGAGGAGTGCATATGCAAGAATTTCTTTGTTGGGGGTGGTGTGGGTCCTCAGCCAGGTAATTAGCTGCTTGCTTTCTAGCTTGGTGGTGCCCCACCAAGGATCCTGAAGGGAGGCTTGCGAGTGCACACTTCCCCCTAGCTCTACAGCTGCTTGCTGCCTGAGACCCTGACCAGGTTGTCTTCCATTGAGGATGGTGCCTGCCTAACCTATTGGAACAGGGAAAGATTGGCTCCTCTTTCTAAGCCACTCAGTTCAATGTTTGTCTGAGACCGTCTAGTTTCCCCAGAAAAAAAAAAAAAAAATCTTAGTTCCCTTTTGGGTCAGCCAAAAGTACTTTATGCCAGACTCGAGCTTGGCAGGGTGGAGTAGCCAGTAATTTGGAGGATAGGGTTAGTGTACTTTTTCCAGCTGGTGTTGTAAGAATAGAAATGCTGGACCCTGTGAAGTGGCATCTGTGGGTGGTGTGAGATGTTGGCTCAGGACTGGGACCTTAGAAGCCCACCCCTGGTACTATGCCACCCAGATCTTCTTATGGCTTCCATATGCCCTGAGTCTCCTTTTTTCTATCAGATCCACAGGCGAGTGCCCAAAAGCAAGTCCTTGTGCATTAGCCTTTCAGGAGATCACCCAGGATTCAAGCAGACTCCCTCTTTCCGGTGGACAAAGTTCCCGCCTATTTTTGCTGCCAAATGTTATGGAGACTCTTCTTCCCAGCCCTGGTGCTCTGGATTGGGTGTCCTGGCATGGGATTGAGACCCCACTTTTCTCTGTAGGGCTTTTTCAGGTACAATATTTCTCAGTCACGATAGTCACTGCCTCTGGCTGTAGAGACCAGCCCTTTCCGGGTGTCAGCCCTTCTTATCAGTCTCTGTGTAGCTTCTTTTTTTCATTCCTTGGATATAATATTCCAGTTCGGGTGTCCTTCTGTTGTTAATTCAGGTTACTTGCTCTAAATTTTAGCTGTAATTTCAGTTCAGCACTGAGAGGAGGTGTGTGTTGCTTTTACCTATTCCGCTGACATATTCCAGCTCCCTTTATTAAAAAAAAACAAAAAACAAACATATTAAATGAGGAAACTTGTTATGAGAGTTAGAAGACTAGTGTTCACTTCTGGATTTTTGCCTTGAAGATCTCTAATGCATCAAGTACAATTTCATTAAATCTCATTCCCTCATCCAACATTAAGGAATAAGGCCAGGTTAATATATTTAACTGATATTAACATAGCACTTAGCTACACTCAGTTCTGTATTTGAAGCTAAAAATTTAGCATTGAACAAAAAAAAGAAAGTCTCTGTTCTAAACAATTTTACAAAGCATGGAACAATAAATAAGTTAAGAAATAAAATAATTACAAATTACCATAGAAACTATGAAAGAAATAATTGATGATGAGACATAAAACCTGGTGTGGGAGATAGGCACTATAGTAAAGAGAATAGTCAGAGGTCATAATTCTCACATTTTACATTATCCTGATCTCAATTTTGCAAAAAAAAAAAAAAAAAAAAAAAAAAAAAAAACAACAATTAGACTGCGACAACACAAAGAAACCATATATTCCTAAGGGCTTCATATTTAATGTATAACATCTCATAGACTGAAAATTCTTGCTTGGTAGCATTAAGCAAGAGATTCTACATCATTTTTTTCTCCACTATACCCAAGTTTTGATGAAATTGTCAGTTACAATTTGAACTATTTGAAAGTAACAAAAATATTGATTTAAGACAGTTTAACTCAAAATAAACAATTGTTTATATGTACAATGAGGTTCTAGTAAAAAATATCCAATTCTTTTCTGGAGATTGAGGAAAACTGAGTACATTAGTTCCTGGAGCACAGCCTCTGAGCAAATAGGATTTCTCAACCTTATAAATTGTCCAGATAATGGTAATCTTTAGTTGTTTGTCCACCCTGACAGTGCTAAGATGCCGCTTTCTTCTGCTGGGGCCATCTTTGTCTGATCTCTTATGGTGGGAATTCTCAGGATCTCATTCAAGGCTCAGACTGACAATACTGGGGGGTAATTCCTAGCATGGTTAGGGTGTTTTGTGCTTTATTAGCTATTCATGAATTTACAAATTTAGATTCTCTTTAGTAAGTCCAAATTGAATAAGACAAGAAATATCTGCTAAGCCAAGCAAGTCTGGTACCATCAGTTGGCTACCATCTGGAATAATCCTACAAATCAAGGAAGGGCAAGTAGATTATTGAAGCTGAAAGTGAATATGCATCTGAAAGTTTAAGGAAATGCTTATACAGTGAACACTTCTACTTTTCATCCAAAGGGGTCCAGTTTTGCTGTAGTTGTATTTTTTGATGATATTATTAAAGAGATTTGATTTCTCCAATACTTTTGAAAAATTATCTTGGGGTAATTATTTTTTGTCCTTGTAAATGACCACCCTATATCTTCAGTCACAATAATAGTAATAATAATAATTATTATTATTATACAACTATGGCATTTATAGAAGACTTGTCACCTGTGTGGCACTGTGCTAAAATCTTAATCTTTTGGCTCCTCTAATCTGAAGTCTTTGCCTTTCTCTAATCTGAAGTCTACACCTAAACTATGACTTTAAAAAGACTCTTTATAGTTAATTGCTTTGTCAGAGAAAGAATATCTAGAGAGAGTAGGTTTATTCGCCAATGTATTTTCTCTGTATGTTTTTGGGCGACTGATAGCCTCTCTATTCTCAGGGTTTTGCCTCAAGAATGTCATGTAATGTTGTCAAACATTATGAGCAAGAAAACAGCAAGGGTAGGCTGATTGGTTCTATTATTGTCAAGCCAGAGAGCAGGATCAGGAATGGCATTAAGGGAAAAGGCGGCAGATTTCTGGAGTCTGCAAAATTAGGAGAGAACAGTGGTTCACAGTAATTATTCCGAGAGTTCACAGTGCATGTGTAGCCTCCTGACTTGGAACAGGAAGTGGTGTCCACTTTATTACCTGATCAGTCTTCCAGGAGTTATTGTATTCTCATTGTTTCTATTTTTTTTTTGGGGGGGGGGGAATCACCTTCTCCAAGCTAGAGAGGACTAAGAAGATCTGAACCACTGAGGAATCAAGCACCAGCTCCTGGATCCTCTAATCTCTGCCAATTTCCTCCACAGACTGAGAAAGAAACTCTAACACTTGTTTGCTTTTTTTTTTTTCTTTTCTTTTTATTTTGAGAGAGAGAGAGAGAAACATAGATGTGAGAGAGACACATTGACTGGTTGCCACCCACACGACCCCAACCGGGGTCAGGGACAAACTGCAACTGAGGTACGTGCCTAGCGGGAACCGAACCCGGGACTCTCTGGTCCGCGGGCCCACGCTCTAACCACTGAGCCAAACCGGCCAGGCTACTTTTCTGATTTAGCATGTTGATGTCCTTTCAAGTTCACAGGCTTCACTGCTTAAAATATACATAGATTATATATTATAACTGCATAGGAGCTCAAACATTAGAAAAAAGTAGAGGACATGGGTGGGCAGCTCACTAAAAAGGAAATGCAAAACAGCACCATTACAAGGACTTTAGATATATTAACTTATTCAATCGTGTTAATATGCTTATGAAGTACATTCTGTCATTACTGTGCTTTTACAAATGCAGAAACTGAGGCAAGGAGAGCTGTAGCAACCATTCAAGGTCACAGAGTCACTTAGGGCATAAGCAGGACTGGAACTTAGGAACTCTGACTCTACAAGCTCTGTTTGTAATTATTACATTCTACAGAAAGTTTTATTTGAAAATAATGTGTTTCACCCATGTTTGTTTTATGTAGTATTTCATAAGGTGGATGAAGTGAGGTCTTTCACTGCCTGCCACTTAGACACAAGGTTAATGTATTGAAGCATCATCAGGGTCAATTATTATGCTGTTTTGTAAGTTAATGTTAGTTGTTCTCTAGTCAGACTGTATTAGGAAGTGAAAGGTTATTCCTCTTATGCCTTTCTCATTTACTCACAGGCAATGCCAGTTGTGCCCCAAGTGGATTACTTCTTAACTATATTCTAACAAGCACAGCTATAATTTTTCATTAATTTTATTTAGAAGATTGAAATATGGTTATATGGACTTGTGAGGTACAAAAATATAATATAATCTGGTGATTTTGGCAGTATAATTTTAAGAATATGCTCAAACATATTTAGTGAGAAATATGTCAGGTTATTTAGAAAGCATATGCCTATAAGACATTTTGTTCTGTTATTTCCATAGAAAAATATGTTGTCTTAGACACAAAGGGTATCATTGTTAGTTAAATGCCTGAGTAAAAGAATTATGAATGGCTTCATTCCATTACATCTCATCCTAGTCAAGGGTGGCTACTCTTAATATTAAACAATTCATTATTTTCTAAGGAGTAGCAAGGGAGTAGTTAGCCCATATACGTTAAAGAAATGTCATCACAAACACAAGGGAAGATATAGTGGTATGGAACTCTAGGTTATAAATTGGATATTAAATTGTTTAATGTATGTTCACATAAATAATTTGCATTAGATTTGTTGTTTGTCCTTATTTCAATGATGAAACTTTATATAAACCCATTAGTCTCGCTTTGTAAACTATTGGTTAGGCCAAAAGGACCCTCAATTCTGATTGTAAATAATATCACCTTTAGACTGGTTCCAAAATTATTCCTTTAGGGTGACACTTTTCTATGCATCTTTTATAGGGAACTGATATTCTTATATTTAAATATTATGAAATCTCTCTTCATGGGTATTGTGTCACATGATAACTGAAAATTATTCATCAAGGAAAAGCTGAATTGGTATAAATAACAAATTCACTTATGAAGTACTGAATACATTCTTTAAAACTACTCTTAGTCAATGTTCATGATTCTATCCAATTGGTTTTACCTTAACTTAAACATTAGTGCATAAATAAATAAGAAACCCATGGTACTTGAGTCAAAAAGTGAGAAAGACACCAACATATTAAAACTAAACAAAGCAAGTGAAAGGTTTATTAGGGTAATGGTAGAAATTAATGTTTTAGAAAACAAGTTTTTCAAGTAAATCCAAGCACTTATTCTTTGAAAAACCAATAATATAGACAAAAACCATCAACATAGTTTTAATAAAAAATTAACACACACACACATACTGACAATGACAAAGTGACCTTTTGCAATTTACTTGCCAACATCTTCTGGCATTAGCTCTGATTTTCACTTAATGAGATACTACCAAAATCTAGTAATTGCATACTGTATGGCCACAAGTCTGATGCTGGCCCCACGAGAATAACTCAGGATATTTGCTGGAGCAAAAGTTCTTGGTCTTTTAAGCTGTTTTAAACTGGAAATAGCTGTTCTTGGGAGATAGTGGCTATTATCTTGTGATATATGAAAGAATCTATTTAAGACTGTAGTCAGAACAGAGGCAGTGAATATGACAGAGGACTATTTTTTTTTTTTTTGTAAAATATTTTGAGCCTCTGTATTTAGTAATGCCTGGAGTGAGATCTGATTTTTTTTTTTTTTTTTTTTTTTTTTGCAATGTAAATCACTGAAATGCTACTTTTGTTTTAGATGATCTGAGTTTAGTTTTCTGTCACTTGAAACAAAAAAACATTCTACCCTAAATATACATTAAATTAGGCATACACACTAAATTAAGAATGGGGGAATAAAATCACTGACTTGGATGTCTGTTTTATACAGAAAAGGTATATGTTTGCTGTCAAATAAAAGAATGACCCTCTTTTGTGCTGCTTAACTATGAAGCTATAAACCCTCTCATTTAAAGTGTGCAGTATAAACTGATGCAACTTTTCTAAAGGAAAATTGAGAACATTGGATCAAGCCCAGAAGAAACATAATTCTTTGAGATGATTGCCCCTAAATATTCAGAGTTGCACATAAAGATTACAGACTGATGTGTGTCACAGAGTTAGTTACATCAATGATAAATTTATAGCAGACTACTGATGAAGCATAGGGGATTGGTTAAGTAAATCATTTTATAGTCAAGAAATGCAAAATGTGTATCTTAAATTATTGATATAGAAGAATACCTATTGACAGAGGAAAATATTTTTAGAACTTGTGTCATTAAAGTCTGTAAAAATTATACTAAATTGCAAAATGAAGGAGGAATAGGATTAATAAACATTTAATTTTCCATGTTTTTTCTATTGAGTATGCATTATATATTTTTTCATTTTAAAACTTAAGGTTTGGACTTTTGGCTTGCTTTTATATTTTCTAGAGTTTAGACATAACAAATATATCTTGGGCATCTCTTTGTAAAATTAACTGATAGATATATAAAACTTTTTATTTAACAATGAAGTATTCCAAATTGTGTGTACCTAGACTCTAAGAGTCCAGGAAGGGATTCTTCAGCTAACATTGTTGTTGAGTATTAAGACCATCCAAATGAATTAATTTACCCTTAGAGGTGTTTCAGTGGATGTCACTTGGATGGATCATCAAAAATGAAAACTGGCTCTGTTTAGAAATTTACCACTCCAGGTGAACTTTTGCTTATCCCATTTCTCATTTTTTCCTCCCATTTCTTTGCAACACACACATAAAAATAAGCTCTGTGTACAATATTTCTATTACTGAGTAAATAAAGCTATTGACTTTTGATAGTGACCTTAACCAAGAAGAACTCAACATATATTTCTTGAGGAGGCTTAGAAGACTTTCATCATTCTATGATTCACCTTTTATTTTTTTAATTTTTTATTAATTTACTTTTGTTACAGATGTTTCTCCTTTTTTCCCCCATTGACACCCTCCTCCCCCTCCCTCCCTGCCCCGTCCCCAGTTTTGTTGTCCATGTCCATTGGTTATGAGTACATGCGTACAAGTTCTGTGTTCATCACTCCCCTCCCCCACCACCTCCTCTTCTGGCAAATGTCAGTCTGTACCCTACTTCCACATCTCTGGGACTACCCTGTTCCTCAGACTGTTATGATCATTATATTCCAGAAATAAGTGAGATCATATGATATTTGTGTTTCTCTGCTTGGCTTGTTTCACTTAGGATAATAGTTTACAGGTCCTCCCATGTTGTCGCAAAGGATAAGAGATCTTTCTTTCTTACAGCTGCATAGTACTCCATTGTGTATATGTACCACAGCTTTTTTATCCATTCGTCTACTGATGGACACTTGGGCTGTTTCCAGATCTTAGCTGTTGTAAAAAGCACTGCTATGAACATGGGGGTATATGTATTCTTTCTGATTGGTGTTTCAGGCTTCTTAGGGTATATTCCTAGGAGTGGGATCACTGGGTCAAATGGTAATTCAATTTTTAATTTTTTGAGGTAACACCAGAGTGTTTTCCATAGTGGCCACACCAGTCTGCACTCCCACTAGCAGTGTACTAGAGTCCCCTTTTCTCCACACCCTCGCCAACACTTGTTTGATGCTTTGTTGATGGCGGCTATTCTGACAGGTGTGAGGTGATACCTCACTGTTGTTTTAATTTGCATCTCTCTGATGATTAGTGAAGTTGAGCATTTCTTCATATGTCTCTTGGCCATTTGTATATCCTGTTTGGAAAGGTGTCTATTTAGTTCCTCTGCCCATTTTTAAATTGGGTTCTTTGTCTACCTTTTGTTGAGATGTATGAGCACTCTATATATTTTGGAAATTAGTCCCTTATCTGATATATCATAGGCAGTTATGTTCTCCCATACAGTGGGTTGCCTTTCCACTTTGATGGTTGTTTCTTTTGCTGTGCAGAAGCTTTTGAGTTTGATGTAGTCCCATGTGTTCATTTTTTCCTTTGTTTCTGTTGCCTTAGGTGATACATCAGTGAAAATTTTGCTGCGTATGATGTCTGAAATTTTGTTGCCTACATATTCTTCTAGGATTTTTATGGATTCATGAGTCACATTTAAGTCTTTTATCCATTTTGAGTTTATTCTTGTATATGGTGTAAGCTGATGATCTAGTTTCATTTTTTTGCATGTAGCTGTCCAATTTTCCCAACACCATTTATTAAAGAGGCTGTCTTTACTCCATTGTATGCTCTTGCCACCTTTGTCGAATATTAATTGAGCATAATGTTTTGGGTCAATTTCTGGGTTCTCTGTTCTATTCCATTGATCTATGTGCCTGTTCTTGTGCCAGTACCAGGCTGTTTTGATTACAATAGCTTTGTAGTATAACCTGATGTCCGGTATTGTGATCCCTCCTACTTTGTCCTTCTTTTTCAAGATTGCTGAAGATATTCGGGGTCTTTTTTGGTTCCATATGAACTTCTGAAGCATTTGTTCTAGTTCTGTGAAATATGTCGTTGGTATTTTGATGGGGATTGCGTTAAATCTATAGATTGCTTTGGGTAGTATGGACATTTTAATGATGTTAATTGTTCCAATCCATGAACAAGGTATGTGCTTCCACTTTTTATATCTTCCTCTATTTCTTTTTTCAATGTCCTGTAGTTTTCTGCAAATAAGTCCTTTACTTCTTTGGTTAAGTTTATTCCTAGGTATCTTAATTTTTTTGCCGCGATGGTAAATGGGATTTTTTTTTAGTTTCTCTTTCTGTGAGTTCATCATTGGTGTATAAGAATGCCGTCGATTTCTTGACGTTAATTTTGTATCCTGCTACTTTGCCAAATTCATTAATTAAGTCTAGTAGATTTTTGATGGAGTCTTTAGGGTTTTCTATGTATAATATCATGTCATCTGTGAATAATGACAGTTTCACTTCCTCCTTTCCAATTTGGATCCCTTTTATTTTTTCTTCATGTCTGATTGCTGTGGCTAAGACTTCCAGTACTATGTTAAATAAGAGTGGTGAAAGTGGGAATCCTTGTCTTGTTCCTGTTCTTAAGGGAAATGCTTTTAGTTTTTGTCCATTGAGCATGATGTTGGCTGTAGGTCTTTCATATATGGCCTTTATAATGTTGAGATATGATCCCTCTATTCCCAAATTGCTGAGCGTTTTTATCAGAAATGGGTGCTGGATTTTGTAGAATACTTTTTCAGCGTCTATTGATATGATCATATGGTTTTTATCTTTCATTTTGTTTATGTGACGTATCACATATATTGATTTGCGAATATTTTACCAGCCTTGCATCCCTGAGATGAATTCCACTTGGTCATGGTGAATAATTTTTTTGATGTATTGCTGGATCTGATTTGCTAGTATTTTGTTAAGGATTTTGGCATCTATGTTCATCAGGGATATTGGCCTGTAGTTTTCTTTCTTTGTAGTGTCTTTTTCTGGTTTTGGAATTAGAATTATGCTGGCTTCGTAAAATGAGTTTGGAAGTCTTCCTTCTTCTTGAATGTTTTGGAATAGTTTGAGGAGAATGGGTGTTAATTTTTCTTTGAATGTTCGGTAAAACTCGCCCGTGAAGCCTTCAGGGCCGAGGCTTTTGTTTGCTGGGAGGGTCTTGATTACATCTTCAATTTCCTCCGTTGTTATTGGCCTGTTTAAGTTTTCTATCTCTTCCCGATTCAGTTTTGGGAGACTATGTGTTTCTAGAAATGTGTCCATTTCGCTTAGATTGTCGAATTTGTTGCCATATAAATGTTCATAGTATTTGCTAACGATCCTTTGTATTTCTGTGGTGTCAGTTGTTACTTCTCCTCTTTCATTTCTGATTTTGTGTATTTGGGTTCTCTCTCTTTGTTTCTGGTGAGTCTAGCTAAGGGTCCATCAATCTTGTTTATCTTTTCAAAAAACCAGCTCTTTGTTTTATTGATCATTTGAATTGTTTTTTTGGTCTCCATGTCATTTATTTCTGCTCTGATCTTTACTATTTCCTTCCTTCTACTTGCTCTAGGGTTTTCTTTTTGTTTGCTTTCCAGTTCTTTAAGTTGTGAGGTTAGGTAGTCAATTAGAAATGTTTCTACTTTCTTAAGGTGGGCCTGTAGTGCTATGAACTTTCTTCTCAGAACTGCTTTCGCTGTATCCCATAGATTTTGTGTTGTTGTGTGTTCATTTTCATTGGTTTCCAGGAATTTTTTAAATTCTTCCTTGATCTCCATGGTAACCCATTCATTGTTCAGTAACATGCTATTTAGCCTCCATGTGTTCATATGTTTTTGCATGTTCTTGTTGCAATTGATTTCTAGTTTCATGCCATTGTGGTCTGAGAAGATGCTTGATATGATTTCAATCTTCTTGAACTTGTGGAGACTTAGTTTGTGCCCTAACATATGGTCTATCTTTGAGAATGTCCCATGTGCACTTGAGAAGAATGTGAATTCTGCAGTTTTGGGGTATAATTCTCTGTAGATATCTATTAAATCCATTTGATCTAGTGCTTCATTTAGAGTCTCTGTTTCCTTGTTAATTTTTTGTCTAGATGATCTATCCAGTGATGTCAGTGGGGTGTTGAAGTCTCCTGCTATGATTGTATTGCGGTTGATTTCTCCTTTGAAGTCCTCCAGAAGATTTTTAATATATTTTGGTGCTCCTATATTGGGTGCATATATGTTTACCAAGGTTATATCTTCCTGTTGGATAGACCCTTTCAATATTATGTAGTGGCCTTCTTTGTCTCTAGTTATGGTCATCAATTGGAAATCTAATTGATCAGATATGAGTATTGCTACCCCAGCTTTTTTTTCCTTTCCGTTTGCTTGGAAGATTTTTTTCCATCCCTTTACTTTCAACTTATGTGAGTCTTTTGTTGTGAGGTGAGTCTCTTGTAAACAACTTATATGTGAATCATGCTTTCTTATCCAGTCAGCTACTCTGTGTCTTTTTATCAGAGCATTCAGTCCATTTACATTTAAGGTGATTATTGATATGGACTTATTTATTGCCATTTTTGTACAGTGTGGATCTAATTTTCTTTCTATTTCTTCTATTAATTACAGCAGTCCTTTTAGAATTTCTTGCAGTGCTGGTTTGGTGCTAATATATTCCCTTAGCCTTTTTTTTTGTCTGTGAAGCTCTTTATTTGACCTTCTATTTTGAATATAGCCTTGCTGGATAGAGTAGTCTTGGATTCACATCCTTGTTTTTCATGACCTTGATTACTTCATGCCATTCCCTTCTGGCCTGTAGTGTTTCTGTTGAGAAGTCAGATGATAGCCTAATGGGGTTTCCTTTGTAGGTCACCTGTTGCTTATCTTTTGCTGCCTTTAGGATTCTCTCTTTATCTTTAATTTTTGGCATTTTAATTATTATGTGTCTTGGTGTGGGCCTGTTTGGGTTCTTCTTACTTGGGGCTCTCTGTGCTTCTTGAACTTGAATGCTTTCTTCCTTCACCAGTTAGGAAAGTTTTCTGTCACTATTTCTTCAAATATATTCTCTAACCCTTGCTCATTTTCTTCTTCTTTGGGGACTCCAATGTTGTGAATGTTATTACGTTTCCAGTTGTCCCACACTTCTCTTAAGCAATCTTCCTGTTTTTTAATTGTGTTTTCCTTTTGGTTTTCTGATTGATTGATTTTTTCTACTCTGTCTTCTAATTCACTGATCCGGTCCTCCACTTTCTCTACTCTGCTGGTCAGTCCTTCCAATGTGTTCTTTATTTCTGCTATGTCATTCTTTATTTCCACTTGGTTGGTTTTCATGGTGTCGATGTCCTTACTCATGCTGTTTAGTTTCCTCTAGATCATGGCTCTGAACTCTACCTCTGATAATTTGCTTAACTGCATTTCATTTATCTCATCTTCGGTAGTGTTCTCTTGTTCTTTCATTTGGGATCTGTTTCTTTGTTTCACCATTTTGTCTATCTCAGTGGGTTTTGGAGCCTGCCAAATTTTCCCTGTGGGTGTTGGTGTTCTGCTATTTGTGGCTCCCTCTACTGGGTTTGGATGAGCGTGGAGGGCCCTCCTTAAACACCATTGTCAAGTCTCACTTTCCTGGGTAGATTTGCAAGCTCAGGAAAGGTTTAGTTGTGTTCTAGCTTTTTGCCTGAAGGCTATTAGCCTCAGTTACTTGAAAAGCCTTAGGATCTCAGTTGAATGAGAAACTCCCTCAGGTGTTTATAGTGTGAGAGGATTTCCCGAGGGTGGGGCCGATGCTGCTTGTTAATGAGCCTCAATTTCATTTCTTTACCTCTTTTCCTCACCTGGGAATCTCCGAGGGAGGGGCTTCCACAGCTCCGGGAAGGAGAAAACTTGGCTTCCGTTCTATGTAACCAGGAAGGAGGGGCTGGCCACCACCGTCCTTTGTGGCCACAGCTCAGCACAAACTCTGAGCTCCCTCCAAATCCCAGGTGTCCCCACAGAGTTCCAGTCCAGTCCGCCCTCCCTCTGCCGGAGCCCCAGGTGAGTGGCTGTGGCTATTTAGCGCTCTGTCCCGGCCCTCTGTGCTGTGGAGCAGCTGGGGCTCTTAACCCTGAGGGCGGGCACAGCCGCTGCTCACAGCCAAGGCCGCTGCTGTCCGTGGGCTCCCAGCCTGCCACCCTCACGTGCCTCTGTAGATACTACCAGGCTCATTCAGTGTCCCTGGTTGTATGGTCCTCTCCTGCTGCTTTTCTGTTGCTTTTTCCTGATGATTTGTCTTTATTTTAGTTGTAATTCCCGTTTGGTCCTGGGAGATCATCTGTGTGGCTTCCATTCACTCCACTGCCATTTTCAACCTCCCTATGATTCACCTTTTATCTCACCTTTAACTGTTAAGCTTTCTTCTCACGTTTATTTTTTGTTGCTGTTGTTATTGTGACAGATATTAAGAGAATTTTTACAGAGACCATGCATTCCTGTGTTGTATTTTTATATACAAATATTCTCTGGTCTAGTATCTCCCCACTGACAGCAGCTATATACTCATTCATCTTTTTTCTTTTCCACTTTGTCTTGATCCTAACTCCTAAAGAACTGGCTCTTTGGTTATGACAGTTTCATCTCACATCAGGTAACAAATATTTTGCTTTGATCTTTAATCTTTAGTTACAAAATTATAAGATGATATGGTTTCCTACCCTGAGCCTGAAGCAAATTGATCACTTTATCCTCATTACAGGAGAGAAAACAAAACAAAACAGAACAACTAAGCATTACAGTCCTTCCAAAATGGTACTTTTTTTTTTTTTTACTTTGAGAGTTTAATTTAGTAATTATTAATACCTATTATGTTTTAGGCACTAACATGCAAGTTTCCTAAGGGCAAAGACTTTGCCTTATCACCACTATGGTATTCATCAAAATACTACAGATATAATATGGCCCAGAGTGGGAACTCAATGAATCTTTGTGTATGTGTACCCGAATGAATAAATGACCAGTCCTTGCTCTTATGGGGCTAACATACTAGTATTATCAACTTTTTCTCTGTCTACACATAGTTCACATGTGGAACACTGCTTTCCATCTTTGGTTTTAGTGGGAAAAATACACAAATATTTTCATTATACTGTTGAATTATGCTGTATAAATAATAGGGTACATTGGAAGTTAAAAAAAGGGGCACTCAAATTAGTATGATCGTTTTTACAAGGTTTATTGGGGGAGAGTACTCAAGCTGAATCTTAAAAGTGGTAGAGGAATTCACTAGCTGAAAAAGACAATGGTTGTGCTTCAGTGCAAACTCCATACCTACAGAAGATAGGCAGGTTATGGATCTGAGCAGAGGCAGTTCTGGCTACCTATTTACAAAGCCCAGGGCAACTGCATAGGCTGCATGCCCATGAAGCCATTCCTGGCAAAGAGGTATTCATGCACATTCCCACACACACACACACACACACACACACACACTGCAAGGTGGGAGTTGTGGTAACCTGGAAAGCCTAACTGTATCTGAAGTGATAGCACAGCCCAGTCTCAGTGGGAAAGCAGTCCCTATGTTGCCAGAACTTCTGATTTCTCAAGAGAAGCTGAACATAAAATGGTTAAAGTTGAACTACAATTTAAAATTTTTAACTTAATTAAAAACTAATTAAAATGTACTTTGCAAGCCAAAACAGCAAGGCCGCAGGCTTCATCTGGCATCAGGGCCATTGATTTGTACCTCTAATCCAAGAAAATTCTTCTAGCCAAAAGTTATTGACAAACTCTATTGACTGGAGAATATTTTCCAAGAGAATTCTTTTTAGATGTATTGTGAAATACTTTTAAAGTTTAGAAATAATAAAATTTTTAGCATAATATTTGTAATGTTCTTGCATTTTTTCCTGGAAGAAACCTCAGAAATGTTCATAATACTTTTAAAAATGCTTCCTTTCTTAAATATTAGTCTAAAGGAACTTCAAGAGTGATGATGTTACCCAGGATCACTATGAAATTTTAAAATTATGGATATCAGAGAACCATCCCAAACCTATTGAATTGGAATCTACTGAGGTGTAGACCTGAAATTCATGCTTGGAAAAGATGCATGCACACATTGAAAATTACTATATTGTTCTTTGGGTTGATTCTACTGTGTTTGCTACTAAACCAGGTATGAGTATAAATATTTCTACTGATCTTATAGTAATATACAGATATTGTTTCCATTTTTAATTAATAAAAACCTTCACATGTATTAAAATAACATAAAAATAATGATTATAAGACTGGACCCATGTATTAATTTTTTCCTTTGTTTCTATTGCCTTAGGCATTGTATCGGTGAAAATTATGCTGTGTGTGATGTCTGAAATTTTGTTGCCCACATTTTCTTCTAGAAGTTTTATGCATCCACAAGTCACATTTAAGTCTTTTATCCATTTTGAGTTTATTCTTGTGTATGGTGTGAGTTGGTGGTCTAGTTTCATTTTTTTTGCATGTAGCTGTCCAGTTTTCCCAACACCATTTATTAAAGAGGTTGTCTTTGCTCTATTGTATGGTCTTGCCACCTTTGTTAAATATTAATTGAGCATAATGTCTTGGATCAATATCTGGGTTCTCTGTTCTGTTCCACTGATCTATATGCCTGTTCTTGTGCCAGGACCAGGCTGTTTTGATTACAATGGCTTTTTAGTATAACCTGATGTCCAATATTGTGATTCATTCCACATTGTTCTTCTTTTTCAAGATTGTTGTGGCTACTCAGGGTCTTTTTTGGTTCCATATAAACTTTTGGAGTGTTTTTTTCTAGTTCTGTGAAATATGCCATTAGTATTTTAATGAGGATTGCATTGAATCTATAAATTGCTTTGGGTAGTATGGACATTTTCATGATGTTTATTCTTCCAATCCATGAAGAAAGTATATGCTTCCAGTTCTCTATTTCTTTTTCCAATGTCCTGTAGTTTTCTGCGAAACTTTTACTTTACTACAAACAGGTCCTTTACTTCTTTGGTTAAGATTATTCCTAGGTATCGTAATTGTTTTGTTGCAATGGTAAATGGGATTGTTTTTTCGTTTCTCTTTCTGTGTGTTCATTATTGGTGTATAAAAATGCCAGTGATTTCTGGATGTTGATTTTGTATCCTGCTACTTTGCCGAATTCATTTATTAGATCTAGTAGTTTTTTGATGTAGTTTTCAGGGTTTACTATGCACAATATCATGTCATCTGCAAATAATGGCACTTTCACTTCTTCCTTTCCAATTTGGATCTCTTTTATTTTTTCTTCTTGTCTGATTGCTGTGGCTAAGACTTCCAGTACTATGTAAAATAAAAGTGGTAAAATTAGGTATCTCTGTCTTGTTCCTTTTATTAAGAAAAGTGTTTTTAGTTTTTGCCCATTGAGTGTGATGTTGGCTGTAGATTTGTCATAAATGGCCTTTATTATGTTGAGATATGATCCTTCTGTTCACATTTTGCTGAGTTTTTATCAAAAATGGATGCTGGATTTTGTCAAATGCTTTTTCAGCATCTATTAATATGATAACATGGTTTTTATCTTTCATTATTTTTTATGTGGTATATCACTTTTATCAATTTATGAATATTGCTTTGCATCCCTGGGATAAATACCATTTGATTGCAGTATATAATTTGTTAAATATATTGCTGAATTCGACTTGCTAAGATTTTGTTGAGGATTTTGGCATCTATGGTCATCAGGGATACTGGCTTGTAATTTTCTTTCCTTGTAGTATCTTTAAATGGTTTTGGGATTAGGATTATGCTGACCTCATAAAAAGAGCTTGAATGTCTTCTTTCTTCTTGAATTCTTTGAAATAGTTTGAGGAATATAGGTGATAGTTCCTCTTTGAATGTTTGGCAAAAAGCTTCTGTATAGCAAAAGAAAAAAGCATCAAAATGGAAAGGGAACCTAGTATATGGCAGAGCATAATTGCCAATGATAAATCAGATAAGGGGTTAATTTCCAAAATATATAGAGTACTTATACAACTCAACAAAAGGAAGACAAAGAATCCAATTTAAAAATGGACAGAGGTACCAAACAGGACATAAAAATGGCCAAGAGACATATGAAAAAATACTCTATGTCACTAATTATCAGAAAGATGCAAATTAAAACAACTATGAGGTATCACCTCACACCTTCCAGAATGGCTGCCATAAACAGATCATCAAACAACAAGTGCTGGCGAGGGTGTGGAGAAAAGGGGACTCTAGTACACTGTTGGTGGGAATGCAGACTGGTGCAGCCACTATGGAAAACAATATGGTGTTTCCTCAATAATTAAAAATTGAACTGCCATTTGACCCAGTGATCCCACTTCTAAAAATATAACTTAAGAAGCCTGAAACACCAATCAGACAGAATTATGTACCCCTATGTTCATAGCAGCATATTTACAATTGCTAAGGTCTGGAAACAGCCCCAGTGTCCATCAATAGATGAGTGGATAAAAAGCTGTGGTACATATACACAATGGAATACTATGCAGCTGTAAGAAAGAAAGATCTCTTATCCTTTGAGACGACATGGAGGGACCTGAAAAGTATTATGCTAAGCAAAATAAGCCAGTTAGAGAAAGACAAGTATTACATGATCTCACTTATTTGTGGAATATAATGAACAAAATATGGTGATGAACAAAATAAACCCAGAGACATAGAAGTAAGGTTCAGAATGACAAACTTCAGAGGAGGGGGCAGATGGGAGGGAAAAGATAAACCAAAGAACTTATGCATATAAGCATAACCAATGGACATAGACAACAATGCTGGGGGAAGGGGGTGGGCAGGAGTGGGAGGAGGGTGTCAATGGGGGAAAAAGGAGAGACGTCTGTAACAAAAATAAATTAATTAAATAAAAAAAGACTAGAATACTAATTTTATAAATATAATGAAAGAACTTATTGACAAATATTCACATACATAGTATTATGTGTATTACATAGTCATTAAATTTTATACATGAAATTTAAATCATATTTCTGATATCAAGTAGTCCATGCAAAACCTAATAGGTATAAGTGTGACTGATAATAATTAATAGACCCCTGCCAGGTATAAGTTACAGATACATTTTGCCTATATAAAGGTTTCTAGACATGTATAAGTTAGTAGAAAAGAAACTTCAATATATTAGACCCAGGGAAATGCTGGGAATATTTTTTAAAATAAAGTAACAAATATTTGGCTTGTTAATTTAACAAAGGCTTTAAGGAAGTAATTCTTTCAAAATCCTTTAGAACACTTTGGGGGCAATTATAATCATGGAACAATGAATGTATTTCAAACAAATGGCATTATTCATGCATGATTAGCAAGTTATAGCAACTTTGGAAGAACCATCCTTCTCCTAAATGTTTTTCAGTGTTGGTTGCCATAACAACATAGCATTGGTTCTTTATTCCTAAAGAGAAAATTGCTGTTTTTTTTATTTTATTTTATTTTTTATTTTCCCTAAAGAAGCTTAAAATATGATGGGTGAAATGTCACATTCAAAAATACCAAATTTGGTGCAATTAAGAGAGACAGTTGGGGAAAAAATATCCATATAATTTCATTAATCATGTTAATTTCTCCTTTTCTTCTTTAGGTATTTCAACATGTTTCACTAAAACTGCATTATATTTGGAAGTTGTAAAATTATTTTGCTTACTAGTAACTATATTTTTAATAATATGGTCTTAAATAAAAATAATTGTCATACTAAATTATACTTAAGAATGATATGTAAAAATATATATAATATGTATGTGCTATATATATAAAGCTTTATATATATATATGTATATATATATTTATTTTTCTAAATAAAGTAAACATTTAAAAAGTTGAGACATGACAGACTTCCGGTCAAGATGGAGGCGTAGGTAAATGCAGTACTTGCCTCCTTCTACAACCACATCAAAATTACAACTGAACTGCACAACAAACATCATTCAAAACCACCTGAAATCAAGCTGAATGAAAATCCTACAACTATGAAATTAAATAAGAAGCCACATCATGACTGGTAGGAGGGGTGGAGGTACAGATGGGCTGGTCCCACACCATGTGTGGTGGATAAAACCAGGAGGGATACCTCAGCTGTGAATTTTCTCCCTGAGGAATGAGGGGTCCTGGTCCCACACCAGGCCCCCCAGCTCAGGTTTCTAGTGCCAGGAAGAGAAGTCCCCATAATTTCTGGCTGTAAAAACCAGTGGGAACTGAGGCTAAGGAAGGCTGAGGCTCTGGAGTCCCAGGCAGTTTCTCTTAAGGGCCCATGCACAGACTTACTCAGACTCCCACCTTCCAGGCTACAACATGGGGAAGGTAGCTTGAAAGGCTACCAGAGATATATGGGGAAGAACTGAGTTGTTTGACATTGGAGCAAGAGCTGTGGAGCAGCTTTCTCCCAGACAGACATGCTGGTGGAGGCCATTGTTCCTTTGGTAAACACTTCTCCCATAGGCCAGCAGATGGCTGCCATATCCGGGACTCCAGCAACCTGGCTCACACTGTTTGCTCTGCCCTGGTGATTCCCTGAGGCCCTGCCCCACCTGACTTTCAGGCTCACACAAGTTGTTTCCAGTGGCTTTACCATACAAGTGGCCTGTCTTGGCTTCTGTTTTAAGATTTTCCTAAATTGTCTCAAAAAAGCAACATCTAGCCTCAGTGAGTCCTATACATCTCCCTAAGTGGCCCCAGGCCTGGCACTAGGAGCAGCCAGCCTTGGTTCACAACTTGGCTTTGCCTGGGCACCTCAAAGCCCAGCACAAGAAGCAGGCATCTGCAGATCAGTTTGTAGCTTATGCCTGGTGTCCCCAGGTAGAACACAGGCAGTGGCTGATGTTGCCCCAGAGCCAGCCCACCCAGTGGACAGCTTCAGACCATGGAGAAGCACCACTACCCAACCATCCCCACAAGCAACAAACTCAAGGAATGGACTCAGTGGGTACCAGAGCCCTGCTGAAGTAAGTTTTGCTCTGTGTGGTGGGCTCCTCCCCACCTAGTCCTCCAAGGTAGTCAGAGATCAGTGGACAGTGGGCACAGCCAGTCCTTGCAGCTGATCAACCTGAGTAAATCGCTCCCATTGATATTCCAACAGCAATCAAGACTCAATTATAACAGAAGAGTGTACAGTCCACATGCGGGGTGCACCTTGAGGCACAGCTAGGGTAATCAGAGAGGCTATTCCACTGGACCCTACAGGGCACCTACTACAATATGCCACACTAGGGAGCCTAGGAGAGATAGCAACTCTAGTTAATACATAGAAACAAACACAGGGAGGCAGCCAAAATGAGGAGACAAAAAACATTTCCCAAATGAAAGAACAGAACAAAACTCAGGAAAAGAACTAAACAAAATGGAGATAAGTAATCTAACAGATACAGAGTTCAAAACACTGTTTATAACGATGCTCAATGAACTTAGTGAGGGCCTCAAGAACATGAAAAAGACCAGTCAAAAATGAAGGAGGCACTAACTGAAATAAATAATAATATACAGGGAATCAATATTAGAGTAGATAAAGCCAAGAAGCAAACCATCTATTTGGAATATAAGGAAGCAAAAAACACCCAAATAGAGCAGTGAAAAGAATAAAAAAATGAGGATAGTGTAAGGAGCCTCTGGGACAACTTCAAGCATACCAACATTCACATCATGGGGGTGCCAGAAAGAGAGCAATAAATTGAAAACCTATCTGAAAAAATAATGACAGAAAACTTCCCTAACTTGGTGAAGGAAACAGACATACAATTCCAGGAAGCACAGAGTCCCAAACAAGATGAACCCCAAGAGGCCCGCACCAAGACACATCATAATCAAAATGCAAAAGATTAAAGACAAAGAGATAAACTTAAAAGCAGCAAGAGAAAAGCAGTCAAAAGAAACTTTGCAGGCCAGAAGGGAGTGGCAAGAAATATTTAAAGTGATGAAAAGCAAGAACCTACAACCAAGATTACTCTATTTTACAAAGCTGTCATTTAGAATTGATGGACATATAAAGAGTTTCCCAGACAAGAAAAAGCTAAAGGAGTTCATCACCCCATAACCAGTATTATATGAAATATTAAAGGGTCTTCTTGAAGAGAAGATAAAAATATGAACAATAAAATGGCAATAAATACATATCTATCAACAATTGAATCTACAAACGGAAGGGGGGAGGAGGGCAGGAAGACAGAAACCAAATAACGTATATGCATATATGCATAACCAGTGGACACAGACAGTAAGTAGTGTGGGGAAGGCAGGAATGAGTGGGGGCAGGAAGGAGGAGGTCAATAGGGGGAAAAATAGGGACATCTGTAATACATTCAACAATAAAGATATGTTTAAAAAAATAATAAATAAATAAATAAATTCATTAATTAGTTAAAAGTTGAGACACAAATGTCTCTCCCATTCCAAGAATCCTTCTCCATAGTGGAATCACTTTAGATTGCCTATGAGAAAGAGAAAGTTACGTTAATTAGCTAAGAACTTAAAGACCAAATGATCATTCAAAAATTAGGTTTACTGTTGTGGAAATTCAGTTAGAAAAGCTAGAATTAAATAAGAATGAACAAAAGGCCTATTGAAATAAATAGAAACCATTACCGAGACCCAAGTCCCTTCTTTGGAGGTCCTCCCTCACAATCCCTGTTGGAAAACGGAATCCCAGAGAAAAGGTTGGATCTGTGTGCTTCTGATGGAAGGAATTAAGTATGAATATTCCTAACATCCGTATTAAAATTTACATTAATATAATCAATTAAGTTCCTTGATGTCAAAACTACAAAGAGAACTTTCCATGTATATTTTTTATAAGATGATTGCTACTGCTAAATGGTGAACTAGGGTAAGATATTGTGGCTACTCTCGGTCAGTATTCCCCTCCCAGACCTGCATACCATTTAACAATCCCTGGAAGGGAACTAGTCTTCCAAACCACCCTTCAGTATCTCAAAGAAAACAAACAAACAATCAAACACAGAGAAGTTATTGTGGACTCTTCTCATCTCCTTCCCTCTGACTTATGAGTCTTGTAAAATATATTTCAAATTCTTCCATTTCTCCCAATTTCTGCTGTCATCATCCTTGTCCAAACCACATTGTCTCTTTTAGATATTGGCAGTAACTTTCTAACTGACCTTCCTGCATTCATTCTTTTCCTTTATTAATTTAATTTTGTTACAGATGTTTCTCCTTTCCCCCACATTGACACCCTCCTCTTGATCCTGCTGCCTCCCCCTACCCTCGCATTGTTGTCTATGTCCATTGGTTATGCATATATGCATATAAGTTCTTTGGTTTATCTCTTCCCTCCCCCTTTACCCCCTCTTCTGAGGTTTGTCAGTCTGTACCCTACTTCTATGTCTCTGGGTGTATTTTGTTCATCAGCTTATTTTGTTCATTATATTCCACAAGTAAGTGAGATCATGTGATAATTTGTCCGATTGGCTTATTTTGCTTAGCATGATACTCTCCAGGTCCCTCTATGTAATATCAAAGGATAAGAGATCTCTCTTTCTTACAGCTACATGGTATTCCATTGTGTATATGTACCACAGCTTTTTTATACACTCATCTATTGATGGATACTCCGGCTGTTTCCAGATCTTAGCAATTGTAAATACTGTTGCTATGAACATAGGGGTACATATATTCTTTTTGATGGGTGTTTCAGCCTTCTAAGGATATATTCCTAAAAGTGGGATCATTGGGTCAAATGGCAGATCAATTTTTCATTTTTTGTGGAAACAGCATATTGTTTTCCATAGTGGCTACACCAGTCTGCATTCCCACCAGCAGGGTACTAGAGTCCCCTTTTCTCCACACCCACGCCAGCATTTGTTGTTTGATGATTTGTTGATGGCAGCCATTCTGATAGGTGTGAGGTGATATTTCATAGTTGTTTTAATTTGCATCTCGCTGATGGTTAGTGACATGGAGCATTTTTTCATATGTCCCTTGGCCATTTGTATGTCCTTTTTGGAGAGGTGTCTATTTAGTTCCTCTGCCCATTTTTTAATTGGGTTCTTTGTCTTCCTTTTGTTGAGTTGTATGAGTACGCTATATATTTTAGAAATTAACCCCTTATCTGATGTATCATTGGCAATTATGCCCTCCCATACAGTGGGTTCCCTTTCCATTTTGATGTTTGTTTCTTTTGCTGTGCAAAAACTTTTTAGTTTGATGTAGACCCATTTAGTCCTTTTTTCCCCCCTTGGTTTCTCTTGCCTTAGGTGTTGTATCAGTGAAAATTCTGCTGCATGTGATGTCTGAAATTTTGTTGCGTACATTTTCTTGTAGGATTTTTATGGATTCACAAGTCACATTTATTTTTTTTGTTTGTTTTTGTTTTTGTGTTATTTATTTATTTTTCTTATCTTTATTGTTGAATGTATTACAGATGTTCTTCATTTTTCCCCCATTGCCCCCCTCCTCCCCCATTCCTGCCCCCTCCTGCCTTTCCCCACACTGTTGTCTGTGTCCATTGGTTATGCATATATACATTCAAGTTCTTTGGTTTATTTCTTCCCACCCCCCAATCCCCCTTCCCTTTGAGGTTTGTCAGTCTAACAACCAATTTGTACTTCTTAATCCCATCACCTTTTTCGCCCATTCCCCCAGCCCCCACCCATCTGGTAACCAACAAAAGTTCTCTGTGTCTATGAGAATGTTTCTGTTCTGCTTGTTCATTTTGTTTGTAGATTCAATTGTTGATAGATATGTATTTATCGCCATTTCGTTTGTTTATATTTTTTTATCTTTTTCTTCAAGAAGACCTTTCAACATTTCATATAATAATGGTTTGGTGGTGATGAACTCCTTTAGCTTTTCTTTGTCTGGGAAACTCTTTATATGGCCATCAATTCTAAATGACAGCTTTGCAGGATAGAGTACTCTTGGTTTTAGGGTCTTACTTTTCATCACTCTGAATATTTCTTGCCACTCTCTTCTGGCCTACAAAGTTTCTTTTGAGAAATCAGCTGACAGTCTTATGGGAACTCCCTTATAGGTAACTAACTGCTTTTCTCTTGCTACTTTTAAGATTCTCTCTTTGTCTTGAACCTTTTGCATTTTGATGATGATGTGTCTTGGTGTGGGCCTCTTGGAGTTCATCTTGCTTGGGACTCTCTGTGCTTCCTGGACTTGTATGTCTGTTTTCCTTCACCAAGTTAGGGAAGTTTTCTGTCATTATTGTTTCAAATAGGTTTTCGATTTCTTGTTCTCGCTCTTCTTCTGGCACCCCCAAGATGCGAATGTTGACACGCTTGAAGTTGTCCCAGAGGCTTCTTACACTATCCTCATTTTTTTGGATTCTTTTTTCTTTTTGCTGTTCTGATTGGGTGTTTTTTGCTTCCTTATATTCCAAATCGATGGTTTGCTTCTTGGCTTTACCTACTCTACTATTGAATCTGTGTAAACTATTCTTTATTTTAGTTAGTGCCTCCTTCATTTCTGACTGGTCCTTTTTTATGCTCTTGAGGCCCTCACTAAGTTCACTAAGGTTCTCGCTAAGTCGATTGAGCATCCTTATAAGCAGTATTTTGAACTCAGCATCTGTTAGGTTGCTTAACTCCATTTCACTTAGTTCTTTTCCTGGAGTTTTGTTCTGTTCTTTCATTTGGGACCTGTTTCTTTGTCTCCTCATTTTGGCTGCCTCCCTGTGTTTGTTTCTATGTATTACTTAGTGAGAAGTATGGGGCTAACTGAGACCAGATGCTGCTTGTTTGAAAGAATTTAGGAAAAGCTGAAGCAGGCTCCAAGGCAGGCCAATCCTATGGTAAAGCAACTGGCAACAGCTTAGGTGGGCCTGGAAGTTGGGTGGGACGGGGCCTCAGGGAATCACCAGGGCGGGGCCAACAATGTGAGCCAGAGAGCTGGAGTCCCAGATATGGCAGTGTCTGCCAGCCCAGGGAAGGGCTCACCAAAGGAACAAAAGCCTCTGATAGCATGTCTGTCCAGGAGAAAGTTGCCTCTCCAGCCCTTGCTCCAATGCCAAACAGCTCAGTTCTTCCCCATATGATTCTGGTGCCTTTCAAGCTGCCTCCCACTTGCTGGAGCCTGGAGGGAGTGAGTCTGAGTAAGTCCATGTGCGGGCCCTTTAAGAGGAGCTGCCGGGGGCTCCAGCCGCCTCAGCCTCAGTTCCCGCTGGTTTTTCCAGCCCGAAGTGATGGGGATTCTCTTCCTGGTACTGAAACCCTAAGCTGGGTGCCTGTTGTGGGACAGGGATCCCTCAGTCCTCAGGGAGGACCTTCCCAGCCGAGGTGTCCTCCTAATTTTTATCCGCCACACGTGGGTGTGGGACCAGCCCGTTGCACCTCCGCCCCTCCTACCAGTCTCGATGTGGCTTCTTCTTTAATTTCATAGTTGTAGGACTTCCATTCAACTGGATTTCAGGTGGTTTTGAATGATGGTTGTTCTGTAGTTAAGCTGTAACTTTGATGTGGTTGTGGCAGGATGCGATACCACGTTTACCTACGCCGCCATCTTGACCGGAAGCTCCACAAGTCACATTTAAATCTTTATCCATTTTGAGTTTATTCTTGTGTATGGTGTGAGTTGGTGGTCTAGCTTCATTTTTTGCATGTAGCTGTTCTATTTGACCAACACCATTTATTAAATAGGCTGTCTTTACTCCATTGTATGCTCTTGCCACCATTGTCAAATATTAATTGAGCATAATGTCTTGGGTCAATTTCTGGGTTCTCTGTTCTGTTTCATTGATCTATATCCCTGTACTTGTGCCAGCACCAGGCTGTTTTGATTTCTGAATTCATTCTTGATCTTCTTCAATTCATTATCTTTGTAGCCATCAGAATAATCTTTTTGAATCAAGTCAAAACATGTTATTTCCTGACTTTACCTTTCAATGATTTCCCATTACTTTTAAAATAAAATATAAAACTTCCAGGTCATCATCATCAAGAGAGAAGGCAGGTATACATGTGTATTTTTTCATCACCGAGGGAGAGCGAGAGAGAGAGAAAGAGAAAGAAAGAGAGAGAGAGAGATGTGTCGTGCCAAGGAGCAATGCTGTATGTATAATTTAGGTTTATATTCCAGTGGAGAAACCCTGCTCCTTCAATTGTCTTCCTCGTAGTAAGTTAGGCATGAGAGCTACCTTATTAATAAAGGACATCAGACTGGCTAAACATCAGGTTATGGATTTGAGGGATACATTTTTATAGAAATGGGAATTGTCTATGAACTTCAGGTGACAGCATATGGAGCTCCTGGTCAGGTTACAAAAGACACTGATTTCTTTTGAATTTGAGTTCAGGGGCAGACTCTCCATCAGAAGAATGGCCAGGCATTGGGAGTAGGGTTGGTCCCAGCTATCTTTTCCAAATTTGAACAATCTATATGGAACACCAGGCCATTTTCAGACAGTCCTGCTCTTTTCATAACATCTAGATAGTGTCATTCTGTTATAATTTTATTTTCTTCAGAGCATTTATGAAAGTTAATCTTACCTTGTTTATTTAAAAAAGAATTAAAAAGTTTTTATTTATTTGTTATTATTCTAGATACTTGTTAATTATATTTGTCCTTCACAAAAAGGTAAACTCCATGGGCACAGAGCTTTTCTGTCTATTTCAAAGCTTTATCCTCAAAATAGGAACTACATAAACATTTGTTAAATGAACTAATGAATGAATTACCAATTGCTAACAGGTTTTTTAAGTCTAAAAGAAACATTTTATTTCAAGTTCTTATTAGGTAAATTAAATAACAAGTTTATGTTTTAATCTTAATCATGTTCTTTCAACTGACACAGTTTTGTTAATTATAGAGTATTGATAACATTTATCGTACAAACTGGCTACTTTTGAGAGTGAAAGAGAGACTATTAAAAGCATAACAGGACACATAGGAACTTTTTTTTTTTTTTAAATAAGACATTCACATAACAGGTACGAGAAAAGATGCTCAGTGTCATTAATCATCAAGGGAAATGAAAATCAAAACCACAGTGAGATATTACCTCACATCTGTGAGAATGGCTATCACAGAGAACACAAAAGAGAACAAATGTTGACAAGGATGAGCAGAAAAGGGAACACTTGTGCACTGTTGATGGGAATGTAAATTGGTGCAGTCATATGGAAAACAGTATGGACGGTCTTCAGAAAATTATAAAGGCTGCCATATGATCTAGCAATCCCACTTCTAGGTATGTATGTGAATAAAATAAAAATAGGATATCAAAAAGATATCTGCACTCTCATGTTTATTGCAGCATGATTCACAATGAATGAAGAGATTAAGATGTGGTATATACATATACAATGGAATATTATTCAACTACAAGAAAAATGGAAATCCTGCCATTTGAAATAACATGGAATGAATTTGAGAGCATTATTTAAATGAGATAAACCAGACAGAAAAAAATACTGTATGATCTCACTTATATGTGAAATCTAAAAAGGAAGTCAAACTCATAAAACAGGTTACAAGGGGCTGGGAAGGGAGTGGTGGTGAGAAAACTGGGGAGATGTTGTTTAGGGGAACAAACTTGAAACTAGTAGATAAAATAGTTCTGGAAATCTAATGCACAGCAGAGTGATTATAGTGAATTATACTCTATTATAAACTTCAAAATTGCTAAAAGGCGAGCTCTTAATTGTTCTTAACACACACACATACACACACACACACACACACACACACACACACACACAAGATGATTCTATAGTATGATAGAGATATTAGCTAACACTGTGGTGGTCATCATATTGCAATATATAAATATGTCAAATCACATATTGTATACCTTAAACTTACACAATGTTGTATGTTAATTATGTCTCAATTTTTTAAAAAAATATTCAAGGACAACAAGCATAAATAGAGATCATCCTGGGAAAACTGAGATTGCCTTAGGCAATTCAAATTGTATGGTCAATGTACAAACTGTATTCTACAGTTACAGAGTCTGTTTCAACTCTCCAGAATAATTTTCAAATTAACACATGATATATCTAATAATCACTTATAACTTAGATTTTAAGAGGAGGGATGTTATACTTTGATACTTATTACCATGATAAAAATTAAAACCGACAGTTATGATTACTATATACCAGGCTATACATACGTGTTTGATTTATATTAACTCATTTAATCCTCACAAAAATTTTATAATGTAGACATTGTTATTATCCTCATTTTAGAGATGAATAAACTGAGATATTATATTTTAAACTTCAATAGTTTTAAATTTTGTTTCAAAATTAATTTTAAGAATAACATGTTGATTTCCATTTCTGCCTGTAAGGAGCTTGGAAGTTGCCACTCCATCCTAACAACAACTAAAAAGTTGAACAGACTAAAAAGACAGCAAGTCTTTTTGAGTGCTTAAGAAAGTGGAGGACAGAGGGCAAATGGATATCTCTAAGGTTGGAGAGCCGGAGAGGTGAATGCAGGGAGTCACAATGTACCTGAGCAGAAACTCAAGAGCCAGGGTAGGAAAACTGACAAATTTCTGGAGCCTCAGTGTGGAAAGTCTAGAATTTAAACATTCCAAAGGAACCCAGTCATAGGGGAGGCCTCCACAATATTAGGAGATTTATCTCCAGGAGCTCAATTAGGTTTCCACACTATATATCAGAAAAAATTATCTCCCGCTTCCATCAAATGGAGGGAAAATAAATCATTGTGAAATACTACAGAGCACTCTATTCTTAACAAGGCCTTCCCTCATGTAAAACTAATTAAGCAAAGCTTAACCTGCTGGTTTATTATCAGTGAGTAATTGACATAGGGGAAGGAAAATACCTAATTCAAGCTAGCTTTAGCCTTCCACATAGAAAAAGAGACATACCCTACTCCAGTCAATACTCGTCATATGGCCCCACCCAAAAGGGTAGGAAAGAACTGAAAGACACTTGTGTAGTTCACAGTCCAGAGGTATAGGCTCACTAAAAGACTGAGTCCCAATCATAGTACTATAGAACAACTTTTCTTCTCACTACCACATTTCTAAAAGTGTATTTATAGCTGTTAATTTTACCTGGTACACCATGTCTGGTTATCAAGAAAATAGCCCTGGCCAGTTTGGCTCAGTGGTAGGGCATTGGCCTGTGCACCAATGAGTCCCGGGTTCGATTCCAGCCAAGGGCACTTACCTAAGTTGCGGTTCATCCCCAGCCCTGGTCGGGGTTTTGCGGAAGGCAACCAATCGATGTATCCCTCCCACATCGATGTTTCTCTCTCTCCCTTTCATTTCCTCTCTTGCTACCTGAAGATAAATAGAAAAATATCCTAGGGTGAGGATTAAAAAAAAAAAAAGAAAGAAAATATTATAAGGCATGTCAAAAGGCAAAAAACACAATTTGAAGACAAAAAACCAAGCATCAAAACCAGACATAGCAGGGATGTTGAAATTATCAAACTGGAAATTTAAAATAACTATAATTAATGTGCCAAGGGCTCTAATGGATAAAGTAGATAGCATATAAGAAACAATGAGCAATGTAAACAGAGAGAAAGATCCAAAAAGAAATGACAGAAATAAAAAAATGGTGTAACAAAAATAAAGAATGCCTTTTATGGGCTCATGAGTATATTACACAGTGCTAAGTTGTTAAAAAGCAAAATTTAAGAGTAAATTTGAAGATCTAAATAGCTTTATGAAACCATTCACTGAGCAGCATCCCTTCTAGCAGCTAGAAGGGTGCTTTGAAGGCTTATACAAAATGGAGTGTTTTATAAGAAGAAATGTGGAACAAGGAAGTTATTAACAAAAGAAAACAAAACAAAAAAAGGATTGTGTTTAGACCAAGACATCTTCTTTTGGAGGGAAGAGAATGGCAGGGATTTTTATCATAAACATTGCCTCTTCTTTCTGTGGGGGATGGAGAGGGCCCATGTGACCAGAAAATTCCAGACTGGTTGATTAAGGTTATATTTCTAGAAAAAAATTGATACAACAATTAGGTCAGGTGTTAAATCTGGAAAACTGATACAACAATTAGGTCAGGATCTTTCTCTCTTTACATTGCTCATTGTTTCTTATATGGTATCTATTTTATCCATTAGAACCCTTGGCATATTAATTATAGTTTGATATCATGAGCTTTAGCACAAGAGACCCTGTTTTGGCCCTGTGGTTTTCTCTTTAACATGGAAAAAAATCCATGAGTTTTAGGACATATCAATAAAATCCTGAGAAATTAAAAAAAACAAAGAGAGCAAAGACTGAAAAAAAAAAAAAAACCACAAAAACAAACAGAACAGAATATGTTGTGAGACTAATAGGGTTCATTTACCTGCATGAATCAGAGGCCAATAAGACACAAATAGGAGCTTGCAACAAACAAAATAAGGGTTTATTTTTAAGAAGTGGCCCATGCCTGGGTTGTCAAGTGAGCTAATGCTCAAAGGCCTGGCCCCTAGTGACTTCCAGGGAGTAGGATATATAGGGGATAAATTATTAATTATGGTGACTAAGGGAGTTAGGGTCCTGGTCAGGGTTTTGATCTTTACTGACTGGTCAGAACCAGAGTAGGGGGCCTTTGGTCAGCCATGGTGTCACTTCATCTGTGGAGCTGAAATACAACTGAGGCTTAGATGTTATCTCTAGTTTGATCAAAAACTGTCTCTGTGGTAAACAGACTTGAGGCTTTTGATATAGTAGGTAGTTAGACAGACATGAGCAGAGTAGAAACAATAGGCCAGGTACAGAAGGCCATGAGGGCTGTAAGCACCAGCTGCCTAACAATAGACAATTGTAAGGTGGGACCTTGCCCCAGGGTGACCTTTTCTCCCCTAGCATATTGCTGTCATGTAGTTTAGATACTGCTGACTTTGCATATCACTGGTCATGCGGTTTGGACTGTCCTTTGATCTTTCCTTCCTTGACATGTCTCTAGTCATGTGGTAGAACCCTTAGAGGTGGATCAAAGGGGTCAAAGAAAAGTCTCATACAACTCCCACACAAGCTCTTGCATGGCCAGTTCCCTAAGTATTAAGCCCTAAAGACAATGAGGTTCTGATGCACATCAAGTAATTTTAGGTACAAAGCCTCAGGACTGTTGACCACAGAGATAGAATTTTGGTCAAACTAGGTATAATATCTAGGCCTCAGCTGTGTTTTAGCCCTAGACCCAGAAAAGCAGCAAAGCCAGATAAAGTAATATCATGGCTGACATCAGGACCAACTGCAATAATAATCTGCTGTCCTGACTCTGATTCAATCAGTGGAGACCATAACCCTGAAAAGATACACCTGTAAAGCTGATTAATATTCTATTGAGATCCTCCCCTAGACCTCTCGATAAAAGCCCTTAAGATGAAGGACCCAGCACAGTTCTCTCACTTTCTTAAGCATGCCCAAGCTTCCCTCCTCTCTTTCCCCTAGTTGTGCTTTCCTTGCCTTTCTCTTAAGCTGAAAGTGCCCTTCTTTTGTCTCTGTAACTTGTTTCATGAGCCCACACAGCCTAGCTGACTCAATTCTTCCACAGCTCACTTCTTCTATTTCTGTAACTAAATAAACCTTTACTTATATTTGAGTCTTACATCAGAATTCTTTCTTAGCCAAAACTGAAGGATCAAGATTCAACATTCTGATGTCATTTGCTGTTAACACTTTGTTCCTAGGATTATTTGATAGAGACAATAACCTCATTGTACTGAAGGCTTAATGATCAACAGAGTCCTCATGCAAAGGAGATGGAGGCAGATGAGTCAGAGTGCTGGATGAAGTCAGTTTGAATCAAAAGAAAAGAAAGGAGAAAATATCATATTAAATAAATGAAGTTTTTACTCTGTTATAAATATCCAAAAACTATGGGCAACTACAAAAGGTTTAAAATGCATGTAATAAGAATAACAGCTGTGGTACATTTACACAATGAAATAATATTCAGCTATGAAAAAGAAGAATCTCTTACCCTTTCAGACAGCATGGATGGATTGGAGATTATTACGCTAAGTGAAATAAGCCAATCAGAGAAAAACAAATATCACATTATTTCACTTATTTGTGAAATCTGATGAACAAATGAATTGAACAACAAAATAATAAGTCCTGAGGCATGGAGGCATGGAATAGACTGACATTATCTCAGAGGTGAGGGTGATGAGAAGAGATAAACCAAGGAATTAAAAACTTATATGCATAGTCCATGGACACAGACAATAGTGTGGTGAAGGCCTGAGGGGTGTAGGGGCTAAGTGAAGGGGCATAAGGGGGGGTAATGGAGGAACATCTGTAATACTGTGAAATTATATATATATATATATATATATATATATATATATATATATATATATATATATATAACAGGAGATAACTTTAAACCTAAATTTAACCCTCACTCTAGCCCTAATTATTACACTAACACTTAATTTAACCCTAACCCTAGCCATATATCTAGTCCTAACACAACTCTAAATCTAAATTTAGCCCCATCCCTAACCCAAAGCCTGACCCTAACCCTGACTTTAGCACTAGATTTTACCTTAAACCTAGCTCTAGCACTTACTCTAACCCTAACCTAGACCATAACCCTATAAAAAAACAAAATAACAGAGGAAATACTTGAAATAATAATGACTGAAAAATTTCTCAAATTAATGTCAGATACTCATCACAGATCCAGGAAGTTCAGAGAATACCAACCAGGATAAATGCAACCAAAACCAAAACAAACAAACAAATTTATCAAGACATATTATTTTCAAACTACAGAAAATTAAAAAGTAAGAAAAAAGTATCCTAAAAGCCAGAGAGAAAAAGCATCTTAACTATAGAGGAACAAAATAAGAATTGCACCCAGTTTCTCTTCAGAAACCAAGAAAGTAATAAAAGAGTGGAGTGAAATATTTAAAGCTGAGAGTAAAAAACAAAAAACCATCATCTTAGAATTCTGTACCCTAAAAACTGATTCTTCAAAAGTGAAAGAGAACTAAAGAATTTTTTGAAAATTTAGAGTATTTGTTGTAAGAATTTCAAAATAAATTCTTTAGAAAACAGAAAATTAATATAAGTCAAAATCTTGGATTTATATAAAGAAATAGAGAGCACCAAAAAAAAAGAGTAAAATAAAAACTTTTATTTTTTTATTCTTAATTAATCTAACCAATAAGTTTGTTCAAAATAATATCAACAATATATTTGATAATATATGTTTATATATCATTTATATGCTTATTTATTTATGCTTTAATATAACAAATACATGACAGCAATGGTTCAAGGGATAGAAAGGATAAATTGGGATTATTTTGTAATTCTCTAGCTGTAAAGAGGATTAGTGTTATGTGAAAGTGAACTTAGATTAGCTGCAAATGTATATTGCAAACTCTAAGGAAACCTTAAAAAAAGTAAAAAATGAAGCATAAAAAATATGCAAAGAAAGGATACAAAATGGAATCCTATAAAATGCTCAGTTAAAACCACAAAAGGTACAAAAAGAGTGGAAGACATGCCCTGGCCAGTTTGACTCAGCGGTTAGAGCATCGGCCCACAGACCAAAGTCTTGGGTTCAATTCTGGTCAAGGTCATGTACCTTTGTTGCAGTTCGTTCCCGGCCCTGGTTGGGCTTGTGCGAGAGGCAACCAATCGATGTGTCTCTCTCACATTGATGTTTCTCTCTCTCTCTTTCTGTCCCTCACACTTTAAAGAAAAATGGAAAAATATCCTCAGGTAAGGATTAAAAAAAAAAAAGAGTGGAAGATAAAAATAGGAACAAAGAACAAGAGTAACAAATAGAAAACGGTAATGGATATGGTAGATATAAATCCAATTATTTCAATAATTACTTTGGACTAAGTTTGTGCATTTACTCAATACTCTAATGTGCCAATTACAAGATGGAATTTACCAGAGTGAATAAAAAACCAATAATCAACTATATGGTGTCTAGCAAGAATAAAGACATATATAGATTAAAAAAGTAAATGGATGAAGAAATATATACTGTTCTAACACTAATTAAATAGGAGTAGCTATGTATTACTTTTAGACATATGAAACTGCAAAGCAAGGAGTATACAAGGAGAGTCTTCAGGAATAAAGATGGACATTATAGAACAGATGGTGGCAGGCAGGACCAGAGCAAGAGTGAGTGTGTGAGAGTGTGAGAGAATGTGAGAGAGAGTGTGAGTGGACGTGAGTGTGGACGAGCAAACTTGAGCAGTACAGAAATGTGGGGCAGAGGGTTCCTGTGCTGTGGAGGAGGAGCAGCCAGTTACCATAGTAAGTGGCTTGTCAGGAAGCTTTTCCTGGAACAGTCAGAAGGACTCGCCATTTTGGAAGATCCTCTCATCTTCTCTGGGAAGAGGCAGTGGGGAGTGGTTAGGGCTGAGTGACCTGAGTCCACCAGTATGTCTTGCACCATACGACCAGTAGACCCTGCTGTGTCAATGCAGACCAGCACACAGTAGTGGTGCTATCAAGGTACTTGCTCAGGGAAGCAGTAACCAGCCAGGAACTGAGCACCATCCTCCACAGCAGCAACCTGATCAGAGCCTAGCACCACCCCCAGCAGCAGTAGTGCCAGCTTGGGACCCCATAGCAGTGATTGGGTGGGAGTGAAGCCACACCCCCAACAGCAGCTGAGGCTCAGGAGCCAAGACACCCCCCAGCAGCAGAGGGTTGGGAGTGGATATCCATCCTCAGGCAGCAGCAGTGCAGATTGGCAGCTGAGATCCATCCCCAGCAGCATCAGGAGGTTGATCAGGAGTGGTGCCCCAGCCAATCTGCCCCTGACAACTGCAGCAGCAGATTTGGAGTGGAGCCCCTCCCTCAGCCCCAGCAGCAGAAAACTCCTGGGAGCTGAGCATCCTCAGCCCCCAACAGCAGCAAAGGATTGGGAGCTGAGAGAATACCCTAGCAACAGCAGCAGCAGTAGCAGCTCAAACTGAGAGCTGACAATCACTCCCAGCAGCATCAGCAGTGACTGATCAGGAGCTGAGCCCCACCAGGCAGCAGCACAACCCAGCAACACACCAGCTGGACCCAAGTACCCCAGCAGTGTCTACCATGACAGAACAATACCAGTTGCCAGTTGTCAGTCCTCCAGGACCCACAGCAGATAAGAAGCACCACACACCAAAATAGTCTTAGAGGCACAGCAGCCTTATTTGATACACACCAACCTGCCTACACATCCCAGCATCCCTCACCAGGCCTAGAACTATCAGATTGCTAAAATGGTGAGACAAAGAAACAACATCCAAATGAAAGAAAAGGAAGAATGACCAGGAAAGGAATAATTCAAAGCAATGATTTTAAGGATGCTCAAACAATTTAGTGAGAACTACAAGGAACTTAATGAAAATTATAAAGAGCTCAGTAAGAACCTAAATCAGCATAAAAAAGAAAAGGTCAAAGCTTTGAATAAAAATCAAATGGAAATAAAGAATGACATAGCTGATATGAAAAAATACCTTAGAAGGAATCAATAGTAGATTAGATGAAGCTGAAGACAGAATCAATGAGTTAGAAGACAAGGTAGAAAAAACACACAAATAGAACAGCAAATTGGAAAAAAAATTAAAAAGCAAGAGGAGAGTTTATGGGAGCTTTGGGACAATATGAAATGTAACAACATTAACATCATAGGGGTACCAGAAGGAGAAGACTTGGAGAAAAGATAGAGAACTTGTTTGAAGAAATAATGACAGAGAATTTCCCTAATTTGGTGAAGGAAAAAGTCACACAAGTCCAGGAAACACAGAAAGTCCCAAGCAAGATGAACCCCAAAAGACCCACAGCTAGACACATCATAATTAAAATGGCAAACATTAAAGACAAAAAACAGAATCTTAAAGGAAGAAGAGAGAGGCAGAAAGTTACCTACAAGAGAGCTCCCAATAGACTGTCAGCTGATGTCTCAATAGAAACACTGCAGGCCAGAAGGGAGTGGCATGAAGTATACAAAGTAATGATAAGCAAGGGTCTGAGTCCAAGATTAATCTATTCAGCAAGGCTATCACTCAAAATTGAAGGTGAAATAAAGAGCTTCACAGACAAAAAATAGCTAAAGGAATTTATCACCACCAAACCAGCACTGCAAGGAATGCTAAAGGGACTGTTGTAAGAAGAAGAAGAAAGAGAGAGAGAGAGAGAGAGAGAGAGAGGAATACAGGCATAAAATAAAAATGGCAACTAATAAATCAATAATAATAAACGTAATAATAAACATAAATGTAAATGGCTTAAAAGCTCCAATCAAAAGACATAGGGTAGTTGATTGGATAAGAAAACATGACCCATATATTTGCTGTCTACAAGAAACTGACCTTACAACAAAAGACTCACACAGAATGAGAATGAAAGAATGGAAAAAAATTTCCAGGCAAATGGAAATGAAAAAGAAAAAGCTGATGTAGCAATACTCATATCTCATAAGATAGACTGCAAAATGAGGGTCATAATAAGGGACAAAGAAGGTCACTACATAATATTAAAAGGATCAATCCAACTAGAGGATATACCCTGGTAAAAATATATGCACCAAATATAGGAGCAACAGAATATATGAAAAAATTTCTGGAAGACTTCAAGGGAGAAATCAATAGCAATACAATCATACTGGGTGACTTTAACACCCCACTGACATCACTGGGTAGATCTAGAAAAAAACAAAAACAGAAAACAAATAAACAGAGTTCTTAAATGATGATCTAGATCAGTTGAACTTAATTGATATGTACAAAACATTTCACCCCAAAGCTGCAGAATATACATTCTTCTCTAGCACACACCAGACATTCTCAAAGATCGACCACATGTTAGGTCACAATGTAAGTCTTCACAAATTCAAGAAGATTGAAATCATATCAAGCATCTTCTCAGATCACAATGGCATGAAACTAGAAATCAATTAAAATAAAAACACTCAAATAGTCAAACACATGGAGGTTAAATAGCATGTTATTAAAAAATGAATGGATTACCAATGAGATCAAGAAAGAAATAAAAAAAATTCCTGGAGCACAGCTGGTGTGGCTCACTGGTTGAGCATTGACCCCATACACCAAGATGTCGCTGGTTCGAATCCCAGTCAGGGCACATGCCCAGGTTGTGGGCCAAATCCCCAGTGGGGGGCATGCAGGAGGCAGCCAATTGATGTTCTTTCTCATCGATATTTCTCTCTCTTTCCCTCTCCCTTCCTCTGTCTCTAAACTAAAAAAAAAAAAAAAAAAAAAAAGAATTAATAAAATACTTCCTGGAAACTAATGAAAATGAACACACAACAATACAAAATCTATGGGACAGAGCAAAAGCAGTTTTGAGAAAGAAGTTCATAGCAATACAAACCTACCTCAAGAAAGAAGAAAAATTTCCAATAAACTATCTAACCCAACAACATAAAGATTTAGAAAGAGAACAGAAAGAAAAATGCAGTTAGTAGAAGGAAGAAAATCATAAAGATCAGAGCAGAAATAAATGACATAGAGACTAGAAAAACAATACAAAAGATCAATGAAATCAAGAGCTAGTTCTTTGAAAAGATAAACAAGACTCATCAACCTTTAGCCAAGAAACAGAGAGAGAGAACCCAAATGAATAAAATAAAAAACGAAAGAGGTGTAGTAACAACAGACATCACAGAAACACAAAGGATTGTAAAAAATACTATGAACAATTATATGCCCCAAAATTTGACAACCAAGGTGAAATAGATATTCTTAGAATTATATGCTATTCAAGAACTCAACTGGGAATAATCAGAAAACCTAAACAGACCAAGAACAATTAAGGAAATAGAAGAAGTAATCAATAAAATCCCAGCAAACAAAAGCCCTGGTCTGGATGGCTACACAAGGGAGTTCTACAAAACATTCAAAGAAGAAATATCACCTATTCTCCTCAAACTATTCCAAAAAACTCAAAAGGAAGTAAGACTTCCAAGCCCTTTTTATGAGGCCAGCATAATCCTAATCCCAAAACCAGACAAAGACATTACAAAGAAAGAAAATTACAGGCCAATATCCCTGATGAACATAGATGCCAAATCCTCAACAAAATATTAGCAAGTCAAATTCAGCAATATAGTAAAAAAATTATACACCACAAACAAGTTGGGTTTACCCCAGCAATGCAAGGCTGGTACAATATTGGTAAATAGATAAATGAGAGACACCACATAAACAAAATGAAAAATAGAAATCATGTGACATATGAATAGATGCTGAAAAGCATTTGACAAAATTCAGTATCCATTTTTGATAAAAACTCTCAGTAAAGTGAGAATACAAGGTTCATATCTCAACATAATAAAGGTCATTTAAGACAAACCTGTAGTCAACATCATACTCAATGGGCAAAAACTAAAAGCATTTCCCTTAAGAACACGAATAAGGCACGAATGTTCACTTTCACCACTCTTATTTAACATAATACTAAAAGTCTTAGCCACAGCACTCAGACAAGAATAAAAAATACAAGAGATCTAAACTGGAAAGGAAGAAGTGAAACTGTCACTATTCGCAGATGACATGATATTGTACATAGAAAACCCTAAAGACTCCATCAAAAACTACTAGATTTAAAAAATGAATTTGGCAAAATAGCAGGATACAAAATCAACATCCAGAAATCACTGGCATTTTTATACACCAATAATGAACACACAGAAAGAGAAACTAAAAAAAAAAAAATTCTCATTTACCATCGCAACAAAACAATTAAAATACCTAGGAATAATCTCAACCAAAGAAGTAAAGGATCTGTTCACAGAAAACTATAGGATATTGAAAAAAGAAATAGGGGAAGTTATTAAAAAGTGGAAGCATATATGTTGTTCATGGATTGGAAGAATTAACATCATTAAAATGTCCATAGAACACAAAACAATCTACAGATTCAATGCAATCCCACAAAAATACCAACAGTGTATTTCACAGAACTAGAACAAATACTCCAAAAGTTTATATGGAACAACAACAAAAAAAACCCGATTAACCACATCAATCTTGAAAAAGAAGAACAAAGTAGGAGGGAATCACTGGATCCCTGGATCCCTCCTACTGGATATCAGGTTATACTACAAAGCCATTGTAATCAGAACAGCCTGGTACTGGCATAAGAACAGACATATAGATGAATGGAGCAGAACAGAGAACCCAGAAATTGACCCAAGACATTATGCTCAATTAATATTTGAAAACGGTGGCAAGACCATACAATGGAGTACAGACAGCCTCTTTAATAAATGATGTTGGTCACATAGGACAGCGCTTCATGCAAAAAAATGAAACTAGACCACCAACTTACACCATACACAAGAATAAACTCAAAATGGATAAAAGACTTAAATGTGACCTGTGAATCCACAAAAATCCTAGAAGAAAATGTAGGCAACAAAATTTCAAATATCACACACAACAGAATTTTCACTGATACAATGCCTAAGGCAAGAGAAACAAAGGAAGAAATGAATAAATGGGACTACATCAAACTAAAAACCTTCTGCACAGCAAAAGAAACAAGCATCAAAATGGAAAGGGAACCTACTATATGGGAGAGCATAATTGCCAATGATATACCAGATAAAGGGTTAATTTCAAAAATATATAGTGTACTCATTCAAGTCAATAAAAGGAATACAAAAATCTAATTACAACATGGGTAGAGAACCTAAATAGACACCTCTCCAAACAGGACATACCAATGGTCAAGTAACATATGAAAAAATGCTTAACATCACTAATCATCAGAGAGATGTAAATTAATACTGTGAAGTATCACTTCACACTTATTAGAATGGCTGCCATCAACAAATCATCAAACAATAAGTGCTGGTGAGGGTGTGGAGTAAAGGGGACTCTAGTAAACTGCTGGTGGGAATGCAAACTGGTGCAGCCACTGTGGAAAACAATATGGTGTTTCCTCAAAAAATTAAAAATTGGACTGCCATTTGACCCAGTGATTCCACTTCTAGGAATATATCCTAAGAAGCCTGAAACACCAATCAGAAAGAATATATGTACCCCTGTGTTCTTAGCAGCATTATTTACAAGTTCTAAGATCAGGAAACAGTCCAAGTGTCCATCAATAGATAAGTGGAGTAAAAAGCTGTGGTACATATACACAATGGAAACCTATGCAGTTGTAAGAAAGATATCTTGTTTTTTGAGACAACATGGAGGGCACTGGAGAGTATTATGCTAAGTGAAATAAGCCAGTCAGAAAAAGACAAGTATCACATGATCTCACTTATTTGTGGAATATAATGAACAAAATAACGTAATGAACAAAATAGACCCAGAAATATAGAAGTAGGGTTCAGACTGACAAACTTCAGAGGAGGGAGTTAGGGGGAGGAAAAAGATAAACCAAAGAATTTATGCATATAATCATAACCAGTGGACATAGACAGCAACGCTGGGGGTGGGTGGAACGGAAGGAGGTTGTCAATGGGGGAAAAGGAGAAACATGTGCAACAAAAATAAATTAATTACATAATTAAAAGTTTCACACAGAAAATAAGTTCATTGAGATTAATTAATACAGTTGTGTTTAACACCTGTTTGTAAAAGACAATAAGCTGATCATTATCAATAAAGAAAAATAATGTAATAAATTAAAAAATAAAATAAATGCATTTACATATACAAAAAAAGATGGGCATTATAAGAATAAAGTGATCAGTTCTCCAAGAATACATAACAATTCTCATTGTTTATAATCCTAACAACAGAGTGTCAAATTATGTGAGACAAAAATAATAGCATTGCAAAGAAAAATAAATAAATTGAATATCATATTTAGAGACTTCAATACCCCACTATCAAAAATGAACATATTACACAGGCAGAAAAGTAGTAAGGACATAGTTAAACTCAACAAAACTATCAATTAACTAGATGTAATTAAATTATAGTGAATACTCTATAGATAGACCATGCAACAGCAGCAGAAAACACATTCATCTCAAGCTCACATGAAACACTCACCCAATAGACTACATTCTTGGCTGTAAAATACATTTTATACAAAATTAAATGAATAAAAATCAAACACTGTATGCTCTCAGATCACAACAGAATAAAACTAGAAACCAATTACATAAAAATAGTTGTAAATTTCCCAAGTATGTGGTGATTAAACAACACACTTCTAAATAATTTCTGGGTCAAGAAGAAATCTCAAGGAAAGTTAAAGGATAGCTTGATGTAAATGAAAAGTAAAATCAACATAAAAATTTGTAAGATGCAATGAAAGTAATGTGGGATGCTTATATTAAAAATATCTAAAATCAATAATCTAAGTTTCCACCTTAGGAAATAAAAAAAGAACAGAAAATTTAATCAAAAATAAGCAGAACAGCAATAATAATTAGTGCAGGAATCAATGAAATTGAAAAGAAGAAATCAATAGAGAAAATCAATGAAACCAAAGTGGTTCTCTGAAAAGATTAATAAAATTGATATACCTCTTTCCCGGCTAACTAAGTATATAAGAAAGAGGACACCAGTTGCTAATATCAAAAATATAAGAAAGGACATTTATATGGACCATGTAGGCATAAAAAAGATGATAAAGGAATGCTATGAACAACTGTATGCCCACATAGTTGATAATAAAGATGAAATGAATCAATTCTTGAAAGACACAATATGCCAAAACTCAAAAAAGAATAAATAGACAATCTGAATGGGCCTATATCTATTAAATAAATTTAACCTATAATTAGAAACTATACAAAACATAAAACACCAAGCCTAAACTAGTTCATTGTTAAATTCTACCAAACATTTAAATTATACCAGTTTTCTACAATCTCTTTTAGAGGGTAGAGGAAGAGAAAATGCTTTCTAACTCTTTCTGTGAGACCAGCATGACCCTAATACCAAAACCAAACAAAGACATTTTAAGAAAAGAAAATTATAAACAAATATCTCTCATGAATCTAGATGCAAAATTTTTCAGCAAAATACTATCAAAGCAAATACAACAATGTAGAAAAAAAATTCACCATGACCAAATGGGGTTTATTCACTTATACAAGGCTGGTTCAACATTTAAAAATCAATTAGTATAATCAATCACATCAACAGGCTAAAAAAAAAAAATCACATGTTTATATTAATACATACTAAGAAAACATATGACAAAATTCAATAAGCATTCATAATAAAAATTCTCAGAAAAATAGAAACAGAGGGGAGCTTTCTGAACTTGATAAAGGACATCTACCAATATTATACAGCTAACATCATACTTAACAGTGAGAAACTTGCTGCTTTTCCACTCATATCAGGTACAAAACAAGGGTGTCCTATCTCACTACTCCTTTCCAACATTGTAATGGAAGTTCTAGCTAATGTAATGAAACAAGAAAAATAAAGGTACACATATTGAGAAGGAAGAACTAAAACTGTCTTTGTTTTTGGTGACAAGATTGCTTATGAAGAAAATTCAAAAGAGTTGACAACAACAACAAAAAGATTAGAACTAATAAGTGATGATTATGGCAAGGTTGCAGGGTACATGGTTAATATACAAAAGTTATTCATTATCCTATATACAACCAATGAAAAGGTGGAATTTAAAATTAAAGCAACAATACCACTTGTATTAAAACCCCCAAAATAAAAATATTTAGTTATGAATCTCACAAAATATGTATAAGAGCTATATAAGGAAGATTATAAAACTTTGATGAATTAAATTAAAAAAAAACTAAATCATGGAGAAATATTTTATATTTATCAACAGGAAGACAAAGTTGAAAGATGTCAGTTCTTCACAACTTGATCTATAGATTCACTGCAATTCCAATCAAAATCCCAGCAAATTATTTTGTGGATATTGACAAACTGATTCTGAAATTTATATGGAGAGTCAATAGACCCAAAATAGCCAACAGAATATTGAAGAACAAAGTTGGAGAACACTCACTATCCAACTTGAAGACTTAGTATAAAGCCATAAAAATCAAGACTATGTGGTACTGGAAAAAAATTAAACAAATAGACCAATGAAACAGAATGCAGAACTAGAAATAGGCCCACATATAAAAGTCAACAGATCTTTGACCAAGGAGCAAAGGCAGTACAATGGAGAAAAGAGAGTCTTTCAATAAATGCTGCTGGAATATCTAGACCCCCACATGAAAAACTAAATAAATTTACATACAGAATTTATATTTTTCACAAAAATTCACTAAAAATGGATCACAGACCTAAATTTAAACCACAAAATTATAAAATTTCTAGAAGATAATAGGAGTAAACCTAGATACACTTGGTTATAGAAATAAACTTTTGGATAAAATAAATAATTGACAAACTAGACTTTGTTGAAATTAAAATTTTCTGTGAAGGCAGAGGATTTATGGGAAATTTCCCTTACCTTTGCTGTGAACACAAAACTGCTCTAAAAATTAAAGTCTTAATAAAACTTGCTATATTGAGTATACATTATTTATTCAAAATATGACTATAATAAAAATTTAAGAATCAGCCAAAATCTAATAATCTGAAGTAGTCATTATTAATAAAAATGAATATTATTTAATGTGCTGTATATTTAAATATAGAAGGATGGACAGATAATTCAATAACAAGGCTATGCTATTTTTAAAGTAAAATTTTAATCAATTATTATTGCATTTAACAGAATTTAAAAACTAAAGTGAAATTGATTGAATTTTTGAACTCTAGATAAAATGTATCATCACCAGAGATATAATTTCTCAAATGATCTATCTGAGATTAAGACAAATATAATGAAAAACATTGAGTATGAAATAAAATTTTAAACTAGTTTTTTTTTTTCTTATGGAGTGTGTTATGGTGAATGAGGAAAAATAAATATCTCAACGTCCTCCCTCGTTTTCTTCTCTCTATCCGAATCACTGACAAACTGGAAGCTACCTATCTTGAATAACACAGTATTGATGACTTCTATATAGGAACATATTTTGGAGAAGTGGCAAGTGAAAATTCCTGTAATATAAATTAATTTTCTAGTTAGCTAAAGAGGTATTTTCCAGAGCATCATTTACTCTCAAATTTTCTAAGCCATATTGTTATATATATATTTACAAGTTAATAATATGGCTTTTCTTCTATTTCTACATTTTAACTCTTTGTTTTATGATTAAATGGATTAAAACTCACTGCCGATAATTATCTCACTGTTAGTTTCATTGTTTCTCAAGTGTGAACTTAAAAAATTTCATCTCTTGGAACAAGATTTAAGTATTTTTTGTTTACTATGCTTGCTTGCTTTAATTATTATTTTTCTTCAGAAAGTTCTTACCTGCTTCATCTTCTCCATGAATTGGAATTTTTGTTTCCATTATTGTTGGATGAAAACTTGGCTGAGTATGCATTTTTGAATCATACTTTCCTTACCTCACTGCTTTGTAGTTATTGCTTTTACTATCTTTGGGCATTGACTGATGCCTTTCTTCTTTTACCCCAGCATCTTCAATCATGCATCTTTAGTTGGTTGGCTTTTTAACATTAAGTAATTTCTTTCATTTTTCTTTGTTTGTTTATTTTTAGGAAGGGCTCATGAGTTGTATATTCTCTGAGTATATTTTGTTGTTGCTTTTTAAAAATTTTATAAAATGTCTTCCTTTTGCCCAAGTTATTTGAAAACTTAGTTGTATGTAATAATGTTCAGTCACACTTTATTTCCCATTGAATGTTGCTAACATTTGTCTCCTTTTCATCTGATATTTTCCAGCACTGGGTTAGGTTTACTAAAACTCTGGGACTAGTCAGTCTCATGTTATTTATACTTTTTATTATTTATACAAACATATATGTGCACACACACATTATTTTTGATTGAAGAAGTTTTTATTTACCTTCAACATTTTTCTTAGTGTAGCTTGTTGTAGATATTAGGGGGACCAGAAAGTAATGTCGTTAAAGTAATGACATGTTAAGGGCAGAAGTGGAAGCAAATCCGTGTCAGACAATCGAGGAACTGTCAAACACTCTTAACCAACCTTGGTTGACCATCCAAGAACATTTGCAGCAGATTGGTAAAGTAAGCAGAGCAAGTGTTTGGGTCCCGCATAATCTGTCTGAAGAAAACAAAGCTAACTGGTCCACCACATGCAACTTATCGCTTCAGCGGCACAATACAGAAGCGCTTTTTGATCGCTTGATCACTGGAGATGAAAAATGGGTCCTCTATGATAATCCAAAATGCAAAAGGCAGTGGCTCTCTCCGAAAGAATTGCCACGAAGTACAGCTAAGCCAGGTTTACACCCCAAAAAGGCACTTTTGTGTGTTTGGTGGAGTATTCAGAGGGTCACTCATTTTGAAGTGCTGAAACCTGGACAAACTGAATGCAGACCTTTACTGTGAACAATTGGATCGAGTAAATCAATCTTTAATTGAAAAATGCCCAGCGATTGTCATCAGAAAAGGCGTTATTCTGCAACACGATAATGCAAGACCGCACTGTGCAAGATGAACCCTGGAAAAAATTAATGAATTGGGGTGGGAGGTATTGCTTCACCCACCATACTTGCTCGATATTGTGCCATCGGATTTCCATTTATTCTGATCGCTACAACATTTTCTAAGTGGCAAAAAATTTGACAATTTGGATGATGTCCAAAATGCCATCTCCAGATATTTTGCTCAAAAACCAACTAATTTTTGTCTATCCGGAATTGAAAATTTGCACACTAGATGGCAAAAGGTTGTTGATAACGAGGGTGATTACATCATTGATTAAAAATAAAAACTTGTTAAAAACTTATCTGTTTGAATTTACTGTAAAAAAATGACATTACTTTCTGGTCCCCTAGTAGTTTCTGGACATCCTTTAGATCAGTAATTCAATTCTCTTTATTTTGCATGATTATACTTTGAAGCCCTTTTCTTTTGCTCATGTGGATTTCCCTACTTTAGAGACAGTGATTGAGGAACACTGGGGATAAGTCTGCCTATTCACTCTTGGTCTAAATGTCTCCAAATTGGGGTGGAAAGTATAGCATTAGGGAATAATCTTAGGTATTTGAGTTATCTTTTTTCCTTGATACTGATAAACCAATTTTAGTATTCTATTGTATTTTAGTATTCCATTTCAGTATTCATTAATTCTATCTTTCAGAATGACCAATGTTATTTATTTTTTATTAACAATCTATTAATTTACAAAGAGTATATGATCTTATTCATTAAATAAATGCATGAAATAGTACACAGCCATAGGGTAATCAACAGAAATACAAAAATAGATGAACAGGTTGAAAAAATGACATCAGAGTGAATAGAAGCTGCATAGAACATCTCCAGGGACCAAATTGGAATTACAACTAAAATAAAGAAAAGTCATCTGGAAAAACCAACTAAAGAGCAGCTGGAGATAACCCTTATAACCAGGGATGTAAAGAGGACACCAAATTGAGACTGGTAGGAGGTGCAGAGGTGTAAGAGTGATGGCTGGGTTTCCACAGGCAGAAGCTGAGGGCTATCTTAGCTGTGAGAAGTTTTCTCTGAGAAGTCTGGGATTTAAACCCCAAGCCATCTCCCAAGCACAGAGTGGCAGAACAGAGAAAGCACCCACATAACAAACACCTGGCTGAGAAAATCACCAGAGCAGAAGTTCTGTCTGGCAGGAAAACAAGCATTTCCCTGAAGGGCCAGGTCACTAAATAAGATACAGCCACTCACCTTGGGCTCTGGCTGAGGGAGGGCAGATTGGACTGGAGCTGCATGAGGAGAGTCAGGGGTCCTGGTGCTTGGGTGAGAGCTGTGAAGAAGGCCATCAGGAGCCCTATGCTAAGTCATTCCCCCACAAGGCAGTAGCCATATTTCTCAAGCAGCCTTTTCCCATCAGAGTGGCTTTAACCCGGGGAAGAAACGACTGTCCCTCCCTTGGGAATTTAACCCACCCAGCAAGCAGAAGTGAAACCTGAGGCTCATTAACTTCCAGAGACCACCTGCCAGCCAGTAGCAGAGATGAGTCACTGAAGGCTTTGAACTTTGGGCCTGGCTCTAGGTTGTTGGGTTATGTGGCTCTGGAGACTGAACTGTGAAGTCCAAGGCATGGGTCACTGTGCTGAACCATAAACCCATGCTCCAGGAATCATTCTTCTCAGGCAGAGTTCTCATATTAAAATAGCTATAGCCCAGAGGGGAATTAACTGTCCCTCCCTTGGGAATTTACCTCTGCCCAGCTGGGAGAAGCACAACTCAAGGCTTATTAACTTCCAGAAACTACCAGCCAGACTGCAGGTGAAGACAAATCTCTGAGCACTCTGAGCCTTAGGCCCAGCTTGTAGTCATTGGTCAATGGGTTTTGAGGCTCTGGGATCAGAGCTGAGAAGGTGACTGCCTGGGCCCCAGTGCTGAGTCATTAACCAATGCTGCAGAAACTGTTTTCTTCAGGTAGAGTTTTCTTCTCAAAATAGCTTTAGTCCAGGGGGAAGAAATTGCCCCATCCACTGCAAGGGGCATTTTTCATTCAGCTGAGGGTAAAACCTAAGGCTCATTAAGTAACTGAGACTAACCGTCAGCCTACAGGCAAAGGCTCTGGGATAACTGAATCTTTGCCAGGCCTGTGACTCTATCCTGGAAAGTAAGGCTAGATATTGGTGTTCAGCATGGTCCCTTCCATACTCATCCAAACCCAGCAATGGGAGCCACAATCAGCAGAACATAGATATTCACAGAGAGATTTTTGCAGGCTCCAAACCCTACTGAAACAGCTAAGATGGTGAAAAAAAGTAAAAAATCCCAATGAAAGAACAAAATAATTCTACAGATGAAGGGCAAAAAGGAAATGGAGTTAAGCAAGTTATCAGAGGTACAGCTAAGAGTAATGATTATGAGGAAGATCAACAGCATAAGTAAAGACATAGAAACAATCAAAATCAACCAATTGGAAATGAAAACCAACCAAGTGGAAATGAAAGATGACATAGCAGAAATAAAGAACATATTGGAAGGAATAACCAGCAGATTAGAGGAAGTTGAGGATTAAATCAGTTAATTAGAAGACAGGGCAGAAAAAAATCACTCAATCAAAGAACCAAAAAAAACAAACAAACAATCAAAACCACAATTAAAAAACAGGAGGACAATTTAAGAGATCTGTGGGACAACATGAAATGTACCAACATCTGTGTTGAAGGAATACCAGAAGAAGAAGAAAGTGAACAAGCGTTAGAGAATATGCTTGAAGAAATAGTGGCAGAAAACTTTCCTAACTTGGTAAAGAAAAAAGGCATACAATTTCAGGAAGCACAGAGTCCCAAGCAAGAAGAACCCAAAGAGGTCCACACCAAGACACATCATAATTAAAATGCCAAAAATTAAGGACAAAGAGAGAATCCTAAAGGCAGCAACAGGTCACCTACAAAGGAGCACCCATAGGCTATCAGCTGATTTCTCACAGAAACACTACAGGCCAGAAGGGAATAGCATGAAGTATTTAAGATAATGAAAAACAAAGCTCAGAAACCAAGATTACTGTGTACAGAAAGGCTTTCTTTTAAAACAGAAGGTGACTATTTAGGACCTAAATAGACACATCTTCAAACAGGACATACAATGGCCAAGAGACATATGAAAAAATACTCAATGTCACTAATCATCAGAGAAATGCAAATTAAAACAACCATGAGGTATCACTTCACACCTGTCAGAATGGATGCCATCAATAAATCATCAAACAACAAGTGCTGGTGAGGGTGTGGAGAAAAGGGGATCTAGTTCACTGCTGGTAGGAATGCAGACTGGTGCAGCCGCTATGGAAAACAATATGGCGTTTCCTCAAATAATTAAAAATTAAACTGCCACAGTGATCACATTTCCAGGAATATACCCTAAGAAGCCTGAAACACCAATTAGAAATAATATATGTACTCCTCTGTTCATAGCAGCACTATTTACAAATGCTAAGATATGGAAACAGCCCAAGTGTCCATCAATAGATGAGTGGATAAAAAAGCTGCGGTACCTATACACAATGGAATACCATGCAGCTTCAAGAAAGAAAGGTCTCAGAGGAGAGAAATGGCAGTGGAGTGCATGAAAGCTACACAGACAACCTCCCAGGACCAAATGGGAATTACAACTAAAATAAAGACAAATCGTTGGGAAAGAGCAATAGAAAAGCAGCGGGAGAGGACCTACAACCAGGGATACTGAATGAGCCTGGTAGGATCTATGGAGGTACGTGAGGGTGGCAGGCTGGGAGCCCACGGACAGCAGCACCCTTAGCTGTGAGCGGCGCCTGCCCTCCAGGTTAAGATCCCAAGCTGCTCCACAGCTCAGAGGGCCGAGACAGAGCACTAAATACCTACAGCCACTCACCTGGGGCTCCAGCAGAGGGAGGGCAGACTGGACTGGAACTCTGTGGGGACACCTGGAATTTGGAGGGCGCTCAGAGTTTGTACTGAGCCTCGGCCACAAAGGAAGGGTGGCCAGCTTGTTCTTTCCTGGTTACAAAGAACAGCAGCCAAGCTAGCTCCTTCCTGGAGCTGTGGCAGCCCCTCCTTCAGAGATTCCCAGGTGAGACAAAGAAATGCAAATTGAGGCTCATCAACAACCAGCATCAGCCCCACCCTCAGGAAATCATCTCACACTATAAACAACTGAGGGAGTTTCTCATTCAACTGAGATCCTAAGGCTTCGCAAATAACTGAGGCTAATAGCCTCTAGGCAAAAAGCTAGAGCATAACTGAACCTTTCCTGAGCTTGCAAATCTACCCAGGAAAGTGAGACTTGACAATGGTGTTTAAGGAGGGCCCTCCACGCTCATCCAAACCCAGTAGAGGGAGCCACAAATAGCAGGACACCAACACCCACAGGGAAAATTTGGCAGGCTCCAAAACTGAGATAGCCAAAATGGTGAAACAAAGAAATAGATCCCAAATGAAAGACCAAGAGAACTCTACTGAAGATGAGATAAATGAAATGCAGTTAAGTAAATTATCAGAGGTAGAGTTCAGAGCCATGATCTTGAAGAAGCTAAACAGCATGAGTAAGGACATCAACACCGTGAGTAAAGATATAGAAACACTGAAAACGAACCAAGAGGAAATGAAGAATGACATAGCAGAAATAAAGAACACATTGGAAGGACTGACCAGCAGAGTAGAGGAAGTGGAGGACCGGATCAGTGAATTAGAAGACAGAGTAGAAAAAAATCAATCAATCAGAAAACCAAAAGCAAAAAATAATGAAAAAACAGGAAGATAGCTTAAGAGAACTGTGGGACAACTGTAAATGTAATAAGATCCGCATCATAGGAATCCCCGAAGAAGAAGAAAATGAGCAAGACTTAGAAAATACATTTGAAGAAATAGTGACAGAAAAATTTCCTAACCTGGTAAAGGAAGAAGGCATTCAAGTTCAAGAAGCACAGAGAGACCCAAGAAAGAAGTACCCAAACAGGCCCACACCAAGACGCATAATAATTGAAATGCCAAAAATTAAAGACAAAGAGAGAATCCTAAAGGCAGCAAGAGATAAGCAGCAGGTTACCTAAAAAAGAACCCCCATAAGGCTATCAGCTGACTTCTCAACAGAATCACTACAAACCAGAAGGGAATGGAATGAAGTAATCAAGGTCATGAAAAACAAGGATCTGAATCCAAGACTACTCTATCCAGCAAGGCTATCATTCAAAATAGAAGTTCAAATAAAGAGCTTCCCAGAAAAAAAAAAAAAAGACTAAGGGAATACATGCACTGCAAGAAATGTTAAAAGGACTGCTGTAATTAGTAGAAGAAATAGGAAGAAAAAATATAACCACACTGAACAAAAATGTCAATAAATAAGTACATATCAATAATCACCTTAAATGTAAATGGATTGAATGCTCCGATAAAAAGACACAGAGTAGCTGACTGGATAAGAAATCATGATTCACATATATGTTGTCTACAAGAGACCCACCTCACAACAAAAGACTCACATAGGTTGAAAGCAAAGGGATAGAAAAAAATCTTCCAAGCAAACAGAAAGGAAAAAAAAGCTGGGGTAGCAATACTCATATCTGATAAAATAGATTTCAAAATGAAAGCCATAACTAGAGACAAAGAAGGTCACTACATAATATTGAAAGGATTTATCCAACAAAAAGACATAACTTTGGTAAACATATATGCACCCAATATAGGAGCACCAAAATATATTAAAAATCTTCTGGAGGACTTCAAAGAAGAAACCGACAGCAATACAATCATAGCAGGAGACTTCAACACCCCACTGACATCACTGGATAGATCATCTAGACAAAAAATTAACAAGGAAACAGAAATTCTAAATGAAGCACTAGATCAAATGGATTTAATAGATATATACAGAGAATTACACCCCAAAACTGCAGAATTCACATTCTTCTCAAGTGCACATGGGACATTTTCAAAGATAGACCATATGTTAGGGCATAAACTAAGTTTCTACAAGTTCAAGAAGATTGAAATCATATCAAGCATCTTCTCAGATCACAATGACAGGAAACTAGAATTCAATTGCAACAAGAACATGCAAAGACTTTTGAAGAAATGGAGGCTAAATAGCATGTTATTGAACAATGAATGGGTTACCATGGAGATCAAGGAAGAAATTAAAAACTTCCTGGAAACCAATGAAAATGAACACACAACAACAGAAAATCTGTGGGATGCAGCTAAAGCAGTTCTGAGAGAGAAGTTCATAGCACTACAGGCCCAGCTCAAGAAAGAAAAATTTCTAATTGAATACCTAACCTCACAACTTAAAGAACTAGAAAGCAAACAAAAAGAGAACCCTAGAGCAAGTAGAAGGAAGGAAATAATAAAGATCAGAACAGAAATGATGACATGGAGACCAAAAAAAAAAAAAAAAAAAAACAATTCAAAGGATCAATGAAACAAAGAGCTGGTTTTTTGAAAAGATAAACAAGATTGATGGACTCTTAGCTAGACTCACCAGAAACAAAGAGAGAGAACCCAAATACACAAAATCAGAAATGAAACAAGAGAAGTAGCAACTGACACCACATAAATACAAAGGATCGTTAACAAATACTATGAACATCTACATGGCAACAAATTCGACAATCTAAGCTAAATGGACACATTTCTAGAAACACATAGTCTCCCAAAACTGAACCGGGAAGAGATAGAAAACTTGAACAGGCCAATAACAATGAAGGAAATTGAAGATGTAATCAAGACCCTCCCAGCAAACAAAAGACCAAGCCCTGAAGGCTTCACGGGGGAGTTTTACTGAACATTCAAAGAAGAACGAACACCCACTCTCCACAAACTATTCCAAAAAATTCAAGAAGAAGGAAGACTTCCAAACTCATTTTATGAAGCCAGCATAATTCTAATTCCAAAACCAGAAAAAGACACTACAAACAAAGAAAACTACAGGCCAATATCCCTGATGAACATAGATGCCAAAATCCTAAACAAAATACTAGCAAATCGGATCCAACAATACATAAAAAAAAATTATTCACCATGACCAAGTGGGATTCATCCCAGGGATGCAAGGCTGGTACAATATTCACAAATCAATAAATGTGATACATCACATGAACACAATGAAAGATGAAAACCACATGATCATATCAATAGACGCTGAAAAAGCATTTGACAAAATCCAGCACCCATTTCTGATAAAAACGCTCAGCAATTTGGGAATAGAGGGATCATATCTCAACATAATAAAGGCCATATATGAAAGATGTACAGCCAACAGCATACTCAATGGACAAAAACTAAAAACATTTCCCTTAAAAACAGGAACAAGACAAGGATGCCCACTTTCACCATTCTTATTTAGCATAGTACTGGAATCTTAGCCACAGTAATCAGACATAAAGAAAAAATAAAAGGGATCGATCCAAATTGGAAAGGAGGAAGTGAAACTGTCATTATTCGCAGATGACATGATATTATACAAAGAAAACCCTAAAGACTCCATCAAATATCTACTAGACTTAATTAATGAATTTGGCAAAGTAGCAGGATACAAAATTAACATCAATAAATTGACTGCATTCTTATACACTAATGATGAACTCACAGAAAGAGAAACTAAAGAAACAATCCGATTTACCACCCGGGTAAAAAAATTAAGATATCTAGGAATAAATTTAACCAAAGAAATAAAGGACCTATTTGCAGAAAACTACAGGACATTGAAAAAAGAAATAGAGGAAAATATAAAAAAGTGGAAGCACATACTTGTTCATGGATTGGAAGAATTAACATCATTAAAATGTCCATATTACTCAAAGCAATCTATAGATTCAATGCAATCCACATCAAAATACCAGTGACATATTTCACAGAACTAGAACAAATACTTCAAAGGTTCATATGGAACCAAAAAAGACCTGGAATAGCCACAGCAATCTTGAAAAAGAAGGACAAAGTAGGCGGGATCACAATACCAGACATCAGATTATACTACAAAGCTACTGTAATCAAAACAGCCTGGTACTGGCACAAGAACAGGCACATAGATCAATGGAATAAAACAGAGAACCCAGAAATTGATGCAAAAGAGTATACTCAATTAATATTCGACAAAGGTGGCAAGAGCATACAATGGAGTAAAGACAGCCTCTTTAACAAATGATATTGGGAATATTGGACAGCTACATGCAAAAAAAGGAAACTACACCATCATCTTACACCATACACAAGAATAAACTCAAAATGGATAAAAGACTTAAATGTGACTCATGAATCCATGAAAATCCTCAAAGAAAATATAGGCAACCAAATTTCAAGCATCATACACAGCAGAATTTTCACTCATTCATCACCTAAGGCAAGAGAAACAAAGGAAAAAATTAACACATGGCGACTACATCAAACTCAAAAGCTTCTACACAGCAAAAAAAACACCCATCAAAGTGGAAAGGCAACCCACTGTATGGGAGAGCATAATTGCCAATGATATATCAGATAAGGGATTAACGCATACACCTCAACAAAAGGAAGACAAAGAACCCAATTAAAAAGTGGGCATTTTCTTCTAGGATTTTTGTGGATCCAGGAGTCACATTTAAGCCTTTTAACCATTTTGAGTTTATTCTTGTGTATGGTGTAAGTTGATGGTCTTGTTTCATTTTTTTGCATGTAGCTGTCCAATTTTCCCAACACCATTTATGAAAGAGGCTGTCTTTACTCCATTGTATGCTCTTGCCACCTTTGTCAAATATTAATTAAGCATAATGTCTTGGGTCAATTTCCAGATTCTCTGTTCTGTTCCACTGGTCTATGTGCCTGTTCTTGTGCCAGTACCAGGCTGTTTTGATTACAGTAGCTTTGTAATATAACCTGATATCCGGTATTGTGATCCGACCTACTTTGTCCTTCTTTTTCAAAATTGCTGTGGCTATTCCAGGTCTTTTTTGGTTCCATATGAACCTTTGAAGTATTTGTTCTAGTTCTGTGAAATATGTCACTGGTATTTTGATGTGGATTGCATTGACTCTATAGATTGCTTTGGGTAATATGGACATTTTAATGATGTTAATTCTTCCAATCCATGAACAAGGTATGTGCTTCCACTTTTTTATATTTTCCTCTATTTCTTTTTTCAATGTCCTTTAGTTTTCTGCAAATAGGTCCTTTACTTCTTTGGTTAAGTTTATTCCTAGGTATCTTAACTTTTTTACTGCGATGGTAAATGGAATTTTTTTTAGTTTCTCTTTCTGTGAGTTCATCATTGCTGTATAAGAATGCCGTTGATTTCTTGACATTAATTTTGTATCCTGCTACTTTGTAGGCAACAAAATTTTGGACATCATACGCAGCAGAATCTTCACTGATACATCACCTAAGACAACAGAAGCAAAGGGAAAAATGAACACATGGGACTACATCAAACTCAAAAGCTTCTGCACAGCAAAAGAAACAACCATCAAAACAGATAGGGAACCCACTCTATGAGAGAGCATAATTGCCAATGATACATCACATAAGGGGTTAATCTCCATAATATATAGAGTGCTCATACAACTCAACAAAAGGAAGACAAAGAACCCAATTAAAAAATGGGCAGAGGAACTAAATAAACCTTCTCCAAAAAGGACATACAAATGGCTAAGAGACATATGAAGAAATTATCAACATCACTAATTATCAGAGAGATGCAAATTAAAACAACAATGAGGTATCACCTCACACCTGTCAGAATGGCCGCCATCAACAAATCATCAAACAACAAGTGTTGGCGAGGGTGTGGAGAATAGGGGACTCTAGTACACAGCTGGTCATAATGCAGACTGGTTCAGCTACTGTGGAAAACACTATGGTGTTACCTCAAAATATTAAAAATTGTATTGCCATTTGACCCAGTGTTCCCACTTCTAGGAATATACCCTAAGAAGCCTGAAACATCAACCAGAAAGTGTACATGTACCCCCATGTTCATAGCAGCACTATTTACAATAGCTAAAATCTGGAAATAGCCCAAGTGTTCATCAGTTGATGAATGGATAAAAAAGCTGTGGTACATATACAGAATGGAGTACTATGCAGCTGTAAGAAAGAAAGATCTCTTATCCTTTGAGACGACATGGAGGGACCTCGAGAGTATTATCCTAAGCGAAACAAGCCAAGCACAGAAAGATAAATATTACATGATTTCACTTATTTGTGGAATATAATGAACATAACAGTCTGAGGAACAGGGTAGACCCAGAGATGTGGAAGTAGGGTATAGACTGACACCCCTCAAAAGAGGGGGTGGGGGGAGGGAAGAGATAAACCACAGAACTTATGTGCATGTATACATAACTGATGGACATGGAAACAAAGCTGGGGATGGGGTGGGGGTGTGGGGAGGAGGGTGTCAATGGGGAAAAAAGGAGAAACATCTGTAACAAAAATAAATTAATAATAATAATAATAAAAAAAGTGGGAAGAGGAACTAAATGGACACCTCTCCAAACAGGACATACAAATGGCCAAGAGACATATGAAGAAATGCTCAACATCACTAATCATCAGAGAGATGCAAATTGAAACAACAATGAGGTATCACCTCACACCTGTCAGAATAGCCGCCATCAACAAAGCATCAAACAACAAGTGTTGGCAAGGGTGTGGACAAAAGGGGACTCTAGTACACTGCTGGTGGGAATGCTGACTGGTGCAGCCACTATGGAAAACACTATGGTGTTACCCCCAAATATTAAAAATTGAATTACCATTTGACCCAGTGATCTCATTCCTAAGAATATACCCTAAGAAGCCTGAAACACCAATCAGAAAGAATATATGTACCCCCATGTTCATAACAGCACTATTTACAATAGCTAAGATCTAGAAACAACCCAAGTGTCCATGAGTAGACGAATGGATAAAAACCTGTGGTACATATACATAATGGAGTACTCTGAAGCTGTAAGAAAGATCTCTTATCCTTTGCGAAGACATGGGGGGACCTGGAAACTGTTATCCTAAGCAAAACAAACCAAGCAGAGAAAGACAAATATCATATGATCTCACTTATTTCTGGAATATAATGAACACAACAGTCGGAGGAACAGGGTAGTCCCAGAGACGTGGAAGTAGGGTATAGACTGACAATTACCAGAAGAGGGGGTGGGGGAGGGGAGCGATGAACCACAGAACTTGTATGCATGTACTCATAACCAATGGACATGGACAACAAAACTGGGGATGGGGCATGGAGGGAGTGGGAGGAGGGTGTCAATGGGAATAAAAGGAGAAACATCTGTAACAAAAATAAATTAATAAAAAAATAAATTAAAAAAAAGAAATTTGCAAACTAAAAAAAAAAAAAAGATAGGTCTCTTATCCTTTGATACAACATGGAGGGACATGGAGAGTATTATCCTCAGCGAAACAAGCCAATCAGAGAAAGACAAATATCACATGATCTCACTTATTTGTGGAATATAATGAACAAAACAAACTAATGAACAAAATATATTCCGAGACATAGAAGTAGGGTACAGACTGACAAACCTCAGAAGAGGGGGACAGGGTTGAAGGGAGAGATAAACCACAGAACTTATGTGCATGTATGTATAACCATGGACCTAGACAACAATGCTGAGTGTAGGGGTGGTGGTAGGATTCGGAAGAAGGTGTCAATGGGGGAGAAAGGAGAAATATCTGTAACAAAAATAAATTAATAAAAAAATAAAAAATAAAACAGAAGGTGAAATAACAAGCCTTCCATACAAAAAAAAAAAAAAAAAAAAAAGCCAAAAGAGTATTTCACCATCAAACCAGCATTGCAAGAAATGCTAAAGGGTCTGCTATAATAAACAGAAAAATAGAGAGAGAAACAAGCAAAATATATAAAATGGCAATAAATAAGTACCTATCTATAATAACCTTAAATATGAATAGATTAAATACTCCAATCAAAAGACATAGGGTAGCTGAATGGATAAGAAAGCATGACTCATATATATGCTATATAAAAGAGACCCACCTCAAAACAAAAGACTGACACAGGTAGAAACTGAAGGGATGGAAAAAAATTTTCCAAGCAAATGGAAGTAAAAAAAAGATGAAGTAGCAGTACTCATATCTAATAAAATAGACTTCAAAATCAAGGCCATAACAAGAGACAAAGAAGGCCACTACATACTATTAAAAGGATTGATGCAACAAGAGAACACCTTGCTAAACATATATGCACCCAATATAGGGGCACCAAAATATATTAAAAACTTCTGAATGATTTCGAAGGAGAAATTGACAGCAGTACAATCATTGCAGGGGACTTCAAGACCTGGCTGACATCACTGGATGGATCTTTTAGATAAAAAATTAGCAAGGAAACAGAGACTCTAAATGATGCACTAAATCAGATGGATTTAATAGATATTTACAGAGAATTATAATCCAAAACTGTAGAATATACATTCTTCTCAAGTGCACAAGGGACATTCCCAAAGATAGACCACAGATTAGGTCACAAACTAAGTCTCTACAAGTTCAAGAAGATTGAAATCATATAAAGCATCTTCTCAGATCACCAAGGCATGAAATTAGAAATTAATTAGAATAAAACACTTAAGCTTTGGCTGGTTTGGTTCAGTGGTGAGAGCATCGGCCTGCAGAACAGAGAGTCCCGGGTTCGGTTCCAACTAAGGGTACGAACCCGGGTTGCAGTTTGTCCCCGGCCCTGGTTGGGGTTGTGTGGGTGGCAACCATTCGATGTGTCTCTCTCACGTTGATGTTTCTCTCTCTCTCTTCACCCCTCTCTCCCTCCCGCTCTATCTGAAGATAAATGTAAAAATGTCCTCGAGTGAGGATAAAAAAACAAACAAACACTCAAAAACATTTAAACACATTGGAGGCTATATAGCATGTTATCACATAATGAATGGGTTACCAAGGAGATCAAGGAAGAAATAAAAAACTTCTTGGAAATCAATGGAAATAAACCACATTACTTATGGGACACAGCAAAAGCAGTCCTCACAGGGAAATTCATAGCATTATAGGCCTACCTCAAGAAATAAGAAAATTTTCTAATAGACTATCGAATCCTAAACTTAAGGAACTAGAATATAAACAAAAAGAAAACCCCAGGGAAAGTAGAAGGACAGAAATAATAAAGGCTAGAACAGAAATAAGTGACATAGAGACTGAAAAAAAAAAAACAAACAAACACACAATTCAAATGATCAATGAAACCAAGAGCTGGTTTTTTGAAATGATATCAAGATTGATTAACCTTTAGCCAGACTTACCAAGAAACATAGAGAGAAGACCCAAATAACCAAAATCAGGAATGAAAGAGGAGAAGTAACATCTGACACCACAGAAATACAAAAGATTGTTAGAAAATACTAAGAACAATTATACACCAACAAATTGGACAACATAGATGAAATGGAAAAATTCCTAGAATCACACAGTCTCCCTAAACTGATCCAGAAGGAGTCAGAAAACCTGAGCAGACCAATAACAACTAAGGAAATTGAACTTGTAATCAATAAACTCCGAGCAAACAAAAGGCTCGATCCGTCAGCTTCACAGGGGAATTTTACTGAACATTCAAAAAGGAACTAACACCCATTCTCTTCAAACTATTCAAAAAAATTCAAGAGAAAGAAAGACTCCCAAGCTCTTTGTATGAGGCCAGTATAATCCTAATTCCAAAATCAAATAAAGACACCACAAAGAAAGAAAATGACAGGCTAATATCCTTGATGAAAATAGATGTCAAAATCCTCAACAAAATCTTAGCAAATCAGATCCAGCAATATATTAAAAAACAATTATTCACCATGACCAAATTCATCCCAGGGATGCAAGGCTGGTACAATATTCACAAATCAATAAATGTGATACACCACATAAACAAAATTAAAGATAAAAATCATATGATCATATCGACAAAAGCTGAAAAACATTTGACAAAATCCAGCAGTCATTTCCGATTAAACGCTCAGCAAAGTGGGAATAAAAAGATCCTACCTCAACATAATAAAGGCCACATAGAACAAACCTACAGTCAACATCATACTGACTGGGTAAAAACTAAAAGCATTTTCTTTAAGAAGACGAACAAAACAGGGATTCCCACTTTTACCACTTTTATTTAACATACTGGAAGTCTTAGCCACAGCAATTAGAAAAGAAGAAAAAATAAAAGGCATCCAAATAGGAAAGGAGGAAGTGAAACTGTCATTATTTAAAGATGACATGATATTGTACATAAAAAACTCCCTAAAGACTCCATCAAAAATCTAGTAGATTTAATAAATGAATTTGCCACAGTAGCAAGATACAAAATTAACATTCAGAAACTGATGGCATTATTATATACAAATAATGAACACTCAGAAAGGAAAATTTTTTAAAAATCCCATTTATCATTGCAACAAAAATAGTAAGACACCCACAAAAAAACTTAACCAAGAACGTAAAAGACCATTTCTTAGAAAATGACAGGACATTTTAAAAGAAATAGAGGAAGATATGAAAAAGTGGAAGCATATACCCAGTTTATGGATTGGAAGAATAAACATTAAAAAGTCTATACTACACAAGGCAATCTGGAGATTCAATGCAGTCCCTATTAAAGTACCAATGGCATATTTCACAGATCTAGAACAAACACTCCAAAAGTTTATATGGAACCAAAAAAAGACCCCGAAAACCACAGCAATTTTGAAAAAGAAGAACAAAGTTGGAGGGATCACAATATCAGATACCAGGTTATACTAGAAAGCCACTGTAATCAAAGCACCCTGGTACTGGCACAAGAACAGGCATATAGATCAATGGAACAGAACAGAGAACCCAGAAATTGACCCAAGAAAGTATATGCAAATTATATTCCACAACGGAGGCAAAAGCATACAATGGAGAAAAGACAATCTCTTCAATAAATGGTGTTGGTAAAATTGGACAGGTACATGCAAAAAAATGAAACTAGACCAAAAACTTACACCATACACAAGAATAAACTCAAAACGGATAAAATACTTAAATGTAACTTGTGAAACCATAAAAATCCTAGAAGAAAATGTAAACAGAAAAATCTCAGACAGCCTACGTAGTAAAATTTTCACTGATACATCACGTAGGGCAAGAGAAACAAAGAAAAAAATTAATAATGGGACTACATCAAACTAAAAAGCTTCTGCACAGTAAAAGAAACCAGCATCAAAATGAAAATGGAACCCACTCTTTGGAAGAACATATTTGCCAATGATACACTGAATAAGGTTTTAATATCCAAAATACATAGATTACTCATACAACTCAACAAAAGAAAGACAAACAATCAAATTAAAAAATGAGCAGAGGACCTGAATACACACTTCTCCAAACAGAACGTACAAATGGCTGGGAGACATATGACAAAATGCTCAACATCACTAATCATCAGAGAAATGCAAATTGAAATGACTATGAAACATCATTTCACACCTGCCAGAATGGCTGCCATCAACAAATCCTCAAACAACATGTGCTTGCAAGGATGTGGAGAATAGAGGACTCTAGTACACTGTTGGTGGGAATGAAGACTGGTGCAGCCACTATGGAAAACAATTTGGTGCTTCTTCAAAAAATTAAAAATGAAATTGCCATTTGACCCAGTGACCCCACTTCTACTAATATATCCAAAGAAGTCTGAAATAGCAATCAGAAAGAATTATGCACCCCTATGTTCATAGCAGCACTATTTACAATATCTAAGATCTGGTAACAACCCAGGTGTCCATCAGTAGATGAGTGGATAAAAAAGCTTTGTTAGATTTACATAGTGGAATACTATGCAACTGTAAAAGGAAAGATATCTTAACCTTTGAGACAACATGGAAGGACCTGTAGAGTATTATACTGAGCGAAATAAGCCAGTCCAAGAAAGTCAAGTACCACATGATCTCACCCATTTATGGAGCATAATGAACAGTATTAAGCTGTCGACCACAATAGATCCAGAGTCATGGAAATAAGGAACAGACTGACAAACCTCAGAGAGATGTGGGGTGGGAGGAGATAAACCAAAGAACTTATATACGTACATATATGCACAACCAATGAACACAGACATTTGTTTGGGGAAATCAGGATGGTGGTGGGAGCAGGGAGGAGCAGGTAAATGGAGGAAAGAAGTGGAGACATCTGTAATACTTTCAACAATAACTAAATTAATTAATTAATATCTGGGTCAGCACAAAAAATTATATCCAATCAACTCTTTTCAATGTCCTCTCATATAACTGCCTAATGAAAACTATAATTTGCTTCTTTTGAAAATTATTCCTTAGATTCTATTACACAGTTTGTTCCTGTAATTTTTCTACTTTTCTGATAACTCATCATCATAAATAAATAAATAAATAAAAATGTGCAGAGACAGATATATACATATATAATATCATTTGATATTTCTTCATTTTCCATGAAATATTCTTAAACAAAAGTAAAGAGCTAATTCTGGGCTTTTTCAGAAAAAAAAAAAAAAATTGACCCTGTCCCTAAAACTATAAAATTTTGTTTACAGTTCTTTCTTGTGCTATGTACTGTGATATATAGTACAAAACACTAATTTCATAAAAAATAATAACTTTTGAATCCTTTGGTGTGTTGAATGATTGTGGTCATTTTAGGTAGAGAGCAATAAAGCTCTTTGTACAGAAATACCAATATGCACAGACACCTCATATATTTGAACTTCTCCTTTGAACTTCTCAAATTAATGCTGTTATTTCAAAATTGCCTTAATTGTTTTTCAGATTGCAAGTGTCACTACTGAAATATGTTTTTATTTCACTGCTTTGTTTCTCATTTATTGTTCTGCTCAAGCTAGCCCAATGAGATCTTGATTCAAGGCATTTTCTTCTTAGCCATAGTTTATTGAAATGTCAACTAGCAGCAGTGTTTTCCTTTTCTTCAATTTTTGAAACTCAAAGTGATCTTAGCTTTTCCATGATAACTTTAATAATGCTGCCAATCCCCTGATAAGTTATTCACATAAACTATTTAACCCCATTTTCTAACACCTGGGAGTCTCAAAGATTCTCTTCACATTCTGTTTCTGCATTCCCAGTTGTAAATATTAAGATGTACTTCCCCAAAGCAAAAGTGTATTCACCAAGATATTTGCTGAGATCAGGAATCTCTGAGCCTCATTTAAAAACACTAGCATTAACATCACAAAATATATGACATATGAAAGTAATAAAAACAAGAATTCAGAATTTTAAAAATAAAGTTAAAATAGAACCATTGGTTGAAAGTTACCCTGAGTAAAGCAGTAGAACATTTCACATGATGTTGAATTCTATTTTTTAAGAAACAATTTATGAAAATGAAAGCCTTCTTGGATTTTGACATTGTAATTACTACCCTTGAATTTCATGTGTATGAACTTCCACAGATTTTAAACCTTTAGACAGGTAAAATTTTAGAACTAATTCTATATGGTAAGTTACATTTATATATTTCAATTATATAATAATATAGTTTTCAAAGTATCAACCTAACCATAAAAATTACTTATTCCTGTTGAAAACCTTAGCTAATATAATTATATCATTATACCAATATATTGTAATTGTTTTAAATAACGAAGAATCTGTTTTAATTCCAAATAGAGTTTTTTAAATATATTTTTACTGATTTTTTAGAAAGAGAGATAGAAACATCAATGTGAGAGAAACACTGACCGGCTGCCTCCTGCACGCTGCCTACTGGGGATCGAGCCCACATCCCAGGTATGTGCCCTGACCGTAACTGAATTGGGACCTCTTAGTCCATGGGATGACACTCAATTCACTGAGCCAAACTGTCCAGGCAAGTAGATTTTCTTGATCATACCCGTCTTTCCTCAGAGAATGTAACAAGATAGATCATCCTATAGGCTATACGAGTATGGCATTAAAATAGGGCTACTTTGGATCTTACTTGCTTTCTTTGAACTATTATGGATTTTTATCTTATTCAACTTATAAAGGACAAACTTGACTATGTTTTGTAACTTTTAAATCTAGCCTTTGAAAGAAAGCCGACTGTTGATTTCGAAGGTTCCCAGATATAGATGCAGAGACTAAAAGATCTCTGAATTTAAATTCCAAAGTGTGCACACTATGCTGCACAGATAGGAACCACAGCATACTATGATCAAACCTTCTGAGGCAAGTCCAGATACTGTACTTTCAGGAATGCTAGCTCCCTAATACCACAGCTAATATCTTAATAAAGTCTATTCAACTGGAGTGTCTCCCTAGGCTATCACATTTATTTTACTTTTCTCACACATCAGGGAGAAATCTTTTGTTTTTCAATTTAATTTAATTTTATTTTTAATACTTAATTTATTAATTTTTAAAATCACAGATGTCCCCTCTTTTCCCTCTTTGATACCCTCCTCCCTACTCCTGCCCCTCATCCCCCGCCTTCACTGTACTATTGTCTGTATCCATTGGTTACACATATATGCATATAAGTTCTTTGGTTTATCTCTTCTTGCTCCACCCTTTCCCTCTGAGGTTTGTCAGTCTATTCCCTACTTCCATGTGTCTGGATCTATTTTGTTCATCAGCTTATTTTGTTCATTATATTCCACAAATAAGTGAGATCATCTGATATTTGCCTTTCTTTGCTTGGCTTATTTTGCTTAGCATAATACTCTCCAGGTCCCTCCATATTGTCTGAAACGGTAAGATATCTTTCTTTCTTACAGCTGCATAGTATTCCATTGTGTAAATGTACCACAGCTTTTTAATTCACTCATCTACTGATGGACACTTGGGCTGTTTCTAGATCTTAGCTATTGTAAATAGCATTGCTATGAACATAGGGGTGCATATATTCTTTCTGATTTGTGTTTCAGGCTTCCTAGGATATATGCCTAGAAGTGGAATCACTGGGTCAAGTGGCAGTTCAACTTTTAATTTTTTGCGGAAACACCATATTGTTTTCCATAGTGGCTGCACCAGTCTGCATTCCCACCAGCAGTGTACTAACGTACTATTTTCTTCAGGGAGAAATCTTTAGTGCCACTCTCAAACTACTCTCAAATCTTCGATCAAATCCAGAAGATGTTCAAAGAACCTATAAATTAGGAAAAACAAAGCAAAATGCAAAACCGCAACAACAAAAAAAAAGAAAGAGAGAAAGAAAGAAAGAAAGAGAGAAAGAAAGAAAGAGAGAAAGAAAGAGAGAAAGAAAAAATAGATAACTCAGAACTCAGCTAAGTAAACTGACAATTTGGCTTCAGGTCGACAACAGCAACATCAAAGAGAAGCTCATATATTATTGAAAAGATATAGGCAATAGGGACCTTAAAGTAAGAAAATTAAAATATGTTAGGTCCAATAAGTGCATTCTACAGTTTTAAAAGTTTAATAATTATGCATTGACAAGTGAACTGAATCCAATTCTTGGTTGTATTAATGTTTAAGGACCTCCAAAATTTGGCAATAACCTACTTTTCCAGTCTCATTACACCAAAATGCTCTACAAAATTTTGAATCCAAATATCTCTATTGCCAGCAAAAGTCATGTTATATCCCATGGGTTTGAGATACCTATTATACTTTTATCTTTAAAATCTGTGCATTTTGTTTTAATAGGAAAAATGTTCTTACTTTAATTAAATCCATATTTCCAGAAATGTTCCATCTTAAATCCATAGCTCGAGTTAACTTCCAGTACACTGTCTTGTATATCTGAGGATATTAGCATTCTAGTGTAAGAATGTGGCAATTGGAAAGAGCTAAAGAAAGCCTCAGGTTCTAGTCCTAGCCTGACATTTACCAGTTATGTGACACTGGCTGAACCTCTTGTATCTTTCCTGGGACTAGTTCCCATTTGAAAAATGAAGCCATAGTACACTACTGAATTTCATTTTTTCCACTTTTTAACTTGTAACACTGGTATGTGTAATAGATGGTCATACAGGAAGTTCTGGGCTACAAGGCTTAAAATCACAGGACTGGATGGTATGAGTCCCCTACTCCTTCTCTTCTGATTATACTTTTACAGCATTGTCATTGTTTGTTCTTACTCCGTTGGAAATATTTGCACCCTCTCTGAAACCAGTATAGATTCCCCATACCTCCATGTTTTCCCACCACCTTGTTTTTGAGCTGAATTTGTTCTGCTCATAGCGCCTTCTCATTTTCTCTTAAAATTCTGTGTACCTTTTATTGGCCTCATTAATGTTATGATCTCCTAAAAGACTTCAGTTTTCTCTATCAGAAGAAATCCCTCTCTCTAAACTTACAAAAAACTCTATTTTTTCTATTTCATTGTCTTGAGTACTTATTTGTTTTCTAATCTGCTGGGTAGTAAATTATTTTACTAATAGAACCATGCTTTATTTATCCGTAGCAGGAAATAACATATTGTTTCTCCTTATGCCCCAAATTGTTAGATCTAACGGAAATAGATGTTGTACATCCCAGAAGACTAAATGAAAGCAATTTATAGTCAATATAATTGTTTTAATGTAGGTTAGGTCTGAAATGAGTCATGCCATCTACAGTAAACTAAGGCTCATCAACCTAATTGAGATTTGCTTCAGGACCAGCTTTGGGCCAGGGAGTGCCTTTGAGCAAATGATAAAGAGATAGTGGATGTAGCCCTGATATAGGGCACATGTTGGAGGAGTCAAGTGCAGGCTGGAGTTCAGCCTCTATCTGCTCTTTCAGCTGGGTTTTGTACAACTTGCACAACTTTATGTGTTGACCCTGAATGCTTCCCTGGTAACCAGTGAGAAATTTAACTGGTAGAGTGAACTTGAATTAGCACTGTGTATTTTTGTTTCAAGAGAACCTTTTAGAGCTTCCAGATAAAGCTTGAGTTCTTTAATTTGCAAACTCAGTGAGAGTAGAACTTGAGTAGGGATGCTGTACTGCCTTCAATTGTAGGGAAGGGAAAGAAGAGGAGAACTGAATTGCTGGATGGCGCAAGTTGAAAGAGGAGAATTGAGGTGAGCAGCCATGAGTAAGGAAACAACAAAGAGGTATAATAATCTTTTCCAGAAGGACCTAGTTTTTAGCCAGCAAGACAAAAAATGACTCCCATTCTTGAATGCTCTGGTAAATTTTACTCTGTTCTGCTATAAATGGTCTTTGTATTCTTCTACTAAATCAGCATTTCATCCTATAAACTTGGTGAATCAGGACTCATGTGGGTAATGTAGTGTCCTGTTAGAAACAGGGTGAGCTACACATATCCTCACTCCTATGACTACTAATCTGCATAATTATTTGCATAAGCTTGGAGACCCAAAGGCCAAGAGTAACAGAGTTACTCCATTGGACAGAAAGGAGATGCTACCTTGAACATCTCTCCTCTATGTCATATTTTCAGCATACTTCTACTTATCTTCCAAACCCAATAAAAATGTTGTTAAAAAATACCTATTAACCCATTCTTAACATTTTTATAGAAAGAAATGGGTCTTTCTCTTCACCCACCAGGAGGTGATAGTATTAGAAAGAAAATTTAATCCTTCACTATTCCATAAGACAAATGGAGTGATACAGCCACTAACAAGCTTACTGTCCCTTTTGGAGCTACAGTTATGCACTGCATAACATTTCAGTCAGCAGTGGACTGAGTATATGATGGTCCAATTGTAATGGAGCTGAAAAGTTCCTATCACCTAGTGATGTGATAGCCATCTTAACATTTTCACAAAATGCATAACTCACATGTTTGTAGTGATGTTAGTGTAAACAAACCTACTGCATTGCCAGTCATATACAAATATAGCACATACAATTATGTACAGTATATAATACTTGATAATGATAATAAACAATTATGTTAATGTATATGCTATAATATACATTATATCATTATTTTAGAGTATACTCTTTCCTATTTTTAAAAAAGGTTAGCTATAAAAATAGTATGCTGAGTTATGCCAGCAGCCTCATATAGCTCATGTTTACCTTGTCTCTTGATTGAATCATTTCTCTTGTGCTTGATTTAATCTCATGTTGTTTTGTACAGCAACATGTGGGAACAATAGGCTACACGTGTACTAGGTTATTCCATCTAGGTTTGCATTAAGTACACACTGTGATTTTCACATAATGATCAAATTTCCTAACAACTAATTTCTTGGAACATATACCCATCATTAAAGGGCATGCAACTATATTATTATTTTGTTTGTTTTAGATCTACCAATCTAAAGATGTGTAGCTTCCTCTTCTCTCTGGATCCATAAGGAAATCACATTTGGGTTAAAACAAAGGGCTTATATTCAGGAGGCTAAGCTAGAAGTCCAGTTCTTTATGTCCAAGTTCTCTGAGCTCCAAGAGGGCAGGGACCCTTTATGCTTCAGGGTGGGTTGGTGTCCATTTTGCAGATCTTATGTTTTTATTGGGTGGAAGCCAGGGCCAAATATTGAGGAAGTTGAGCAGGAAGTTTGATTCTGGCCACAGTTTTAAGTTATGATATACAATCTACTTTTAGCAAATAAGTCATCAAATTGATCTCACTTTGACTTCCTACTCATGGGTATGTTACTTAGCAAATAGTCAGCACAAATTTATTGGATTAATAAATGAATGGTGTTGATCATTCCAATGCTTCAGAGCAGATTATAGAAAACAATCTTAGTCCAGCCAGTGTGGCTCAGTGGTTGAACATCGACCCATACATCAAGAGGTCGCTAGCTTGATTCCTGGTCAGGACACATGCCCAGGTTGGGGGCCTGATCCCCGGTGAAGGGCATGCAGGTGCGGCCTATTGATGTTCTCTCTCATGGATGTTTCTCTCTCTCTCTCTCCCTTCCTCTCTCTCTAAAATCAATAAAGAAAAAAAAAGTAAAAAAAAAATGAAAACAATCTTAGAGGCAGATTTTCTGATTTTCCAACCTAATTTTTTTCATAGTCATAGTGGTCCATTAATTACACTGACTTCATAGAATTAAATAAAAGAAATATCTTCTAATACCTTATTTTTTCCCCCATGCATGGGCCCAGTAAGCAGTGCTTTCTGTAATCAAAGGACCTTAGCCACTTGATGAACTGTCTTAAGCTTCCTTCTTTTAGTAGAACTTAATTACTGCTGGGTTTGCTAATTTCTTTAGATGCTATGTATATAGTATATATTAGAAACTTTTCTATAGCTCCAAATAAATCATACCATAAGACAATTTCCTTCAGTAAGATTGTGGGATTGCCATACACATATATTATAGTATATATTTTATATAGTATGTTATATATAACAAATAAAGCACAAGATACCTTAGCACATTAAAAATAAATCAAAATAGTTATTTGATAATAATATATATGTATGTAACTTATTTATCCTTAACAATAGATTATAAATAAAACAATTATGCATATTTACTATATTTCCTTTTATGAATGATAAACATTCAACATTTTATGGTCATTACTCCATTATGACTATACTTGTGGAGTTTCCCTTCAGTCTCTAAATTTGGAACTGAGCTGCAACCCATGACACCACTTCAACATTCTAACCCAATCCAGATAACATTCCAATATCGTGAATCACTTTGGCAATGTTTTGACCTTTGCTTTTTCTCAGTTGCATTCCCTGCCTAAAGTGCTTTTATTTGCCATTCCAATCTTTTCAACTTTCACTTGGTAACAATTGCTCTTATAAAAAAATCATGTCACAATAACAATGTACTAAATTCTTAATCTGGCTGATAATTGCATATGAAGAGCTGTTGGAACTGAAAAAATCCTGGTGTGGAATATAAGTATTTTAAAAATTAGTTAAAATAGGTGAAAATATTTCTGTGTTAGTTCTCCTTTGTTTTTCAGAAAGTAATGTTTTCTGTTATTTCGTTAAAGCATCATTTAGTGAGTGGATTAGCTGCAAAGCAATCTGCATTTCCACCAACAATTAACTATGATGAACAACTTTAGACATCACAAGTAAGGTTCTTTGTAAAATGAAGGAGCAAAATAAGTTTTGTGCACTTTTTTTTAGTGTTTGTGCACTTTTTTAAAGTGTTTGATTATTTATTTTAAAATATAATTTTATTGATTTTTTAGAGAGAAAAGAAGGGAGAGAAATTGAAACATCGACGTGAGACAGAAATATCAACCGGCTGCCTCCTGGATGCCCCAGACTGGGGATCAAGCCTGCAACCAGGGCATATGCCCTGACCAGGAATCAAACTGGGACCTATCAATCCATGGGACATGCTCATCCACTGAGCTACACTGGCTGGGCTTATGCACTTTTGACAAAGCATGGCTAGTACTTTCTATTCTTAGCAACAATAATAACTCAATTTTAGTACCTGTTTCTCTAGGCACCATCCTGGGTGTGTTATCTAATCTAATTCTCATAACAACACTATTAAAAAGAAATGATTCTTCTCAATTTGCAGATAAGGAAATTCTGTAGAGGAAAAAAGTAATTTTCCCATTATAATATAGTCAATAAATGGAACGATTTCAGATTAAATACTGTGTTTTAATTGCTGTTCTTTCCCTAAACAATTTCCATAATATTTTGTTTTTTATTTTATTTTTTCTAAATCATTCTGGCATTAGGACTTAGATGTTTCCTGTTTTGAGATGCAGTAAAAATTCCCACATTAGGAGCAATGACATACTCTATCACCAAAATATACTTTAGGAAAAACTGTTTTAGTTAACTTTGGATCTAGTGAGCATGACATCCTCTCCTACTGGCTAGATACTCTCAGGTGTATCCCAATTCTTAGTTTGTGAAATACAGTTTCCATAATAGTAGCCATAACATCCTCAGTAATTTTTACAAATTGAACAGAAGTAAACCCATATCTAGGGGCGAGACTTCAGCAGATATTCTGGGATGTGTTTCATGAAAACTTTCTGTGGATCCATAAATTATACTTTGTACGTGGCTATTGACTCTATTGCTTGGTAATCTTGGCCCAAAAGATACACTTTTTTTTCTAAAAAAATTAAAGAGTTTCTGGTGAGTAGAAAGAGCAATATTCTGGTTCCTGAGAAGCGAGAGAAACCAAGCAAGAACCCTGCTCACAGGACTTTTACATAAGTCAGGTAAAAGTATTTCAAAGATTTTTTAGTTACACACATGAGTGTCATCATAGTGGTAATCATATAATAATATATAAATGTATCAAATTAGTAAGTTGTATACCTTAAAATTATACAATGTTATATGTCAATTATGTCATAATAACAATGCAATTAATTAATTGATTAATTTTTAAAAGTGTTTTAAAGGAAGGATTTACATGTGCGAGGACAACAGAGGAATCCATTTACTGGACCCAGAGCCCAAAGTCACATTGGAATATCATGGGGCTGAGCTTTGGAGTTATAGTTTCAGGCTTCTTAAATAAATACTTCTTGATTTGTGACAAGTGGTTCTAGGGTCTTTGAATAAACAGATAGGAATGAAACATATTTAGTTTAAAACCAAGAGAGGAAAGGATAAGTCCAGAAAGCAGACAGTTGAGTAGGAAAGGACACGAGCAAGCAGTACCACTGTATGTAGGTTGTGATTCTTGATACTGTGTGAAATAAGTCATCTGTAGGTTTAGAATCAGTAGCCTCTCTCACCACTTTGTTTTTCCTCTTTTCCAAGCTTCTTAACTATTTTTTAAAAATATATATTTTTATTGTTGACAGCATTACAGATATTCCCCACTTCTCCCCCTTTACTCTCTTCTGCCCAGCCCCTACCCACTCCCCAGCCCTTCACCACACTATTGTCTGTGTCCATAGGCTATGCATATAAGCATATAAGTTATTTGGTGTATCTCTTCTCGTGCCCATCCCCCAAGCCCCCGAGATATGTCAGTCTGTTCCTTGCCTCCTTGTGTCGGGTCTTATTTTATTGGACAATTTATTTTGTTGGTCAATTTATTTTGTCAATGAGATTCCAATATAAGTGAGATCATGTGATCTTTATATTTCTCTGATTGGCTTATTTCATTTATCATGATAATCTTCAGGTCCATCCATGGTGTCTCAAAAAGTAAGAGAGAATTCTTTTTTATAGCTGCATAGTATTCCACTGTGTAAATGCACCATTCATTTATTGATAGGCACTTGAGATGTTTACAAATCATAGCTATTATAAGTAATGCTGCTGTGAACATAGGGGAGCATGTCTTCTCTCTGACTGATGTTTTGGGTTTTTAGGATATACTCCAAGAAGTGGGATCACTGGATCAAAAGGCAGCTCCATTTTTAATTTTTTGAGGAAACTCCATACTGTTTGTCATAGTGGCTGCACCAGTCTGCATTCTCACCAGCAGTGAACTAGTGTTCCTTCCTCCACATCCTTGCCAGCACTTGTTTTTTGTTGATTTATTGATGATAGCCATTCTGACATGTGTGAGGTGATATCTCATTGTGGTTTTAATTTGTATTTCTGTGATGATTAGTGATGCTGAAATTTTTTTTTCCACATATATCTTTTATCCATATGCACATCTTCTTTGGAGAAGTGTCTATTCCGGTCCTTTGCCCAGTTTTTAATTGGATAGATTATCTTCCTTTTGTTGAGTTGTATGCATTCTTTGTATATTTTGGAAATTAACCCCTTTATCAGATGTATCATTGACAAATATATTCTCCCATACAGTGGGTTCCCTTTTCATTTTGATGGTGGTTTCTTTTGCTGTGCAGAAGCTTTTTAATTTGATATAGTCCCATTTGTTTATTTTTCCCATTATTTCTCTTGCCCTAAGATATGTATCAGTGAAAATTCTGCTATGTGAGATATCTGAGATTTTACTGCCTATGTTTTTTATTTAGTATTTTTGTGGTAAACTTACATTTACCATAAAGTTTACATTCTAGTAAACTTACATTTAAAATCTATTTCAAGTTTTTTCTTCTGTATGATGTAAGTTGGGGGTGTCTAGTTTTATTTTTTTGCATGTGCCTGTCCTTTTTTTTCCAACACCATTTGTTGAAGAGATTGTCTTTACTACATTGTTCCTGCCTCCTTTGTCAAATATTAATTGACTATAATAGTGTGGGTTGATTTCTAGGGTCTGTGTTCTGTTCCATTGATCTACATAGCTGTTCTTATGCCAGTACCAGGCTGTTTTGATTACAATGGTTTTGTAACTTGATATCTGTAATTGTAATCACTCCAACTTTTTTCTTCTTTCTCAAGATGGTTTCACCTATTTGGGGTCTTTTGGGGGTCCATATAAATTTTTGGAGTATTTGTTCTAGTTTTGTGAAGTGTGATGTTGGTATTTTAATAGGAATTGTGTTGAATCTATAGATTGATTTGGGTAGTGGACATTTTAATGATGTTCATTCTTCCAATCTAAGAACACAGTATATGCTTTCACTTGTTTATATTATTCTCTATTTCTTTTTTTAATGTCCTGTCGTTTTCCAAGTACAGATCTTTTACCTCCTTGGTTAATTTTATTCCTAGGTATCTTATTTTGTTGTTGTTGTTGTTGCAGTGGTAAATGGGACTGTTTTTTAGTTTCTCTTTCTGAGAGTTCATTATTGGTGTATAAAAATGCTGATTTCTGGATGTTGATTTTGTATCCTGTTGCTTTGCCAAATTCATTTATTAAATCTAGTAATGGTGGAGTCTTTAGGGTTTTCTATGTACAATATCATGTTATCTGTGAAAAATGATAATTTTACTTTCTCCTTTTCAGTTTGGATGCCTTTTATCTTTTTTATTTTCTGATCATGATGGATGGGACTTCCAGGACTATGTTGAATAAACGTGGTGAAAGTGGACATCATTGTCTTGTTCCCCTTCTTAACAGAAATAGTTAGGTTTTGCGTTTTGAGTATGATGTTGGCTATAGGTATATGGCCTTTATTATGTTGAGGTATGATCCCTCTATTCCCACTTTGCTGAAAGTTTTATCAAAAATAAGTGCAGGATTTTGTTGAATGATTTTTCTGTCTCTATTGACATAATCATGTGATTTTTATCCTTAATTTTGTTTATGTGATTTGCAAATATTGCACCAGCCTTGCATCACTAAACTAAATCCCATTTGGTCATGGTGTATGATCTTTTCATTATATTGCTGGATCTAATTTGTTAATATTTTGTTGAGGATTTTAGCATCTATGTACATTAGGGATATTGGCCTGTAATTTTCTTCCTTTTTAGTGTCTTTATCTGGTTTGGGAATTAGAATAATGCTGGCTTTGTAAAAAGAGCTTGGAAGTGTTACTTTCTTCTGAAATTTTTGGAATAGTTTGAGGAAGATAGGTATTAGTTCTTTGAATATTTGATAAAACTTGACTGTGAAGCCATCCAGTCTAGGACTTTTGTTTGATAGGATTTTTTTTTTTTTATTATTACTGCCTCAATTTCTTTAGTTGTAATTTGCCTATTAATGTTTTCAGATTTTTCCTGATTCACTTTTGGAAGATTATATGTTTCTAGAAATGTTTCCATTTCACCCAGGTTGTCCAGATTGTTGGCATATATTTGTTCATAGTATTTTCTTACATTTTTTTGTGTTTTTGTGCTGTCAGTTGTTATATGTCTTCTTTCATTTCTTATTTTATTTATTTGGGTCCTCTTTTTTTGTTTCTTGATGTGTTTGGCTAAAGGTTCATTATTCTGGTTTATCTTTTCAAATAACCAGTTCTTGGATTCTTTGATCTTTGTACTGTTTTCTTTTTGTGTGTATGTGTGTCATTTATGTCTGCTCTGATTTTTTAAATTATTTTCTTTCTTCTACTTCCCCTGGGCTTTTTTTTTTTTTCCTGTTCTCTTTCTTATTTTTTTTTAGTTTTAGGGTTAGATCATTTATTAGAGATTTTTCTTGTTTCTTGAGGTAGGCCTGTAATGCTAATTACAAATGCTAATTACAAATGCTAAAACTTCCCCCTCAGGACTGTTTTCGCTGTGTCCCATAGGTTTTTGGGTTGTTGCTTGTTCATTTTCATTTGTTTCCAGGAAGTTTTTTTTATTACTTGCTTGATCTCATTGGTAATCCATTCATTGTTAAATAACATGCTATTTAGGCTCCATGTATATGAGTGTTTTTAAGTTTTATTATTGTAGTTTATTTCTAGTTTCATGCCATTGTGATCCAAGAAGATGCTTGATTTATTGAATTTGTATAGACTTGTTTTGTGTCCTAACATGTGGTCTATCCTTCAGAATGTTTCATGTGCACTTGAGAAGAATTTATATCCAGCTGCTTTTGGATGAAATGTTCTGTAAATATCAGTTTGATGCATCTGAACTAGTGTGTTATTTAAGGACACTATTTTCTTACTGATTTTTGTCTGGAAGATCTATCCAGCAATGTCAATGATGTGTTAAAGTCCCCTATTATGAGTGTATTGCTGTCAATCTCTCCCTTAAAGTCCAGCAAGGGTTTTTAAAATATATTTGGGTGCTCCTGTATTAGATGTACATATGTTTACAAGGGTTATATTTCTTGTTGGATAGATCCTTTTAGTATTATGTAGTTGCTTTCTTTGTCTCTTGTTATGATGTTTGTTTTGAAGTCTATTTTGTCAAATATGAGTATTGCTATCCCCACTTTTTTTTGTTTCCATTTGCATGGAATTTTTTTTTCATCCCTTTACTTTCAGTCTGTGTGAATCTATTGTTCTGACGTAGGTCTCTTATAAAAAGTACACATATGGACTTTGTTTTCTTATCCATTCAGTCACCCTATGTCTTTTGATTAGAACATTTAATCCATTTATATTTCAGGTTATTATTGATAGGTACTTATTTATTTTCATTTTTTTATATTCCTTATGCTTATGTTCCCCCTCTCTCTTGTTTTCTTCCTCTTCTTAAAGCAATTCCTTTAACATTTATTGCCAACCTGGTTTCATTGTAATGCCCTCCTTTAGCCTGTTGTTGTCTGGGAAATTATTTATTTCACCTTCAATTTTAAATGATATTCTTGCTGGATACAGTTATCTTTGATTCAGGCCCTTGTTTTTCATTACTTTTAATACTTCACGCCACTCCCTTCTGGCCTGACATGTTTCCATTGAGAAATCAGGTGACATTCTAATGGGAACTCCCTTGTAGGTAACTTTCTCTCTCTCTCTCTCTTGCTGCCTTTAAGATTCTTTCTTTTTGACATTTGACATTTTAATTATGATATGTCTAGGTATCATCCTGCTTGGGTTCATCTTGATTGGAACTCTCTGTGTCTCCTGAATTTGTGACTTTTTTCTTTATCATATTAGGGAAGTTGTCTGTCATTATTTCTTTAAACATGTTCTCTGTTCCTTGCTTATATTTTTCTACTTCTGGTAACCCTATGATATGGATGTTGTTACATTTCATATTGTCCAAAAGCTCTCTTAAGCTATCTTCCTGCTTTTTAATTATTTTTTTTTCAATTTGCTGCTCTATTTGGGTATTTATTTCTACCTTGTCTTCCAAATCACTGATTCGATCCTCTGTTTCAATATACTTTTAATTCCTTCCAGTGTATTCTTTATGTCAGATATGTTATTCTTCATTTATGACTGGTTCTTGTTCTTGGTTCCTATTTCTTTTTCATGCTGTTGTAGTTCCCACTGAATTCTTTGTAATTCTCACTAAGTTCTTTGAGCATCTCTATAACCATTACTTTGAACTCTATGTCTGATAGGTTGCCTGCCTCCATTTCATTTAATTCTTTATTTTTTTTTGGAGATTTCTCCCTTTCTTTCATTTTGGAGTTGTTTCTTTGTCTCCCCATTTAAGCTTCTCTTTATGTTTGCTTCTGTGTTTTGGATAGAACTGTTATGCTTTCTGGTCTTCATGGGATGGCCTTATGTAGAAAGTGTCCTGACGGGCCAAGTGATGCAGTATCGTTGATCTTCTAAGCTGGGTGCTCTAGGAATGTCCCTTGTGTGTGTTATTTGGGCTTTCCTGCTATAATTGGAGCTTCACTATTGATATCCCATTCGTGGATGGAATCTCCCCTCTGACTTGCTGACAGTGAGGTTGCTGACAGTGACAACCCCGACCTTGTCATGCCAGCTGTTATACAGGTGCTGACAGAACAAAACAAGGCACAACAGGACCAAACTGAAAACAACATGAAAGACAAACTTACCAAGCAACAACAAGAAAGGCTAAAAAGGAAAAGGAACAGAAAGCAAAGTAAAGAAAAAATAAAAAGAATACTAAAAGACATTAAGACCAGATACTTAGAGGGGTTATAAGGGGGGAAAGAAAAGAAGAAGAAAAAAAGAAGAGAATATGGAAGCAAAGAAGGAAGCTAAAAGAACTAGAATAAGAAAAAAAATGAAAAAAGTAAATAAATGAAATAATAATAATAATGATTTTTTTAAGTAATAATAATGAATATATTAAAATATAAATTGGAAAAGTAAAACAGGAAAAGAAAAGAGAAAAGGAGATAAAAATAAAATAAGAAAAATTAATAACAATATAAAGAAAAAATAGGAAGAGAAAGAAAAAGAATAGAATAAAAGAAAGAGAGAATTAGAGATATGTAAGAAAAAAGAGAAGAAAGAAAAGAAGGAAAACAACAACAACAAAAACTCCCACAAAACACATACACAACCCTCCAAAAAAACTTCAGATCTGCTATTTGTGGCCCTCACTGAATTTTGTTTTGATATTGTTGAATCTGGTCCCTTGGTGTGTCTAACTTGGGCGGAGCCCCAAGTAGTCCAGCTGGCAGGGCCTCCTTAGCCCAGAGACTGGGTCTGCCTCGGGTCTTGCACATTGAGTGTCCTTTTTCTGAGCTGTCCTCTCTTTCCCCACTGAACTGGACTCCGTGGGAATATCTTGGTCTTGGCCATGATGGTTTCATCAGACTTGTGTTCATTCTTGTAGCTGGTAGGAGGGGGGCCAGGTACTTCCACTCCTTCCAATGCCTCAGTTCTGTCTGGCTTGCTGGCACTTCCTCACTGCCACATGAATGGGCACAGGTTTCCAGCCCAGAGCTTCTCCCCCTTGTCTCAGATCATTGCAGGACCAGTTAGAAGCAACTGTTCTGCCGAAGGGGAAGAGGACACCTCTCCTGTGCTTCAGGTGGGGAGGACTGATCCTCTTTCCTGGTCTTACTGTCCCTATCCTGACCACTAGCAGGAGTTCCTCCAAGAAATAACCTTCCCCAGATTCAGTGCTAGGTATGTTCTTCCATCCCCTCCATTGGAGGCTGGTCCTGAGCTCCACTGTGTAGCCCTTCCCACTGACAGAGATCAGAATGAACTTCCCAGGCTGGATGATGGTGGGGTGCTAGTGCTACCCTCTGGGGGTTTCAGCCCCAGGCTTCTGTCACTGCACCCCTCTCTGTGTTTTCCATAGCCAGTGCCCTCCAGGCCACCTCTCTCTATCCCAGGCACTCCCATCTCACCCACAGATCTTCAGCCTCTCCAGTCTCCAGCCATTCCTCATTTCTAGTGGTGCCCATCGCCTGGGAGGCTACAGTCCCCTCTCTGGCCTTCAGCGCAGTTCCTGCCCCCAACCTCTGGTGGTGGGACCCTGCGGATCAGCTCTAGGATGGCAGTGTTAATGTGGTGGCAGTGGTGGTGGTAAGTCCAGTGTGGGGCCACAGCAATGAGTCCAGGTCCGTTTTGAGGCGGGCATCTCTGGGCCGGGTCCACGCGGGGTGCAAGTGCTGGCTAGGGTGTGGCGAGTCCAGCTGCCTGCAGCCTCCTCCCAGATGGTGTGCTCTCCAAGCTGGAGCTGCAAGGAGCAGTGATGACAGCTCCCTGGCCAGGAGAGCCCGAACTGCTCGCCCCACACAGGGGACTGATCCTCCCACACACTCACACAGCCAGGTGAGTCTGCACGCTCGCCCACTCACTCACTCTCTGGCCCTCACTTTGATCCTGCCTGCCGCCATGTTGGATTTGGAGGTTTCTTAATTTTTCACTTAATTTTTTTGTTACTATTCAAGGAGCAGGGAACATTTAGCTCTTTTGATAATCTTTTATTTTTTATTTTATTTTATTTTTTTGGTACGTGCCCCTAGCGGGAACCGAACCCGGGTCTCTCTGGTCCGCAGGCTGACGCTCCAACCGCTGAGCCAAACTGGCCAGGGCAGATAATCTTTATTTTATACTTTTTTTCTCTTTGGACTATAAAGACAGAACAAAGAACAGTGTTTAAAGCTGTATTTCTGTGTGTGTGTGTGTGTGTGTGTGTGTGTGTGTGTGTGTGTATGCTCTGATGGGTCAAGCAGAAATGGAATGGATTTGTTATAGTACCTAAAATTGGCTTTTCATGAAAAATAACTTTCTATTTTCATAAATTATAATTATAAGGTAAATGTCTGAAATATTTCTTCTTTATCATAGTTATCTTCATATCATCATATATAATACTGGTTTATCAGTCTTTGCTGCACTTTAGAACTACTTGGAGTGATTTTTAAAAATCCCAATGTGGAAGCTACACCCTAGACAAGTTACAGAATCATGGTGGGACCCAGGCAACAGTATTTCTTTAAAGCTCCCAGGTGACTCTAATATGCAGCCAATGAGAATAATAATCATTATCATCATTTTCTATCATCATTATCACACAGATTTATTTGATGTTTAATTATGTAAGGCATCAAAGTAGATGATACAAAAGAAAAATTTCTTAAAATGGATGCCTGCTTTGTAGGTACTCACAAACTAGAAATTTAGCATTCATTTTCTTCTTTTGTTCAATAATAGACATATTCAGTAGATATAGACTAAAGGCTAGATGCAGTGCTTGGATCTAAACATACAGTGATAAAATAGAAATAATTTCTAACTTCACAGAAATTTAGTCTAGCAAAATAGAACAAACATAGAGGACTATAAGATATTGTTAGTTAATTTTCAAGACATATGAATGAAGATGTATGTTTTAAAATTTCCTACTTATATTCCTGATGCTGGATGAAACAAGCCACCACCAACAAGAAAAGCCCTTCTGCCCAATGCATTAAATATATTTGCACCTCCTGATGAAACCTTAGGAAGGGAAGGCATGGCATACCTTTATCCATTGCAGCAACAATCATTAGTCTTGAAAAAACAATTAATATAGAAAAAGGCTAATATAAGCTTAATCCTTTGTTTGCTAACTGTAATATAGTTCTATATTTTTCAAAATATTACATGTAAGTGGTAATTTAAACATGTAAAATAGTTATTTTAGATAAAAATATATGAGACAGTGCAAAGAGCATAATTAAATTAAGAAAAATGTTAGAAGAACTTAGAGTGAACATAAGCTTTTTTATTATAATGAAATTATTCTAATTGATTTTTTAAAAAGTTTTGATTGTGTTTCTTGGTCAAACATCATTAGCATATAATAAAGGTTTCATGTGGCATACATCTGTGTCAAAATTACTATGGGCTTTTGGGTTCCCTCGCTGGGACTAATATATAGTTGAGCTAATTAGTCTTCTATTGTTCTTTTAACAGCAAGACCAATGAGATATTCTTATTGAGAATGGCAACATAAGTCATTTTTCTTTCTCCAGTGGTCATATTTCATAGCAGGTAGTTTTTTAGTATATTTGAAAAACAAGTATCTTTTAATACAGTTAATTTGTAAGTAATTGTGGGACTATATATGCATATGGTAAATTATAAATGCTAGACCATTAATGAACAAATTATAACAAGTTTTCCATTCCTTTATTGAGGGTTAAAATGTAAACAAAACAAAACAAAACAAAACCTATAATAATTTTGATGGTTATGGCTGATGCCTTTTTGACTGTTGTAATTTTAAAGATAACTTTAGTCAGCTGGAAAGCATATGTTAAAAGGGAATAGCTCAAGTGAAACAAATTCTTCCTGCTTTTGTCTCCAAGTGAACTGCACTGTGAAAGAATACAAAATGTGTATTCATTGCCTAAGAGAATTGCAGAATGAGTTAAGGTGTATCTGTTGAGTAACTGAAAACCTATTTCTATTACCAGAAATATTTTAAACATTGGAAAAGCCGGTTATCTTTTTGCTTTAACAAATGATACAAGTAATTTGGTTTTTAGAAAAATTTCTTTGTAGGAATATACATTTTCAACAGTTGTCCTGGTAGATTTCCTGTAAGCTAATGCTAGAAGACAAATATTATTACCTGAAAAAATGTACGACTACTCAGATGTATGAAGTGAAGTACAGCTGAAGCACATATTCAAAGTAAAACCCTAATTTAAGAAATTAAGTTATTCACTATTTTTATATGATTTATTAAAAGTAATAATTACAGCCCAGCTGGTGTGGCTCAGTGGTTGAGTGTCAACCATGCCCCAAGAGGTCACAGGTTTGATTCCCAGTCAAGGCACCTGCTCAGGTTTTGGGCCCAATCCCCAGTCGGGGGCATGCAGGAGGTGGCCAATCTATGTTCTCTCTCATCAATGTCTCTATCTCTCTCCCTCTCCCTCTCCCTCTCCCTTCCTCTCTTTCTAAAATCAATAAAAAAATAAATAAAAGAAAAAAGTTTTCATTACAGAATAAGAATGGCTTATTTTTTTAATTTTACATTGCTTTTCAAGGAAGCTATTTTTAAAGATTTGATGACCCTTCTTCTACCTTACCCTCTTAGCTTGAAAGAATCTATTATATGTATAGTGGAACAGGTCACTGCTTTCAATTTTTTCAGAAAGGTTTTCATGCAATTGAGATATCAAACTATCTGTACATAATGCCAGCTTTCAGTAAAGGTCATATTTTGTGGTCAGATTCAGAGCACTTGCAAATAGAATAATTTCTCCATATATTCTCTATTTTTACACAGTAGAACATGCTATTATATTACTTAGGTAGAAAACACGTCTTTGGTAAAAATTGCTTTTGTTTATAATGAAAAATAATGTAGTCCATGTACTTAGAATGTGTACATATATATGTATATATATACACACATATATATACATATATACATATATATACATATACATATATATGTATACACACACACACACACACACACACACACACACACATGCTACTTAACTGGATGAGCATTAAAAATTTGGAAAAATGCATTTTGAATATTTTGAAATTTTGAAATTAAAAACAATGCAATAAAGTGCTTCTCTGTGTTTTAAATAAGTTAATGATACCCTGGTTCTGGTGGTTTACATTTTTTTTTATTAATTTATTTTTGTTATAGATGTTTCTCCTTTTTTCCCCACTGACAACCTTCTCCCCATCTCCCCACCCCGTCCCCAGCTTTGTTTCCATGTCCATCAGTTATGCATACTGCGCGTAAGTACTGTGGTTTATCTCTCCCCTCCCCTGCCACCCACTCTTCTGAGGGTTGTCAGTCTGTACCCTACTTCAGCATCTCTGGGTCTACCCTGTTCCTCAGATTGTTATGTTTATTATATTCCACAAATAAGTGAGATCATGTGATATTTGTCTTTCTCTGCTTGGCTTGTTTCTCTTAGGATAATACTCTCGAGGTCCCTCCATGTCGTCTCAAAGGATAAGAGATCTTTCTTTCTTACAGCTGCATTGTACTCCATTGCGTATATGTACTTTTTTTATCCATTCATCCACTGATGGACACTTGGGCTGTTTCCAGATCTTAGCTATTGTAAATAGTGCTGCTATGAATATGGGGGTACATGTATTCTTTCTGATTGGTGTTTCAGGCTTCTTAGGTTATATTCCTAGAAGTGGGATCACTGGGTCAAATGGCAATTCAATTTTTAATTTTTTGAGGTAACACCATAGTGTTTTCCACAGTGGCTGCACCAGTTTGCATTCCCACCAGCAGTGTACTAGAGTCCCCTTTTCTCCACACCCTCACCAACACTTGTAATTTGACGATTTGTTGATGGCCGCCATTCTGACAGGTGTGAGGTGATACTTCATTGTTGTTTTAATTTGCATCTCTCTGATGATTAGTGATGTTGAGCATTTCTTCAGATGTCTCTTAGCCATTTGTATGTCCTGTTTGGAGAGGTGTCTATTTAGTTCCTCTGCCCATTTTTTAAATGGGTTCTTGGTCTTCCTTTTGTTGAGTTGTATGAGTACTCTATATATTTTGGAGATTAACCCCTTATCTGATGTATCATTGGCAATTATGCTCTCCCATACAGTGGGTTCCCTTTCCGTTTTGATGGTTGTTTCTTTTGCTGTGCAAAAGCATTTGAGTTTGATGTAGTCCCATGTGTTCATGTTTTCCTTCATTTCTGTTGCCTTAAGTGATGTATCAGTGAAGATTCTGCTGCGTATGATGCCTGAAATTTTGTTGCCTACATTTTCTTTTAGGATTTCTATGGATTCACGAGTCACATTTAAGCTTTTATCCATTTTGAGTTTATGTTTGTGTGTGGTGTAAGTTGATGGTCTAGTTTCATTTTTTTGCATATAGCTGTCCAATTTTCCCAACACCATTTATTAAAGAGGCTGTCTTTACTCCATTGTATGCTCTTGCCACCTTTGTCAAATATTAATTGAGCATAATGTCTTGGGTCAATTTCCTGATTCTCTGTTCTGTTCCACTCGTCTATATGCCTGTTCTTGTGCCAGTACCAGGCTGTTTTGATTACAGTAGCTTTGTAGTATAACCTGATATCCGGTATTGTGATCCGACCTACTTTGTCCTTCTTTTTCAAGATTGCTGTGGCTATTCGAGGTCTTTTTGGTTCCATATGAACCTTTGAAGTATTTGTTCTAGTTCTGTGAAATATGTCACTGGTATTTTGATGGGGATTGCATTGAATCTATAGATTGCTTTGGGTAATATGGACATTTTAATGATGTTAATTCTTCCAATCCATGAACAAGGTATGTGCTTCCACTTTTTTATATTTTCCTCTATTTCTTTTTTCAATGTCCTTTAGTTTTCTGCAAATAGGTCCTTAACTTCTTTGGTTAAGTTTATTCCTACGTATCTTAATTGTTTTGCCGCAATAGTAAATGGGATTGTTTTTTTAGTTTCTCTTTCTGTGAGGTCATCATTGATGTATAAGAATGCTCTCAATTTCTTGACGTTAATTTTGTATCCTGCTACTTTGCCAAATTCATTTATTAAGTCTAGTAGATTTTTGATGGCGTCTTTAGGGTTTTCTATATATAATATCATGTCATCTGCGAATAATGACAGTTTCACTTTCTCCTTTCCAATTTGGATCCCTTTTATTTTTTCTTCACATCTGATTGCTGTGGCTAAGACTTCCAGTACTATGTTAAATAAGAGCAGCGAAAGTGAGCATACCTGTCTTGTTCCTGTTCTTAAGGGAAATGTTTTTAGTTTTTGCCCATTGAGTATGATGTTGGCTGTAGGTCTTTCATATATGGCATTTATTATATCAAGATATGATCCCTCTATTCCCAAATTGCTGAGCGTTTTTATCAGAAATGGATGCTGGATTTTGCTGAATGCTTTTTCAGTGTCTATTTATATGATCATGTGGTTTTTATCTTTCATTTTGTTTATGTGGTGTATCACATTTATTGATTTGCGAATATTGAACCAGCCTTGCATCCCTGGGATGAATCCCACTTGGTCATGGTGAATAATTTTTTTGATGTATTGCTGGATCCGATTTGCTAGTATTTTGTTAAGGATTTTGGCATCTATGTTCTTCAGGGATATTGGCCTGTAGTTTTCTTTCTTTGTAGTGTCTTTTTCTGGTTTTGGAATTAGAATTATGCTGGCTTCATAAAAGGAGTTTGGAAGTCTTCCTTCTTCTTGAATTTTTTGAAATAATTTGAGGAGAATGGGTGTTAGTTCTTCTTTGAATGTTCGGTAAAACTTCCCCATGAAGCCATCCGGGCCTGGACTTTCGTTTGCTGGGAGAGTCTTGATTACATCTTCAATTTCCTTCATTGTTATTGGCCTGTTCAAGTTTTCTATCTCTTCCCGGTCCAGTTTTGGGAGACTATGTGTTTCTAGAAATTTGTCCACTTTGCTTAGATTGTCGAATTTGTTGCCATATAAATGTTCATAGTATTTGCTAACGATCCTTTGTATTTCTGTGGTATCAGTTGTTACTTCTCCTCTTTCATTTCTGATTTTGTGTATTTGGGTTCTCTCTCTTTGTTTCTTGGTGAGTCTAGCTAACGGTCCATCAATCTTGTATATCTTTTCAAAAAACTAGTTCTTTGTTTCATTGATCCTTTGAATTGTTTTTCTGGTCTCTATGTCAATTATTTCTGCTCTGATCTTTACTATTTCCTTCTACTTGTCTGGGGTTTTCTGTTTGTTTGCTTTCTAGTTCTTTAAGTTGTGAGATTAGATAGTCTATTAGAAATTTTTCTTGTTTCTTGAGGTAGGCCTGTAGTGCTATGAACTTCCCTCTCAGAACTGCTTTCGCTGCATCCCATAGATTTCGTGTTGTTGTGTGTTCATTTTCATTGGTTTCCAGGAAGTTTTTAATTTCTTCCTTGATCTCCTCAGTAACCCATTCATTGTTTAATAACATGCTATTTAGCCTCCAAGTGCTCAAATGTCTTTGCATGTTCTTGTTGCAATTGATTTCTAGTTTCATGCCATTGTGATCTGAGAAGATGCTTGATATGATTTCAATCTTCTTGAACTTGTAGAGACTTAGTTTGTGTCCTAACATGTGGTCTATCATTGAGAATGTCCCATGTGCACTTGAGAAGAATATGAATTCTGTAGTTTTGGGGTGTAATTCTCTGTAGATATCTATTAAATCCATTTTATCTAATGCTTCATTTAGAGTCTCTGTTTCCATGTTAATTTTTTGTCTAGATGATCTATCCAGTGATGTCAGTTGGGTGTTGAAGTCCCCTGCTATGATTGTATTGCTGTCGATTTCTCCTTTGAAGTCCTCCAGACAATTTTTAATATATTTTGGTGCTCCTATATTGGGTGCATATATGTTTACCAAGGATATATCTTCCTGTTGGATAGATCCTTTCAATATTATGTAGTGGTCTTCTTCCTCTCTAGTTATGGCCTTCATTTTGAAATCTATTTAATCAGATATGTGTATTGCTACCCCAGCTTTTTTTTCCTCTCTGTTTGCTTGGAAGATTTTTTTTTCCATCCGTTCACTTTCAGCCTATGTGAGTCTTTTGTTGTGAGGTAGGTCTCTTGTAAACAACATATATATGGGTCATGCTTTCTTATCCAATCAGGTACTCTGTGTCTTTTTATCAGAGCATTCAATCCATTTACATTTAAGGTGATTATTGTTATGTACCTATTTATTGACATTTTTGTTTAGTGTGGTTCTATTTTCCTTCCTATTTCTTCTGCTAATTACAACAGTCCTTTTAACATTTCTTGCAGTGCTGGTTTGGTGCTAATGTATTCCCTTAGCCTTTTTTTTTTTTTTTTTTTTGTCTAGGAAGGTCTTTATTGGACCTTGTATTTTGAATGATAGCTTTGCTGGGTAGAGTAGTCATGGATTCAGATCCTTGTTTTTCATCACCTTGATTACTTCATGCCATTCCCTTCTGGCCTGTAGTGTTTCTGTTAAGAAGTCAGCTGATAGCCTTATGGGGGTTCTTTTGTAGGTAATCTGTTGCTTATCTCTTGCTGCCTTTAGGATTCTCTCTGTGTCTTTAATTTTTGGCATTTTAATTACTATGTGACTTGGTGTGGGCCTGTTTGAGTTCTTTTTATTTGGGACTCTCTGTGCTTCTTGAACTTAAATGCCTTCTTCCTTCACCATATTAGGGAAATTTTCTGTCACTATTTCTTCAAATATATTCTCTAACCCTTGCTCATTTTCTTCTTCTTCAGGGACTCCAATAATGTGAATATTATTACGTTTCCAGTTGTCCCACAGTTCTCTTAAGCTGTCTTCCTGTTTTTTCATTGTTTTTTCCTTTTGGTTTTCTGATTGCTTGATTTTTTCTACCCTGTCTTCTAATTCACTGATCCGGTCCTCTGTTTCCTCTACTCTGCTGTTTAGTCCTTCCAATGTGTTTTTCATTTTTGCTATGTCATTCTTCATTTCTTCTTGGTGCTTCTTCATTTCCAGTTTGTTGGCTTTCAATGTTTCTATGTCTTTGCTCATATTGTTGATGTCTTTACTCATGGTATTGATGTCCTTACTCATGCTGTTGAGCTTCCTCAAGATCATGGTTCTGAATTTTAGCTCTGTTAACTTGCTAACTCCATTTCATTTATCTCATCTTTAGTAGAAGTCTCTTATACTTTCATTTGGGATCTGTTTCTTTGTTTCACCATTTTGGCTGTCTCAGTGGGTTTTGGAGCCTGCCAAATTTTCCCTGTGGATGTTGGTCTTCTGCTGTTTGTGGCTCCCTCTACTGGGTTTGGATGAGTGTGGGAGGACCCACATTAAACACCACCATTGAGTCTTACTTTCCTGGGTAGATTTGCAAGCCCAGAAAAGGTTAAGTTATCCTCTAGCTTTTTGCCTAGAGGCTATTAGTTGCGGTTACTTGAACAGCCTTGGGTTTTCAGTTGAATGAAAACCTCCCTCAGGTGTTCAGAGTGAGAGGATTTCCTGAGGGTGGGGCCGATGATGGTAGTTAATGAGCCTCTATTTGCATTTCAATGGCCCACCTGGGTGTGGCTGGATCTCCGAGGGAGGGGCTGCCGCCTCTCCCCAGAGCCCTGGGATGGAGTAGATGGCCACCGTCCTGTGTGGCTGCAACTCTGCAAAAGTCTGAGTGCCCTCCAAATCCCTAGTGTCCCCACACAGTTCTAGTCCAGTCTGCCCTCCCTCTGCTGGAGCCCAAGGTTAGTGGCTGTGGCTATTTTAGCGCTCTGTCTTGGCCCTCTGCGCTGTGGACCCGGCTTGAGCTTTAACCCCATGGGCGTGCTCACAGCTCGGACCGCTGCTGTTCCTGGGCTCTCAGCCCCCCTCTCACACCTCCGCAATCCTACCAGGATCGATTCAGTGTCCCTGGTTGTGTAGTCTTCACAAACTGCTTTTCTGTTGCTTTTTCCTGACTATTTGTCTTTATTTTAGTTTTAATTCCAGTTTGGTCCTGGGAGATGGTCTGTGTAGCTTTCATTCACTCTGCTGCCATTTTGGAATCCCCCTGGTTTACATTTTTAATACTGATTTCCAACACCTGACAGATAAATACAGTTTAACTTTCTAAATTATCTTTTCTTTCACTATTCATTTTTCTGTTCCTCTTGGCCATGTTTTTTTCCTGCTCTTCTTCCATCCTTTACATACTTTTCTCCAGCTTCCCCCCAACTACGTAAACAAAAGCAAGACTAAAATTGGTTAGGGAAAAGTTCATTTTTATTTCATATTTTTCCACATGAGACATAAATTTTCCTAAGCAACTAAAGTACTTCTACTGTCTTAAATCTGGAAATGAAAATTAAAAACTGAGTCCATTTATATACTTTGTAGCAGAGTGCATGGATCTAAGTTTATTTTGCTCCACTGGAATATTGAACAAAGAAATCCATTCATTTTTTAGACTATAAATACATACTTCAAATGATTTTCGTGTGTTCTAAAATAGTGTAAAACTTAATTTGCTAAATTCACTCCCTGTCAGCACTAGAAAAATAACTCAGAACCACTGGCCTATCCTATCTTAGTGGACGAGTATCACTGCCTTTTCTTGTGCAAAATGACATGCATTTATGAGAGAAAATTTTATAATTATTTTTCTTGACAGATATTCCTCCATATTATAGTAACTTGTTACAATTATATATTAAAATATTTTAATAGAGGACATATTTTAGTTTGTTCAGCTAGTTCTTTGAATTCTAAATCATGATTTGTGTAATCACAGGTGGTATGCTACCATAAAATTTCTCAATTATTTTGTTAAGAAAACAGCCCGAGGCACAAAGTAATTGTATAGTTTATCTTGATAACTCTTATTAGCTTTCTATATTTTATCAAAACCAGCCAACTCCTCTGAAACAAATATAAGCAGAAAATGTGACATGTCAAATATTAGACATTTAAGGAAAGAATGACATTTTAAAAACTTTGAACAAGGAATCAAACAATGTTAACTAATAAATTAGAGTTCACGTTTTATTACAATAAATCAGGTAGAATAATTTTGCAAATTGACATGCTAATAAAATAAGTATGTGTTAAAGTAGACAAAGAGATAAAAATTACTTTTTTTTGAAGTACTCATGCAAATCTCAAAAGTTACTCTCACATCTACCCACCAGCTAGTGACATTAACTTCACACTAGACTTCAACTAAAAGCTGTCACTAAAAAAACAGCTCAGTTGTCAAAGAGCAATAACAATATTGAAAATAAAGGCTGATAGGTGCCTTAATACCAGAATGTTTAAGAGTTTATTATTAACTATAAGAAACATGTATCATATAAATCATATTCATCATCCCATTCTACTCTAGCCCTCCCAATTTTTAGAACATGTTGACTCTATCTGGGGCAGCCAACAAGTCACTGGCCACTTCCAGGTAACCAATTGACCAGACTTTTGGTTTCCCCTGCCATTCCTGGACCCAAATGAAATGCACACTTCAGGATTTGTCATCCTGAACAGCTGCCAAGGATCCAGATGATGCAACCTGGAAACGTGGGAAAGTTAACTTCCCCATAAGTAAAGTTTCTTCCAGGGGAAGAAAAAGACAGAAAAAAACATGCATATAAATCTCACCTTCTCCCTCCTTTGTCTGGAGTGGTCTGAGGATATTTATTTATATAGCTTTCCTGAGACCTTCAAGATGCCCAGCAGAGGCACCTGCTGATGGGCCAGTAGTGGTCAGTGTGGGAATGTATGACTTTGCATCCTTCATTACCTCAATTTTTTTTTATAACTCTCCCTTGTTGTCCTGGGTCCATGCAGCCTAAGTAATCCCTGCCTTGAGCTCTGATTTCTAGAGAATCTGTGATGAAACACACATAAAACTGGATTGAGAAACATTCAATCAGACATTCATTCCTAATTTCATACTCCTGACTTCAAATTATGAAGCAATTATTTTTTCTTGAATAAAAGGTATATCTACATCCAGATTTAAATATTCAGGAAATGCATTAACTGGGTGGTTGGGAAAGTTTCTGCTTACATGTGGGTCAATCGGAATTAGTTTCTGATTATACATTTTACTGAAGAAGAGAGAAAGAGAGAGAGAGAGAGAGAATCCATGAAAACACCTGGACTGGAGGGGAATGGGGGAAGAAGATGAGAAGTACTGACAGTAGCACACTGGATTAAAAGTGGAGTAGTCACCACAAGTAAAACTTTAAAGATGGAAGAGGAAGCATGAATAACTCTGATAGGAGAACAAGCTGGCTGGAAATTCTAAATTTTCATTTACACTTATGTGCAGAATGAAAGATACCAGGAAGTAGAAATACTAAAATATTTTATATTAGAAATCAAGAAACATAGAAACAGATTGAGAGCTGAACAAATACATTTGCCTTGAAAACAAGACACAGAACAATACATACACTACATTTGATGGAACATACAAAATTCAAATATAGCCTGGTCGGTGTGGCTCAGTGCTTAAGAGTCCATCCATGCACCAAGAGGTCACCAGTTTGATTCCCGGTCATGGTACATGCCCAGGTTGTGGGTCAAATCCTCAGTCGGGGGGGGGGCATACAGGAGGTGGCCAATTGATGTTCTCTCTTATTGATGTTTCCATCTCCCTCTCCCTCTCCCATCCTCTCTCTCTAAAAGCGATAAAGAAAAAAAAAATTTTTTTAAATTGAATATAGTGCAGTATTTTGGGAGAAGTCTTAAAAGAAAAAAAAATCCCACTAATAGGGGACTGAACTGAAAAACAAGGTAATGAGAATGGTACTTATAAGACTTAGAAGCAGAAAATATCTCTGAAAATTATTTAATAAATGGCCAGAAGAAAATTTCAGAAAAAAATGTTTGGTATCTGAAACAGATTACAAAAAGGCATGGCATTTTTTAAACAAGAGTTGAGAGTCATAAAGAGAAAACTGAATAATATAAAAGGTAACAGGTTAAGGGGGAAAAGCAACAAGATATAATGAGGAAGGTTGTAAGGAAATTAAAATATAATAGTAGTCCTGAGCAAAATCGACACTGAAAAAAATTGAATCAGTGATATAAAAGATAAATTTTAACAGCTCTCTTAGTCATCAAAGGAAAAAGAAAAAAATGCTCAAAATAATAGATATATGAGAGAAAGACAACATTTAGATAATTGCTATTTCTGAAGCAGAAACTAGAACAAATGAAAATGATTAGTAATTGATGATAAAATATGAGAACAAATCTCCAAGCCATAAAATGTGGCATAGATTCAAAGAGTCTACTGATATTTCAAAATAAGCAAATGCAGAGACAACTTAACCAATCCTAGTTAATGTTTTGATTTTTAAGAATAAAAATAATTTAATCACAATTCATTAGGAAAATGGATTACTTACAAAGAAACAAAACAATTTAGCATTCAACCTCTCCTCTACAACATCAAATTCTTGAATATTATGTAATAAAACCTAAGGAATTTTTAGTAGAAAAACAGTCACAACCCAGGATTTTTATAAATAATAAAGTTGTAAATTTTTGCAAAGGCAAAATAATAATATTCTCAGATTTTAAATGCACAAAAAATATAATACTGAAATGACATGAAAATTCATCCTAATTGACCCAAAAGTGAATCAAAATGAAGAATTTCAAAATTGTTTGCACATTGTATGCCAATTATTAAGCTTGTCTCTCAGGTCCAAACCCAGCTTTATGATTCACATTCCCATACCAGCCATATGATACTACAGATGAACCCTTCAACAAAGATCTAAATCCTGTTTTTGGTAGGATCTTCCTCTGCACAAATAGATCACTGGCAGCAATCAGGAATGCCATCTCCTCAGAGGTCAGGGTCCCAACTTTGCAGGTTCAGATATTTCAAACATTTTTCTTTTGTTCTTTCACCTTAGGGTTGTTTGCTGTTTCCTGTCATTACTAACTCATGTTGCGTCAGTATTCTTGTTTGCTTTTTTGTCCTACAGTGCCTGTTCCTCTCTCTATTTTTTTATGTTACATTCTTTCAGTTAAAATAACTGGTATGATTTATATGTTACTGACTGGACTCTGACTAATGTGGTACTTGGTATCATGTTAAAATAGGATTGGTTTGTTGTATCACTGATTTCAGATTCATTGATCTTGCATACCTAGTTTGATATGGGTGAACAGTGGCATCACAATTAATCAAATTATCTCCTATTAATAACAATAATAGAATGTTTGCTGCTCTTATGAAAATAAAAATGTCTATAGAATGAAGGAGTTGGAGAGTGCCTTTTGGCTACCTGGAAGGACTTACAGAAAAAAAACCGACAACCTCAGGGCTTTAAATTCTCAGTTCCGCCAGCCAAGGTCAGACAAGCATAGAACTTTGGGGTGGCCCACAAAGAGGTTTTATTTATTATAGTTACAGGACCTACCTAATTGAAGATCAGAGTAAGATTTATATGGCCATATTGCATATATTACAATATAAAATTATATAATTTTGTATTACAATATAAAATTAGTTCAGAAAAAATGGCAGTGGAGTGAATGGAAGCTACACTGATGATCTCCCAGGACAAAACTGCAGTTGCAACTAAAATAAAGAAAAGTCATCTAGAATAATCAACTAAAGACCCATTGGAGAGAATGCTTATAACCAGGGACATAAAGAGGAACCCAAATTGAGTCTGGTAGGAGGTACGGAGTCATGAGAGGGCTGGTTGGGCTCCCACAGGCAGCAGCTGAGGGCTACCTTAGCTGTGATAAATTCTCCCTGAGCTCTCAGGGGTTTAAACCCCAAACTGGGCTCCCTAACTCAAAGTGGCAGAACAGGGAAAGGTGCCCACATAACACCTGGATGTGAAAATCACCAGAGCTGAGGTCCTGTCCAACAGGGAGAAGCACCTGTCTGAAAGGCCAGAACACTAAATTTCAGCTACAGCAACTCACCTTGGGCTCCAACAGAGGGAAGGCTAATTGGACTGGAGCTGCATAAGGAGAGTCCAGCTACATGGCACTGGGGAGAGAGCTGGGAAGGAGGCCATCAGGAACCCTGTGCTGAGTCACTCCCCCACGCTGGGGAAAGCATTTTTTCTCAGGCAGCATTTTCCCATCAAAGCAGATATAGCCCAGGGGCATGGTGGAAGAAACTGGCCCACCCATTGGAATAGAATTTCACCCTTCCCACTGGGAGAAGTTAGCACCTAGCACAAAACTGCAATCTGAGGCTCATTAATGGTCAGAGACTACCAGCAAGCCTGCAGATAGAGACCAGTCTCTGGATCCTTTGAGCCTTGGGCCTGGCTTGTGATCATTGGGATTTATGGCTCTGGGGACTGAGTTGTGAAGTCTGTGGCCTGGTGTCCTGTGCTGAGAATTAACCCCACTGAAGAAAACATTTTTTTTCAGGGAAAATTCTCTAATCAAAACAGCTATAGCCCAGGAGGAAGTAACTGCCCCACCTGTGGGAATTTCACCCTGTACCCTAGGAGGAGTATGTACCAAGCACAGAATTGCAACTTGAGGCTCATTAACTGCCAGAGACTATCAGTTAGCCTGCAGGCAGAGACAGGTCCCTGGGAACACTGAGCCTTGGCTTGGCTCACAGTTGTTGGGTTTTGTGGCTCTGGGGATGGAGCTGTGAAGACACCTGCCTAGGTCTCTGTGCTGAGTCATCAACCATGCATCAGAAAACAAGCAAATGTTTCCCCTAAAAGCATCATTAGCTCAGGGGAAAGCAATTGCCCCACCCACTGGAAATCCTCTCAGCCTGCCCAACAGGGGAAGCTTATGTCCAGATGAGGACTACAAGATGAGGCTCATTAAGTGACTAAGACTAAGAGTCATTGTGCAGGAGAGGTAGTTCTCTGGGATATTTGCATCTTTGCCTGGCCTACAACTCTACCCAGGATAGTAAGACCAGACAATGTTGTTCAGCTTGGTCCTTTCCATACACATTCAAACCCAGCAGAGGGAGCCACTATCTGTGGAACATTGATATCCACAGGAAAAGATTGGCAGACTCAAACACTGCCGAGTCAGCCAAAATGGTGAAACAAAGAAATCCCAAATGAAAGAACAAAAGAATTCTACAGAAAAAGGGCTAAATGAAATGGAGATAAGCAAGTTATCAGATATAGAATTCAGAGTAATGATTATAAGGATACTCTACTGCATGAGAAAAAATATAGAAACAATGAAAAATGACCAATCAGAAATCAATAATGACCTAGCAAAAATAAAGAATATACTGGAAGGAATAACCAGCAAATTAGAAGAAGCCAAAGATCAAATCAGTGAATTGGAAGACAGGGTATATAAAAGCACACAATCAGAAAACCAAAAAGAAAAACAATAAAAAACAGGAGGGCAGTTTAAGAGAGCTATGGGACAATATAAAATGTAACAAAATCCATATCACAGAAGTACCAGAAGAAGAAGAAAGTGAGCAAGGGTTTGAGAATCTTTTTGAAGAAATAGTGACAGAAAAATTCCCTAACTTGGTGAAGGAAAAAGGCATACAAGTTCAAGAAGCACAGAGTCAGCAGCAAGAATAACCTAAAGACCCAAAAAGGCCCATTCCAAGACACATCAAGAGTCTCACACTCACATGATAATCAAATGCCAAAAATAAAAGACAAAGAGAGAATCTTAAAGGCAGCAAGGAAAAACAACAGGTTACCACAAAGGAGCTCCCATAAAACTGTCAGCTGATTTCTCAACAGAAACACTACAGGTCAGAAAGGAATGGCATGAAATATTCAAGTTAATTAAAACAAGGATCTGAATCCAAGACTACACTATCCAGGAAGACTATCATTCAAAATAGAAGGTGAAATAAACAGCCTCCCAGACCAAAAAAAAAAAAAAAAAAAAAAAAAAATGGCTAAAGGAATATATCACCACCAAACCAATACTGCAAGAAATGTGATATGGACTGCTGTAATAAGCAGAATAAATATATATAGAGAAACATAGCATAATAAATAAAAATGGCAATAAATAAGTACATATCAATAATAACCTTCAATGACAATGGATTAAGTACTTCAATCAAAAGACACAGAGTAGCTGAATGGATAAGAAAGCATGACTAATGTATATGCTCTCTAAAAGAGTTCTAACTCAGAACAAAACACTCACACAGGATGAAAGTGAAGGGATGGAAAATATTTTCCAAGGTAATGAAAATGAAAAAAAAGCTGGGGTAGCAATACTAATATCTGATAAATAGACTTCAAAATGAAGGCCATAACCAATGACAAAGAGGGCACTACATAATATTAAAAGGATCATTCCAACAAGAGTATATAACCTTGGTAAACATATGTTCACCCAATATAGGAGCATCAAAATATTTTTTAAAAATTTCTGGAGGACTTCAAGGGAGTGACTGACAGCAATACAATCATAGTAGGTGATTTCAACACCTTACTGACATTACTAGATAGATCTTCTAGACAAAAAATTAACAAGGAAACAGGTACCCTAAATGATACACTAAATCAGATAGATTTAATTGATATTTACAGGTAATTACTACCCCAAACTAGAGCATATACATTCTTATCAAGTGAACATGGGACAACCTCAAATATAGACTGCATGTTAAGACACAAACTAAGTCTCTACAAGTTCAAGAAAACTGAAGTCATATCAAGCATCTTCTCAGATCACAATGGCATGAAACTAGAAATAATTACAATAAAAACACTCAAAAACATTAAAACACATGGAAGCTAAATAGCATGTTATTACACAATGAAAGGGTTGCCAAGAAGATAAAGGAATATATTAAAAACATCCTGGAAACCAAAGAAAATGAATACACAACAACAACAAATCTATGGGGCACAGCAAAAGCAGTCCTGAGAGGAAAATTCATAGCATTACAGGCTTACCTCAAAAAAGAAAAACAAATTTCTAATAGACTATCTAACCATAAAACTCAAAAAAGTAGCAAGTGAAAAAAAGAAAAACTCAGAACAAGTACAATGAAAAAATAAGAAATGTCAGAGCAGATATGATGACATAGAGACTAAAAAAATAATACAAAAGATCAATGAAATCAAAAGCTGGTTCTTTGAAAAGATAAACAAGATTGATGAACACTTATCCAGACTCACCAAGAAATATAAAGAAAGGACCCAAATAAACAAAATCAGAAACAAAGAGGAGATGTAACAACTGACACCACAGAAATACAAAGGATTGTTAGGAAATTCTATGAACAATTATATATCAACAAATTGGACAACCTAGGCAAAATCTTAGAATCATACAATCTTCCAAAATTCAACCGGGAAGAGACAGAAAACCTAAACAGACCAATAAGAACTAAGGAAATTGAGGCTGTAATCAATAAACTCCCAACAAACACAACTGGGGGTTTGGATATCTTCACAGGGGAGTTTTACCAAACATTCCAGGAATACCTATGATCGTCAAACTATTCCAAAAAATTCAACAAGAAGGAAGACTTCCAGGCTCTTTTTATGAGGCCAGCATAATCCTAATTTCAAAACTAGATAAACACACATATGATCATAGCAATAGATGCAGAAAAAGATTTTGACAGAATCTAGGACTCATTTCTGATATAAAAAAAGTTCATCTCAGTTGGAATAGAGGAATTATATCTCAACATAATAAAGGTCATATATGAAAAACCTACAGCCAATATCACACTCAGTGGGAAAAACTGAAAACATTCCCCTTAGCAGTAGGAACAAGCACAGCTGTTGTGGCTCAGTGGATTGAGCTTCTCCCAATGGAATAAGAGGTCCTGGTTTGATTCCTGGTCAGGGAGCATATTTGGGTTGCAGGCTCTATCCCCAGTGGGGGGCATGCAGGAGGCAGCTGATCAATTCTTCTCTCTCACATTGATGTTTCTATCTCTCTCTCTATTCCTTTCTCTCTCAAAAAAAAATCAGTAAAAACATTTAAAAAAAAAGAGAATAAGAACAACAGGAATGTCCACTTTTGCCACTGTTATTCAAGATAATACTGGAATTCTTAGTCACAGCGATCAGACAAGAACAGCTAAAAAGCATCCAAATTGGAAAGGAGGAAGTTAAACTGTTGTTATTCACAGAAGACATGATTATGTACATAAAAAACCCTAAAAACTAAAAAACAAACAAACAAACAAAAATTAGATTTAACAAATGAATTCAGCACAGTGGCAGAATACAAAATTAACATCCAGAAATCAACAGCATTCTTATACACCAATAATGAATACTCTTAACAGGACACTAATAAAACAATCCCATTGCAACAAAAAATTAAGATATTTAGAAATAAACTTAACCAAGGAGGTAAAAGATATGTTCTCAGAAAACTACAGACATTGAAAAAAGAAATAGAGGAAGATATAAAAAGTTGAAACATATATCATGTTTATGGATTGGAAGAATCAATATCATCAAAATGTGTATAATACCCAAAGCAATCTATATATTCAATGCAATCCCTATTACAGTACCAACAGTATATGTCAAAGATCTAGAACAAATACTCTAAAAGTTTATATGGAACCAAAATATATCCCGAATAGCCACAACAATCTTGAAAAAGAACAACAAAGTTGGAAAGATCACAATCTTGGATATGAAGTTATACTACAAAAACATTGTAATCAAAACTATCTGGTACTGGCACAAGAACAGGCATATAGATCAATAAAACAGAACAAAGAACCCAGAAATCAACACAAGACATTTTGAGCAATTAATATTTGACAAAGGAGGCAAGAGGATACAATGGAGTAAAGGTAGTCTCTTCAATAAATACTGTTGGAAAAATTGAACAAGTACATGCAAAAAAATGAAACTAGACCACCAACTTACACTATACACAAGAATAAACTAAAATGGATAAAAGACTTAAATGTAATTTATGAAACCATAAAAATTCTAGAAGAAAATGTAAGCAGAAAAATCTTGGACATCATCTATAGTGGAATTTTCACTGATACATCACCTAGGTTAAGAGAAACACAGGAAAAAATTAATAAATCAGACTACATCATATTAAAAAGCTACTGCATGACAAAAAAAATTATGGTGGAGTGAATGGAAACTACACAGACCGTCTCCCAGGACCAAACTGGAATTACAGCTAAAATACAGACAAATCATCAGGAAAAACCCACTGAAGAGCAGCTGGAGAAAACCCTTATAACCAGGGACAAAAGAGGACACCAAATCAAGCCTAGTAGGAACTGGGGGTGTGTCAGAGGGCTGGCTGGCTCCCCACGGAGCAGTTGAATGCTATTTTAGCTTTGAGCCATTCTCTCTGAGAAGTTGGGGGTTAAAACCCCAAGCCGGCTCCACAGCACAGAGTGGCAGCCACCCAGTACAGAATGTCAGGACAGGGAAAGGCGTCCACATAACACCTGGCTGAGATGACCAGAGCTCAGGCTTTGTCCAACAAGTAGAGGAACAAGGAACAACAGCAACTCCCTGAAGGGCCAGAGAACTAAATCAGCAACAAACACTCACCTTGAGATCAGGTGGGTGGAGGGCGGACTGCACTAGAACTGTGTGAAGAGTTGGGAGGTTGTGGCACAGGGGAGAGAGCTGGGAAGGAGGACACTGGGAGTTTTATGCTGAATCACTCTTTCAGAGGACAGTAGCCATCTTACTCAAAGGGCCCCTGCCCAAGCCTCGAGAAGAAGCAATGGCCCCTCCCTCAGCAATTTAAAACTATCTGGCTGGAGAAATGCAAATTGAGGCTCATTAACAGCTAGAGACTACAAGCAAGCAAGAAGGGGGGAAAAAAAGCTTCCAAAAGATCTGAAATTTGGACCAGCACTCATTGTTGGGGGTCCTGGCTCTGAGGACTGAGCTGACAGGCCTGAGGTGTGAGTTCCTGTGCTGAGCTCCTCACCCATGGCTTCAGTAGACTTCTCTGTCACATAGGCCTATGTTTTAGTCTGGGTGAGAAGCAACTGCCCCTCCTGAGGGAATTTAGGACCACCTTATGGCTCTGGGGACTAAGCTGTGAAGGCAGAGGCCAACAATCAACACAGAAACCACTTTCTTATCAAGCAAATTTAACCCAGGGGAAAGTAATTGCCCACATGCTGGAAATCCTCTTACCCTGTCCACCAAGGGATTTCTCATTCAACTAAGAGCTATAACCCAAGGCTCATCAAGTAACTGAGATTAATAGCCTACAGGCAAAAGCCCCAAGTAAGAAGAAACCAAAGAGACCCACACCAAACCACTTAATAATTAAAATTCTACAATTAAAGACAAAGAGAATAAAAAGGGCAGTATGAGAAAAGCAACAGGTTATCTAAAAAGGAACCCACATAAGGCTATCAGCTGACTTCTCAACAGAAACACTACAGGCCAGAAGGGAATGGCATGAAGTATTCAAAGTAATGAAAAACAAGGATCTGAAACCAAGACTACTCTATCCAGCAAGGCTGTAATTTGAAATAGAAGGTGAAATAAAGAGCTTCCCAGACAAGAAAAGGCTAACAGCATATATTAGCACCAAACCACCATTGCTAGAAATGTTGAAAGGACTGTGGTGATAAGCACAAGAAATGGGAAGAGAAACATAACCAGAATAAACAAAAATGGCAATAAACAAATACTTATCAATAATAACCTCAAATGTAAATGGATTAAATGCTCTGATCAAAACACAGAGTAGCTGAATAGATAAGAAAGCATGACTCATATATATGTTGTTTACAAGAGACCCACCTCACAACAAAAGACTCACATAAGTTGAAAATGAAGGGATGGAAAAAAATTTTTTGAAACAAAGAGAAAAAAAAAAAAAAAAGCTGGGATAGGAATACTCATATCCGATAAAGTAGACTTCAAAATGAAGGCCATAACTGGAGATAAAGAAGACCACTACATAATACTGAAAGGATAGATCCAACAGGAGCATATAACCTTGGTAAGCATATATGCACCCAATATAGGATGACCAAAATATATTAAAGAACTTCTGGACAACTTCAAAGGAGAAATCGACAGCAATACAATCATAGTAGGGGATTTCAACACCCCACTGACATCACTGGATAGATCCTTTAGACAAAATATTAAGAAGGAAACAGAGACTCTAAATGATGCACTAGATCAAATAGATTTAATAGATATCTAAAGATAATTATACCCCTAAATTGCAGAATTCACAATCTTCTCAAGTGCACATGGGACATTCTCAAAGACAGACTACATGTTATGACACAAACTCAGTTCCTACAAGTTCAAGAAGATTGAAATCATATCAAACATCTTCTCAGATCACAATGTCATGAAACTAGAAATCAATTACAATAAAAACCCTCAAAAACATTCAAACACATGGAGGCTAACTAGCATGTTATTACAGAATGAATGGGTTACCGAGAAGATCAAGGAAGGTATTAAAACGTCCGGGAAAACAATGAAAATGAATACAAAACAACACAAAATCTACGGGACTCAGTGAAAGCCCTGAGAGGTAAGTTCATAACATTACAGGCCTACCTCAAGAAAAATGAAAAATTTCTAATTGACTATCTAACCCTACAACTTAAAGAACTAGAATATAAACAAAAAGAAAAACCCAGAGCAAGTACAAGGAAATAAATAATAAAGGTCAGAGCAGAAATTCACAACATAGAGACACAAAAAAATCAATTCAAAAGATTAATGAAACAAGGAGCTGGTTCTTTGAAAAGATACACAAGATAGATGGACCCTTAGCCAGACTCACCAAGAAACAAAGAGAGAGAACCCAAATAAACCAAATCAGAAATGAAAGAAGAGAAATAACAATTGACAGCACAGAAATAAAAAGGGTTGTTAAAAAATATTATGAACAATTATATGCCAACAAATTGGATTTTATAGGCAAAATAATCAAAATTGCAGAATCACACAGTCTCCCAACACTGAACTGGGAAGAGGAAAAAAAAAAAAACTTGAACAGATCAACAACAACTAAGGAAATTGAAGATGTAATCATGAAATTCCCAGAAAACAAAAGCCTGGGCTCTGACGGCTTCATAGGGGAGTTTTACCAAACATTCAAAGAAGATCTAATACCCCTTCTCCTCAAACTATTCCAAAATATTCGAGGAGAAAGAAGACTTCCAAACACTTTTTATGAGGCCAGCATAATTCTAATTCCAAAACCTGATAAAGATACCACAAAGAAAGAAAACTACAGGTAAATATCCCTGATGAACATAGATGCCAAGATTCTTAACAAAATATTAGCAGATTCACCCAGGCAGTATAGCTCAGTGGTTGAGCATCGACCCATGCACCAAGAGGTCGCCAGTTCAATTCCTGGTCAGGGCACATGCCCAGGTTGTGGGCCAAATGCCCAGTGGAGGGCATGCAGGAGGTGGCCAACTGATGTTCTCTCTCATCAATGTTTCTATCTCCCTCTCCTTCTCCTTTCCTCTCTCTCTAAAATCAATAAAAGAAAAAAGAATTTACAAAAATATTAGCAAATTGGATCTAGCAATACATTAAAAAAAGTATTCACCATGAACAAGTGGGATTCTTCCCAGGGATGCGAGGATGGTACAATATTCACAAATCAATAAATGTGATACACCACATAAACGAAATGAAAAATAAAAATCATGATCATATCAATAGACTCTGAAAAACATTTGACAAAATCCAGCACCCATTTCTGATAAAAATGCTGAGCAATGTGGGAATAGAGGGATCATATCTCAACATAATAAAGGCCATATATGAAAAACATACATCCAACCTCATACTTAACATTCAAAAACTAAAAGCATTTCCCTTAAGAACAGGAACAAGACAGGTATGCCCACTTTCATCACTCTTATTTAATATAGTACTGCAGTCTTAACCACAGCAATTAGACAAAAAGAGAAAATAAAAGGGTTCCAAATTGGAAATGAGGAAGTGAAACTTTCATTATTTGCAGGTGACATGATGTTGTACATAGAAAACCCCATCAAAAATTGACTAGATTTAATAAATTAATTTGGCAAAGTGGCAGGATATAAAATTAACATAATGAACTTACAGTAAGAGAAACTAAAAAAAACAATCCCATTTATCATTGCAGGAAAAAATTAAGATACCTAGGATTAAACCACCAAAGTAGTAAAGGATGTGTTCACAGAAAACTACAATATATTGAAAAAAGAAATAGAAGAAGATATAAAAAAGAGGAAGCACATATTTTGTTCATGGATTGGAAGAATTAACATCATTAAAATGTCCATACAACCCAAAACAACCAACAAGTTCAATGCAATCCCTATTAAAGTGCCAATGGCATAGTTCACAGATCAAGAACAAATACTGTAAAATTTATATGAAACCAAAAAAGACCCAGAAGAACCACAGCAATCTTGAAAAAGAGAAACAATATAGGAGGGATCACAATATCAGATACCAGGTTACACTACAAAACTAATGAAATCAAAACAGCCTGGTGCTGGCACAAGAACAGGCATATAGATCAATGAAGCAGAACAGAGAACTCAGAAATTGACCCAAGACATTATGCTCAAATAATATTTGATAAGGGTGACAAGTGCATACAGTGATGTAAAGACAGCCTCTTTAATAAATTGTGTTGGTAAAACTGGACAGCAACATGCAAAAATTTGAAACTAGACCACCAACTTACACCATACACAAGAATAAACTCAAAATGGATAAAAGACTTAAATATGACTCATGAATCCATAAAAATCCTAGAAGAAACTGTAGGCAACAAAATTTCAGACATCACATGCAGCAGAATTTTCACTGATACAACGCTTAAGGCAAGAGAAACAAAGGAAAACATTAATAAATGGGACTACATCTAACTAAAAAGCTCTGCACAGCAAAAGAAACAATCATCAAAATGGAACGAGAACCCACTATATGGGAGATAATAATTGCCAATGACACATCAGAAGAAGGGTTAATTTCCAAAATATAAAGAGCACTCATATAACTCAACAAAAGGAAGACAAAAAATCTAATTAAAAAATGGGCAGAGTACCTAAATAGACACCTCTCCAAACAGGACATACCAATGGCCAAGAGACATATGAAAAAATGCTCAACATCTCTAATCATCAGAGAGATATAAATTAAAATGACTATGAGGTATCACCTCATAACTGCCAGAATGGCTGCCATCAACAAATCATCAAACAACAAGTACTGGTGAGGGTGTGGAGAAAAGGGCACTCTAGTACACTGCTGGTGGGAATGTAGACTGGTGCAGCCACTATGGAAAACAGTATGGTGTTTCCTCAAAAAATTAAGAATTGAACTGCCATTTGACCTAGTGATCCCAATTCTAGGAGAATATCCTAAGAAGGCTTAAACTCCAATCAGAAAGAATATATGCACTCCTATATTCACAGCTGCGCTGTTTATAGTAGCTAAGATCTGAAACAGCCCAAGTGCCCATTAGTGGATAAAAAACAATGGTACATATACACAATTGGAATTCTATACAGCTCTAAGAAAGAAAGATCTCTTACCATTTGAGACCACGTGGAGGGACCTGGAGAGTATTATGTTAAGCAAAATAAGCCAGTGAGAGAAAGACAAGTACCACATGTTCTCACTTATTTATGGAATATCATGAACAAAATAAGCTGACAATTAAAATAGATCCAGAGACATGGAAGTAGGGAACAGACTGAAAAACTTCAGAGGGAATGGAGATGGGGGGGGCAGGAAGAGGTAAACCAAAGAACTTATATGCATATATGCATAACCAATGGACACAGACAATAGTGTAGGGAAGACAAGAGTGGGGTAAGAGCGCAGAGGAGGGGGTTACTGGAGGAAATAAAAGGGGGGCATTTTATAATACTTTCAACAATAAAAATTAAAAAAAGGAAATGAATTAGTTCAGATTTGTTAAGCTTTTCATGCAAAAGTCTGGGTAGTGATTGGTAATAAATAAAACCCTTATATTTGAAATGGGGATATATGGTGGACTTAGAGGAAGTTGGGAAACTGGAACAACTCAAGGCTTTCTGGGTCTCCCTTACCAATGGAAGCTGTTTGTTCTCTCATTTGTATCTAAGGATACTAGTCTTTTGTTACTTGGAAACCCAGTAGTAAATTCTGTTGGGGCACTTTGATATTCAATGGGAATCCTAATTTTCTCAAGATCCATTTCAATCCTTTCTGTTGTTTCTAGATATAAAACTACAGCCTTATCTCTGTATACTCCAAGGGGATAAATACAAAGCCTAACCTGGGAGAAAATAATTTACACTTCAAAAAGAATTAAAAGATTGTGTGTGTGTATATCAGCAGTAACCTTGGAAATGTTTATCAGAATGAATTTTAAGGGTCCTGGACCACATGAAGGAGGAAATATAATGCTGACTTGAACAAAATTTATTGATATGGGTACGTTGACTGACAATTCTAAATTCATGGGTTAGCTTATGAAGCTGAATATGGCTTAAACAATTTATTTGTTCAGATGACTGAAACTTGTATTCAGTACTGACCTATATTTACTGAGATTGTGATTATTTACTTGGCATAATGTAGAGGAATTAATCCAAATGCTTAGAGATATGGGAGTGTTAGATAAATTTATCATGTATGGCTTGTCCACTCCTCTCCATCACATCCCCTAAGAGGGCACAGGGGACACCCCCTTAACTAAGGAAATGAGAAAGATACTGGTGGGAGAGAAGTGTATTAGTGTTCTTAAAATTCTCTGTGATTTCAGGTGATGATGGAATTTCACAGTAGTGGAGGCCAAGGGGCAGTACTTAAGGAGGAAGGCACATGTACTATAGTAGGCAGCAGGCATGAAGGAGTAATGTGAATATTTTGGCCTGCAGGGATCTTTGGTGGCAGTTCATTGATCAGTATCCATAAGAATGAACTGGGTGGACAGTTTATTAAGATATTACTTAAACTATATTTGTAGAAGAAAAAAAAACCTCAAAACCTGATAGCAAAAATTCTGATTTACATCACCACAAGAGGAGACATATAATCTTTAATCAGTTTCCAGAGATAACTATATTCATAGCAACAGAATCCCTAAACTGAAGAACAGGCAGAGGCTCCCAGCAACAGTGCCATAATAAGTATATATTGTGAATCTTCTTTTAAACTTGCACCACATTGCATCAGGAGAGGGGAACTGTTTCATTGCCAAGGAACTTAGAACAAAGGCTCCTGTCACTTTATGGACACAAGGAATTTGGGAATTCGGGAGAGGAAAGAAAATGGCTGGGGTTAGCCAAGTTCTGAGTCAGAATGAAGAAAAGTGCCTCAGCCAACCCAACACCTCCCGCCCCCAGCCAGTCCTCCAATAATGAGGCCTCCTAGTGATGGCCCCTTGGCTAGGAATACAGGTATACATATGAATATGGCTGGATCTGAGGAGCATGGGGAGAGTAGCAACTCCCTCTAGAAAACTATAATGTACTGGCTGTGTATTAGGTCTGGTAAGGGAATGGCATATTTTTCTTCTTTTATTTTTGTACCTTAATGGGTACTGCACATTTTTTATTTATTTATTTATTTATTTATTTATTTATTTATTTATTTATTTATTTATTATTTATTTATTTTTATTACAGATGTTTCTCCTTTTTCCCCCATTGACACCCTCTTCCCCATCCCCCCCACCCTGTTCCCAGCTTTGTTGTCCATGTCCATCAGTTATGCATACATGCGTATAAGTTCTGTGGTTTTTCTCCTCCCTCCCACCCACCCCCTCTTCTGAGGGTTGTCAATCTGTACCCTACTTCTACATCTCTGGGTCTACCCTTTTCCTTAGACTGTTATGTTCATTACATTCCACAAATAAGTGAGATCATGTGATATTTGTCTTTCTCTGCTTGGCTTGTTTCACTTAGCATAATACTCTCCAGGTCCCTCCATGTCGTCTCAAAGGATAACAGATCATTCTTTCTTACAGCTGCATAGTACTCCATTGTGTATATGTGCCACAGCTTTTTTATCCATTCATTCACTGATGGACACTTGGGCTGTTTCCAGATCTTAGCTATTGTAAATAGTGCTGCTATGAACATGGGAATACATATATACTTTCTGATTGGTATTTCAGGCTTCTTAGGGTATATTCCTAGAAGTGGGATCACTGGGTTAAATGGCAGTTTAATTTTTAATTTTTTGAGGTAACACTGTAGTGTCTTCCATAGTGGCTGCACCAGTCTGCATTCCCACCAGCAGTGTACTAGAGTCCCCTTTTCTCCACACCCTCGCCAACACATGTGGTTTGATGATTTGTTGATGGCGGCCATTCTGACAGGTGTGAGGTGATACCTCATTGTTGTTTTAATTTGCATCTCTCTGATGATTAGTGATGTTGAGCATTTCTTCATATGTCTCTTAGCCATTTGTATGTCCTGTTTGGAGAAGTGTCTATTTAGTTCCTCTGCCCATTTTTTAATTGGGTTCTTTGTCTTCCTTTTGTTGAGTTGTATGAGCACTCTATATATTTTGGAAACTAACCCCTTATCTGATGTATCATTGGCAATTATGCTCTCCCATACAGTGGGTTCCCTTTCCATTTTGATGGTTGTTTCTTTTGCTGTGAAGAAGCTTTTTACTTTGATGTAGTCCCATGTGTTCATTTTTTTCGTTTCTGTTGCCTTAGGTGATGTATCAGTGAAAATTCTGCGGGATATGATGTCCAAAGTTTTGCTGCCTACATTTTCTTCTAAGATTTTTATGGATTAACCACTCATTTTTAAGTATTTTATCCATTTTGAGTTTATTCTTGTGTATGGTGTAAATTGATGGTCTAGTTTCATTTTTTTGCATGTAGCTGTCCAATTTTCCCAACACCATTTATTAAAGAGGCTGTCTTTACTCCATTGTATGCTCTTGCCACCTTTGTCAAATATTAATTGAGCATAATATCTTGGGTCAGTTTCCGGGTTCTCTGTTCTGTTCCACTGATCTATATGCCTGTTCTTGTGCCAGTACCAGGCTGTTTTGATTACAGTAGCTTTGTAGTATAACCTGATATCTGGTATTGTAATCCCACCTACTTTGTCCTTCTTTTTCAAGATTCTGTGGCTATTCAGGGTCATTTTTGGTTCCATATGAACTTTTGAAGTATTTGTTCTAGTTCTGTGAAATATGTCACTGGTATTTTGATGGGATTGCTTTGAATCTATAGATTACTTTGGGTAATATGGACATTTTAATGATGTTAATTCTTCCAATCCATGAACAAGATATTTGCTTCCACTTTTTCATATCTTCCTCCATTTCTTTTTTCAACGGCCTATAGTTTTCTGAAAATAGGTCCTTTACTTCTTTGGTTAAGTTTATTCCTAGGTATCTTAATTTTTCTGCCACGATGGTAAATGAAATTGTTTTTTTAGTTTCTCTTTCTGTGAGTTCATCATTGGTGTACAAGAATGCCATTGATATCTTGACGTTAATTTTGTATCCTGCTACTTTGCCAAATTCATTTATTAAATCTAGTAGATTTTTGAACGGAGTCTTTAGGGTTTTCTATGAATAATATTATGTCATCTGCAAATAATGACAGTTTCACTTCCTCCTTTCCAATTTGGATCCCTGTTATTTTTTCTTCATTTATCCATGAGCTGATGAATACCTTATTAATTACCATAGCACAAGCAACATTGTTCCTGGCCAAGGAACTCATTCCATAGCAAAATAAATGTAGCAATTACTCATGTATATGGAATTCACTGGAATTAACATGAGCCCTATAGCCGCAAAACAGTATAATGGAATGCTTTCCAGAAAATCATGTTATGACACTACTGGGCTGATAGCAAACTGACATTTTGGAAGATCTATCTTACAGGATGCAGTGTATTCTCAAAAACAAAGACCAACAGCATTGTTTCTTCCAAAGACATAATATGAGAATCTAGAGAATTCAGGGATGGAAGAGGGGAAGTGGAGCCTTTCATTATTAAATCAAATAACGTACTAGCAAACATTTTGCTTACTTTCCTCAAAGTTTGAGCTCTGCTGATTAGAGATCCCAGCTTCAAATGGAGGAATGTGTTTCACCAAGGGACACAGCAATGAAATTGACTGGAGGTAGGAAATAGTAATGAGTGTTAGTAACAATTAAATTTGAAATGATAATATTATAAATATGGCTTTAAAACTAAATGTAATAGAGTAATTATACTTTAATGAACAACTATATTATTTAAGAATATGTAATAACTAAAATCAGTACCAGAAATACTAGTAATATCATCAAACCTTGAGTAGTGTGTATGTGTGGGAAATTATGTGAAGGCAGTAAAATTTTACTAATTAAAGAAGACAAACATATTTTTTAATGATGACAGTTAAATAAGGTTTAAATGTTTTTGAGAACTTTGATATCTTATAGAAGGGTTAAAATCAGTACATATTTTCTAAAGCATTAAAGAAAAAATTTAAAAATAAAAACTAAAATACTTGTATAAAATGAAATTATAAGAAATAAGTAGCTATACAAATTGAGAATATAAAAGATTAACATAAGTCAAGGTATATCCCTCTAAATGACAAAATAAATTGGACTTTATTTCCCAAATCAATTATCAGAATCAATTTTAAAAATTAAATTCAACTACATGTTGTTCTTGACTAAGGCATTCCAAAACACACATAAAATTCCAAAGTATAATAATAACAAAATTGTATTAGATAAGCATAATAAAAAACAGAAGATGTATTGATATTACATTGAAAGTATACTGTCCCAAAATATGTATATTATACTGTATAATAAATGAGACAAAGAGTCACTTTATTTTGTAGAGTATAATTCAAAATTAAAATGTAATTATCATGAACCACTGCATGTCAAAGAAAATCAGTATTATAATATTACTATGTATTCATAAAATGACATATATAAAATATTTTCATTTATATAAAATGAATATTACAGTAATATTAATATAATATATTATATTACAATATGTATCATATTTACTCCAGTCATTTTAGCTGCCCCAAACTTAGATATCTTACTTCTCATCTCAAGAGGACCACCAGCTTTGTTCTGCTTGCTCCCTATGCTATGAAACTGGGGAATTATCCCTAGGAAGAGAGCTGGAATAAACATGATTCACCTGGAAAGTTTCTCTTCTTTCAGATATTGTGCTCTTATGTTGACTACTCTCCAATGCTTAAAAGAACTGCCTCATCTACTTTTGTTAGTTTCATAGTTTGTTTTAATTTGGTTTGGTTTTTATTTTGTGTATGTGTGACAGAACAAGTTCAGTACCAGTTCCAGATGATTACCACAAATAAGAGTAATTTTTTTTTTAAATCTTCACCCAAGGTATTTTTCTATTTATCTTCAGATAGAGTGGGAGGGAGGGAGAGAGAGGGAGAGAGGGAGAGAGAGAGAAACATCGATGTGAGAGAGACATAGCAACTGGCTGCCTCCTGCACAACCCTGACTAGGGCAGGGGAAGAACTGCAACAGAGGTATGTGATCTTGACAGAATTAAACCCGTGACTCATTGGTCCATGGGTTGACACTTTAACCACTGAGCCAAACCAGCCAGGGCAGTAATTTTTATTTTCTTCTTTTTCGTGCTTACTGGCATTTTCTTATTCTACATATATACCGTATTTGTAAATATATGCTTTAAATACTTCAAAAGAATGTTATTCAAATGAGGAAAAAAGGAAATGGAGCATCCTATTATATTTCACAGAACTTAGAGAAAAATTTTTCTGAGATAACACCATAACCTTATTATGGTGTGTTTTATATTTAAGCTTTGAATTTTGCTAAACTGCAATAGAATTTCAAAGGTGATTAAAAAGAAAAATATTTGGAAAGGAGTAAGAAACAATAAACTCCAATGTTTAACCAGTAGTTAATTTGTGCAAAGTAAATTTTTCTAACTTCCTAACTTCTAGGGTTATAAATTTTAAGAATTCATACATAATGTTAAATGTACTCTAAAATACCAAAAGGGCTAATGATTTCTGAGTTGATATACATTATTTATTGAGTATATACCATATGTCAGGCATTGTGCTATCTCTCTCTCTCTCCCTCTCTCTCTCTCTCTCTCTCTCTCTCTCTCTCTATATATATATATATATATATATATATATATATATATATACACACACGCACACATATATATATATATACTTTATGTGCATTATATAATTTAATTCTCATTACAACTACCAAATATAGGCAAAATTATACCCATTTTATTCCCATGAAGAAGCAAGCTTAGAACAGTTAAGGAAGCTCCTAGAAATCCTTTCTTTTGGTAAAGTAAATTATTCCTGGGCATATATTAGTATTGATATCTTTATGTGCACCTGCACATAAGAGAGTAAGGGGGAAGTTTACTTAGAATAAGACCTCCAACTCACTCTCAAGGTTAGTTTTGTTATTCAATGGATTTCAACATACCAAATAATAATAGTAGAATCTTCTCTGTATTTACACTTAGCCAAAGTACAACAGAGCTAGAATTGTTTCTGAGGCTTACGCATTAAAGCAGCAACTACATCTATTCTTCTATCACTTTATCTTCAATTTACTTCACAGGTGGCCTTGATTATTTTAATTGTTATAAGATATGCATTATGTGACTATGCCTCAGGATGAAGAACATACTTTGGATTCTAAAACACATTAGAAGTAACAGTCTTTTAAAGCAAAATTGTTATCCAGACGGTATGGATAAATCTCTCCACATGAGCAAAAATCAAAAATGATTTGGACCAGGGCAAGTTAAAAAGGAGTTACAGAAATGATTGTATAGAGAAACTTGAATTAATAAGACCACCTCAGTAGGAATTTTTAAATATCCAGTTCGCAGATGAGAAATTATTAAAAAAAATTTTCTGACTTTCGCTGGAAGAATAAAAAAGGATTAGAGAAAATAATTGTAAGTATTTTTAGAGCTTACATTAATTGGACACATTCTCATAACTCCATAACATACTGTTATGGCCAATCACATTTTACTAGTGAGGAAATTGAGAATTAAAAGTTATAAATGGAAGAGATAAACCACAGAACTTATGCACATGTATGCATAAGTGATGGAAATGGACAACAAAGCTGGGGACAGGGTGGGGGGATGGGGAGGAGGGTGTCAATGGGGAAAAAAGGAGAAACATCTGTAACAAAAATAAATTAATAAAAAAAAAAAAGAATGCTCAATGGACTTAGTGAGAACCTCAGTGAACTTAGTGAGGGCCTCAAGAGCATAAAAAAGGACCAGTCAGAAATGAAGGATGCACAGTCAGAAATGAAGGATGCACAGTTAGAAATGAAGGAGGCACTAATTGAAATAAAGAATAGTTTACACAGATTCAATAGTGAAGCAAACCATCGATTTGGAATATAAGGAAGTAAAAAACACCCAATCAGAACAGCAAAAAGAAAAAGGAATCCAAAAAAGTGAGGATAGTGTAAGGAGTCTCTGGGACAACTTCAAGCATGCCAACATTTGCATCTTGGGGGTGCCAGAAGGAGAAGAGAGAGAACAAGAAATCGAAAACCTATTTGAAATAATAATGGCAGAAAACTTCCCCAACTTGGTGAAGGAAACAGACATACAAGTCCAGGAAGTACAGAGAGTCCCAAACAAGATGAACCCCAAGAGGCCCACACCAAGACACATCATCATCAAAATGCAAAAGGTTCAAGACAAAGAGAGAATCTTAAAAGCAGTAAGAGAAAAGCAGTTAGTTACTTACAAGGGAGTTTCCATAAGACTGTCAGCTGATTTCTCAAAAGAAACTTTGCAGGCCAGAAGGGAGTGGCAAGAAATATTCAGAGTGATGAAAAGCAAGAACCTAAAACCAAGATTACTCTATCCTGCAAAGCTGTCACTTAGAATCGATGGGCATATAAAGAGTTTCCCAGACAAGGAAAAGCTAAAGGAGTTCATCACCACCAAACCATTATTATATGAAATGTTAAAAGGTCTTCTTGAAGAAAAAGATAAAAAAATATGAACAAACAAAATGGCAATAAATACATATCTCTCAACAATTGAATCTACAAACAAAATGAACAAGTAGAACAGAAACATTCTCATAGATACAGAGAACTTTTGTTAGTTATCAGATGGGTGGGGGCTGGGGGGAAGGGTAAAAAAGGTGAAGGGATTAAGAAGTACAAATTGGTTGTTAGACTGACAAATCTCAAAGAGTAGGGGGATTGGGGGGTGGGAAGAAAAAAAAAAGTTATAAATGATGTGCCTGGAGTTATACACATTGTAGGAGATGGAACTAAGAGCTGGGTCTAGATAGACTGATTTTTTTTTCTTTTTCTTTTTATTAATTTATTTTTGTTACAGATGTTTCTCCTTTTTTCCCCATTGACACCCTCCTCCCCATCCCCCCACCCTGTCCCCAGCTTTGTTGTCCATGTCCATCAGTTATGCATACATGCACATAAGTTCTGTGATTTATCTCTTCCCTCCCCCCACAACCCCCTCTTCTGAGGGGTGTCAGTCTATACCCTACTTCCACATCTCTGGGTCTTACCTGTTCCTCAGACTGTTATGTTCATTATACTCCACAAATAAGTGAGATCATGTGATATTTGTCTTTCTCTGCTTGGCTTGTTTCTCTTAGGATAATACTCTCGAGGTCCCTCCATGTCGTCTCAAAGGATAAGAGATCTTTCTTTCTTACAGCTGCATAGTACTCCATTGTGTATATGTAGCACAGCTTTTATATCCATTCATCCACTGATGGACACTTGGGCTGTTTCCAGATCTTAGCTATTGTAAATAGTGCTGCTATGAACATGGAGGCACATGTATTCTTTCTGGTTGGTATTTCAGGCTTCTTAGGGTATATTCCTAGAAGTGGGATCACTGGGTCAAATGGCAATTCAATTTTTAATTTTTTGAGGTAACACCATAGTGTTTTCCACAGTGGCTGCACCAGTCTGCATTCCCACCAGCAAGGTACTAGAGTCCCCTTTTCTCCACACCCTCGCCAACACATGTGGTTTGATGATTTGTTGATGGCGGTCATTCTGACAGGTGTGAGGTGATACCTCATTGATGTTTTAATTTGCATCTCTCTGATGATTAGTGATGTTGAGCATTTCTTCATATGTCTCTTAGCCATTTGTATGTCCTTTTTGGAGAGGTGTCCATTTAGTTCCTCTGCCCATTTTTTAATTGGGTTTTTTGACTTCCTTTTGTTAAGTTGTATGAGCACTCTATATATTTTGGAAACTAACCCCTTATCTGATGTATCATTGGCAATTATACTCTCCCATACAGTGGATTTCCTTTCTGTTTTGATGGTTGTTTCTTTTGCTGTGCAGAAGCTTTTGAGTTTGATGTAGTCCCATGTGTTCATTTTTCCTTTTGTTTCTGTTGCCTTAGGTGATGTATCAGTGAAGATTCTACTGCGTATGATGTCCGAAATTTTGTTGCCTACATTTTCTTCTAGGATTTTTATGGATTCACGAGTCACATTTAAGTCTTTTATCCATTTTGAATTTATTCTTCTGTATGGTGTAAGTTGATGGTCTAGTTTCATTTTTTTTGCATGTAGCTGTCCAATTTTCCCAACACCATTTATTAAAGAGGCTGTCTTTACTCCATTGTATGCTCTTGCCACCTTTGTCAAATATTAATTGAGCATAATATCTTGGGTCAGTTTCCAGGTTCTCTGTTCTGTTCCACTGATCTATATGTCTGTTCTTGTGCCAGTACCAGGCTGTTTTGATTACAGTAGCTGTGTAGTATAACCTGATATCCGGTATTGTGATCCGACCTACTTTGTCCTTCTTTTTCAAGATTGCTGTGGTTATTCAGGGTCTTTTTTGGTTCCATATGAACTTTTGAAGTATTTGTTCTAGTTCTGTGAAATATGTCACTGATATTTTGATGGAGATTGCATTGAATCTATAGATTGCTTTGGGTAATATGGACATTTTAATGATGTTAATTCTTCCAATCCATGAACAAGATATTTGCTTCCACCTTTTCTTATCTTCTTCTATTTCTTTTTTCAACATCCAGTAGTTTTCTGCAAATAGGTCTGTTACTTCTTTGGTTAACTTTATTCCTGGGTATCTCAATTTTTCTGCCACGATGGTAAAAGAATTGTTTTTTTAGTTTCTCTACTGTGAGTTCATCATTGGTGTATAAGAATGCCATTAATTTCTTGACATTAATTTTGTATCCTGCTACTTTGCCAAATTCATTTATTAACTCTAGTAGATTTTTGATGGAGTCTTTAGGGTTTTCTATATATAATATCATGTCATCTGCGAATAATGACAGTTTCACTTCCTCCTTTCCAATTTGGATTCCTTTTATGTTTTCTTCATGTCTGATTGCTGTGGCTAAGACTTCCAGTACTATGTTAAATAAGAGTGGCGAAAGTGGGCATCACTGTCTTGTTCCTGTTCTTTGGGAAATGTTTTTAGTTTTTGCCCATTGAGCATGATGTTGGCTGTAGGTCTTTCATATATGGCCTTTATTATAACAAGATATGATCCTTCTATTCCCAAATTGCTGAGCGTTTTTATCAGAAATGGGTCCTGGATTCTGTCGAATGATTTTTCAGCATCTATTGATATGATCATGTGGTTTTTATCTTTCATTTTGTTTATGTAGTGTATCACATTTATTGATTTGCGAATATTGAACCAGGCTTGCATCACGGGGATGAATCCCACTTGGTCATGGTGAATAATTTTTTTGATGTATTGCTGGATCCGATTTGCTAGTATTTTATGTTAGGATTTTGGCATCTATGTTCATCAGGGATATTGGCCTGTAGTTTTCTTTCTTTGTAGTGTCTTTTTCTGGTTTTGGAATTAGGATTATGCTGGCCTCATAAAACGAGTTTGGAAGTATTCTTTCTTCTTTTATTTTTTGAAATAATTTGAGGAGAATGGGTGTTAGTTCTTCTTTGAATGTTCGGTAAAACTCCTCCGTGAAGCCATCAGGCCTGGGCTTTTGTTTGCTGGGAGAGTCTTGATTGCATCTTCAATTTCCTTAGCTGTTATTGGTCTGTTCAAGTTTCCTATCTCTTCCCAGTCCAGATTTGGGAGACCACGTTTTTCTAGAAATTTGTCCATTTCACTTAGATTGTCGAATAATTTGCCATATAAATGTTCATAGTATTTGCTAATGATCCTTTGTATTTCTGTGGTGTCAGTTGTTACATCTCCTCTTTCATTTCTGATTTTGTGTACTTGGGTTCTCTCTCTTTGTTTCTTGGTGAGTCTAGCTAAGTGTCCATCAATCTTGTTTATTGTTTCAAAAAACCAGCTCTTTGTTTCATTGATCCTTTGAATTGTTTTTCTGGTCTCTATGTTGTTTATTTCTGCTCTGATCTTTACTATTTCCTTCCTTCTACTTGCTCTGCGGCTTTCTTTTTGTTTGGTTTCTAGTTCTTTAAGTTGTGAGGTTAGATAGTCTATTAGAAATTTTTCTTGTTTCTTGAGGTAGGACTGTAGTGCTATGAACTTCCCTCTCAGAACTGCTTTCGCTGCATCCCATAGATTTTGTGTTGTTGTGTGTTCATTTTCATTGGTTTCCAGGAAGTTTTTAATTTCTTCCTTGATCTCCTCAGTAACCCATTCATTGTTTAATAGCATGCTATTTAGCCTCCAAGTGTTCAAATGTCTTTGCATGTTCTTGTTGCAATTGATTTCTAGTTTCATGCCATTGTGATCTGAGAAGATGCTTGATATGATTTCAATCTTCTTGAACTTGTAGAGACTTAGTTTGTGTCCTAACCTGTGGTCTATCTTTGAGAATGTCCCATGTGCACTTGAAAAGAATGTAAGTTCTGTAATTTGGGGATGTAATTCTCTGTAAATATCTATTAAATCCATTTGGTCTAGTGCTTCATTTAGAGTCTCTGTTTCCATGTTAATTTTTTATCTAGAGGATCTATCCAGTGATGTCAGTGGGGTGTTGAAGTCCCCTGCTATGATTGTATTGCTATCAATTTCTCCTTTGAAGTCCTCCAGAAGATTTTTAATATATTTTGGTGTTTCTATATTGGGTGCATATATCTTCACCAAGGTTACGTCTTCTTGTTGGATAGATCCTTTCTATATTATGTAGTGATCTTTTTTGTCTCTAGTTATGGCCTTCATTTTGAAATCTATTTTATCAGATATGAGTATTGCTACCCCAGCTTTTTTTTTCCTTTCCGTTTTCTTGGAAGATTTTTTTTCCATCCCTTCACTTTCAGCCTATGTGAGTCTTTTGTTGTGAGGTGAGTCTCTTGCAAACAACATATATATGGGTCATGCTTTCTTATCGAATCCGCTACTCTGTGTCTTTTTATCGGAGCATTCAGTCCATTTACATTTAAGGTTATTATTGATATGTATCTATTTATTGACATTTTTGTTTAGTATGGTTCTATTTTCCTTCCTATTTCTTCTACTAATTACAGCAGTCCTTTTAACATCTCTTGCAGTGCTGGTTTGGTGCTAATGTATTCCCTTAGCCTTTTTTTTTTTTTTTTTTTTTGTCTGAGAAGCTCTTTATTTGACCTTCTAATTTGAATGATAGTCTTGCTGGGTAGAGTAGTCTTGGATTCAGATCCTTGTTTTTCATGACCTTGATTACTTCATGCCTTTCTATTCTGGCCTGTAGTGTTTCTGCTGAGAAGACAGCTGATAGCCTTATGGGGGTTCCTTTGTAGGTAACCTGTTGCTTATCTCTTGCTGCCTTTAGGATTCTCTCTTTGTCTTTAATTTTTGGCATTTTAATTACTATGTGTCTTGGTGTGGGCCTGTTTGGGTTCTTCTTACTTGGGACTCTCTGTGCTTCTTGAACTTGAATGCCTTCTTTCTTCACCAAATTAGGGAAGTTTTCTGTCACTATTTCTTCAAATATAGTCTCTAACCCTTGTTCATTTTCTTCTTCTTCAGGGACTCCAATAATGTGAATATTATTACGTTTCCAGTTGTCCCACATTTCTCTTAAGCTGTCTTCCTGTTTTTTCATTGTTTTTTCCTTTTGGTTTTCTGATTGATTGATTTTTTTCTACCCTGTCTTCTAATTCACTGATCCGGTCCTCAGCTTCCCATACTCTGCTTTTAGTCCTTGCAATGTGTTCTTCGTTTCTGCTATGTCATTCTTCATGTCTTCTTCCTGCTTCTTAATTTCCACTTGGTTGGTTTTCAGTGTTTCTATGTCTTTGCTCATGGTGTTGATGTCTTTACTCATGGTGTTGATGTCTTTGCTCATGGTGTTCATGTCTTTACTCATGCTGTTGAGCTTCCTCAAGATCATGGCTCTGAATTCTAGCTCTGTTAACTTGCTTAACTCCATTTTGTTTATCTCATCTTCGGTGAAGGTCACTTGTTCTTTCATTTGGGATCTGTTTCTTTGTTTCACCATTTTGGCTATCTCAGTGCGTTTTGGAGCCTACCAAATTTTCCCTGTGGATGTTGGTGTTCTGCTGTTTGTGGCTCCCTCTACTGGGTTTGGATGAGCGTGGGAGGACCCACATTAAATACCACCATTGAGTCTTACTTTCCTGGGTAGATTTGCAAGCCCAGAAAAGGTTAAGTTATCCTCTAGCTTTTTGCCTAGAGGCTATTTGTTGTGGTTGCTTGAAGAGCCTTGGGTTTTCAGTTGAATGAAAACCTCCCTCAGGTGTTCAGAGTGAGAGGATTTCCAGAGGGTAGGGCAGATGCTGGTAGTTAATGAGCCTCAGTTTGCATTTCAATGGCTCACCAGGGTGTGGCTGGATCTCTGAAGGAGGGGCTGCTGCCTCTCCTCAGAGCTCTGGGATGGAGTAAGATGGCCAGGCCACAACTAAACAAAAGCTCTGAGCACCCTCCAAATCCTGAGTGTCCCCACACAGTTCCAGTCCAGTCTGCCCTCCCTCTGCTGGAGCCCAAGGTTAGTGGCTGTGGCTATTTTAGCGCTCTGTCCCAGCCCTCTGCATTGTGGAGCCGGCTCTGGCTTTAACCCCGAGGGTGGTGCGCTGCTCACAGCTAAGGCCGCTGCTGTCTGTGGGCTCCCAGCCCCCCTCTCATGCCTCCGCAATCCTACCAGGATCGATTCAGTGTCCCTGGTTGTATGGTCCTTGCAAGCTGCTTTTCTGTTGCTTTTTCCCGACGATTTGTCTTTATTTTAGTTGTAATTCCAGTTTGGTCCTGGGAGACGGTCTGTGTATCTTCCATTCACTCCACTGCCATTTTTCGAGCCCTCGGTAGACTGATTTTTAAGCTTGAACTCTTAACCGCTATCTTGTTTTGCCTTGAAACTCATTAAATACTGGAATTAATATATTAGAGAATTTATTTCTTTTCAGTCATTTTAATGTATTAAACTGAGGTAAATTCTAAAATATTGGGGGACCCCTCTGGTTATAAGGTTTTCAACTTTTGGTACTTTTTTAGGCAATTATTTGCTAAGCCTTTTCCCCCCTGTTGTCACCTTGCTCTTATTTCTAGCCTCATTTCTTATATTGTCCTACTTTGAGCCTTTTGAGAGCTTCATGGAACCTATTATTCAAAAAGCATAAAAAGGGATCCTAGTTAGTTTTTGTTTGTTCCTATTTTAATGGTGATTTAGGTTTGAAAACTTTTAATTATGTCATGAATAAGGAGCCCCTTTTTAGGACTAGAAGAAAACAATAACAGTGATTTTAATTTTTACCTTTAAAACAAGAAAGAAAGAATAAAATTATTTTTCAATTAAACACTCTATCTTGGCCTAAGTATTTAAGATAGTCAGTCTCTAAAGAATTTGGCTTCCCAGGAGTGTGAATGTCAAATTTATACCACACAATTCACTTGAGTTACAGCAAATTAGTTAAATGCATAATTTTACTCGATTTATATAATTTTATTTTTGTAGAAATGTAGTTATATGCATTTGTATGCTCTCTTTGCACCACAGACACATAATCATTTCTGTTAAATTAGCTGGAAATTCAATATTTTTTCATCATAATAGTAGTTGTTCAACTAAATTAATCCAATCCAAATTCCACTGATTCATTTGGTAAACAACAGAGTCACTTGAAAATGAGAAAACGAAAAGTGGAGGAATCATTATATAATAAACTGAGGTATTAATATTGCTGTTTTCTTTTTTTAAAGCTATATTTAGATATGAGAGTGCTTCGGTTTTCTACCTAGGTAGGCAATCTTTAATCACAGTTTCCCATTTGCCTCATTCAACCATAATCTGTGCAGCTTTACTGATTAGGTTTTTCATATATCTAACTCATAGTTCCCAAGCTAAACCTGGCAAAGGCAGGTACAACATAGGCTCCTTATTAATTAACTTTTTATTCTCCAAATCACGTGACTAGTAGGGCAATGACATAATACATCATCCAAACTTGGATGTTTTGTCTAGGACAAATGCTATATGGAATGGAACTCTGAGATAGTCAGCAAACAAGGACTGTTCTGAGCAAACCCTAGAGTTTTAGTTATAATTTTGCATTGTTCCTGCATCTCTTTCATTGATCCCTCCAGGATCTGGTTCCTTCAATCTTAGTGATTAGATAAGTATGTTGTGTCCAATTCTCAGTTCTTTCCATCTCCACCATACTGGCTTAATCCATTAACATGGAGTTTTTGCCTTGAACTTTACTCTCAAATTTTTTTCTGTTACCCTCTATGTTCAGTGCCAGAATTCTGCCAGGAACTTCAGCCTAAGACCTTGACATCTTACCATCTAAGAGGCTCAATAGCCTCTGCTTTTGTACTAAAATTTTATATTTAAACACCAACCGAGAGGCTGAGGCCTATCCCTTCTGACTTGTCACCTCCCTGAGACTCAGAGCACTGCACATCCTTATTTCTATTGTTATTGTACTCTAAAAACCTGGATATAGTATCCATAATAATATTTTCTTTCTTTCTTTTCTTTTTTAAAAGATTTTATATTTATATTTATTTATTTATTTTTAACTCTTAGCCTATCTTGATTTTATTTTTAAAGTGCAACTTGACAACATATAAGTCTTGCTTTTTTAATTTTATAAATCTTTATTTTATTATTATTTTTTATTGTTGAAAATATTACAGATGTCCCCTTTTTTTCCCCATTGACCCCTCCTTCCCACTCACACCCCAGTCCTGCCTTCCACAGCCTAATGTCTGTGTTGATTGGTTGTGCATATATGCATATAAGTTCTTTGGTTTATCTCTTCCCTCCTCTCCCACACTCCATTCTTCTGAGGTTTGTCTGTCTGTTCCCTACTTCCATGATTCTGGATCTCCTTTGGTCTACAGCTTATTTTGTTCATTATGTTCCACAAATAAGTGAGATAATGTGGTACTTTTCTTTCTCTGATTGGCTTATTTCACTTAGCGTAATACTCTCCAGGTCCCTCCATGTCGTCTCAAACTGTAAGAGATCTCTCTTACTTACAGCTGCACAGTATTCCATTGTGTAAATGTACCACTCTTTTTTCACCCACTCATCTGCTGATGGGCACTTGGGCTGTTTCCAGATCTTAGCTATTGCAAATAGTGCTGCTATGAATATAAGGGTGCATATATTCTTCCTGATTGTTAATTTCAGGCTTCTTAGGATATATTCCAAGAAGTGAGATCACTGGATCAAATGGCAGTTACATTTTTAATTTTTGAGGAAACACCACATTGTTTTTCATAGTGGCTACACCATTCTGCATCCCACCAGCAGTGTGCTAGCATATTATTTTCTCCACATCCTCACCAGCATCTCTTGTTTGAAGATTTGTTGATGGCTGCCATTCTGGCAGGTGTGAGGTGATATCTCATAGTAGTCTTAATTTGCATCTCTCTGATGATTAGAGATGATGAGCAATTTTTCATATATCTACTGACCTTTTTTATGTCCTGTTTGGAGAAGTGTCTATTCAGGTCCTCCACCCATTTTTAATTGGATTGTTTGTCTTCCTTTTGTTGAATTTTATGAGTACTCTATATATTTTGGATATTAACCTCTTCTCTGATGGATCATTGACAAATATGCTCTCCCAGAGAGTGGGTTCCCTTTCCATTTTGATGCTGGTTTCTTTTGCCATGCAGAAATTTTTAAGTTTGATGCAGTCCCATTTATTAATGTTTCCCTTTGTTTCCCTTGCTCTAGGTGATATATTAGTGAAAATTCCACTACATATGATTTTTTTGCCTACTTTTTCTGCTAGGATTTTATGGTTTCACAGGATACATTTAAGTATTTTATCCATTTTGAGTTTATTCTTGTGTATGGTATAAGTTGGTGGTCTAATTTCATTTTTTTGCATATAGCTGTTCAGTGTTCCCAGAACCATTTAGTGAAGACCCTGTCTTTTCTCCATTGTATGCTCTTGCCTCCTCTGGTGAATATTAATTGTGCATACTGTCTTGGGTCAATATCTGGGTTCTCTGTTCTGTTCCATTGATCTATATGTCTGTTCTTGTGGCAGTACCAGGCTGTTTAATTACAACGGTTTTGTTGTATAACTTGATATCTGGAATTGTGATCCTTCTCACTTTGTTCTTCTTTTTCAAAAATGCTGTGGCTATTGGGGTTTTTTATGGTTCCATATAAATTTTTGGAGTGTTTGTTCTAGATCTGTGAAATATGCTATTGTTATGGCAATAGGGATTGCATTGAATCTATAAATTGCTTTCAGTTGTATGGACATTTTAATATTGATTTTTCCAATCCATGAACATGGTATATCTTTCCACTTTTTATATCTTCTTCTATTTCTTTTTTCAATGTCTTGCAGTTTTCTGAGAAGAGTTCTTTTACCGGCTTGATTAAGTTTATTCCTAGGTATTTTAATTTTTTAGTAGCAATAGTAAATAGGATTTTTGTTTGTTTGTTTCCCTTTCCGACTGTTTAGTATTGGTGTATAAGAATGCCATTCATTTCTGGATGTTAATTTTGTATCCTGCTACTTTGTCAAACTCATTTATTAAATATACTTGATTTTTGATGGATATTTTAGGTTTTTTTTTTTATGTACAATATCATGTAATCAACGAATAGTGACAGTTTTAATTCATCCTTTCCAATTTTGATCCCTTTATTTTTTTCTTCTTGTCTAATTGCTGTGGCTAAGACTTCCAGTCTATGTCAAATAAGAGTGGTGGAAGTGGGCATCCCTGTCTTGTTCCTGTTCTTAAGGGAAATGCTTTCAGTTTTTGCCCACTGAGTGTGATGTTGGCTGTAGGTTTTTCATATATGGCCTTTATTATGTCGAGATATGATCCCTCTATTCCCACAATACTGAGCATTTTTATCAGAAATCGGTGCTGGATTTTGTCTAATGCTTTTTCATTGCCTATTGATATGATCATATGGTTTTTATCTTTCATTTTGTTTATGTGGTGTATCACATTTATTGAATGTGAATATTTTACCAGCCTTGCATTCCTGGGATGAATTCCACTAGGTCATGGTGAATAATTTTTTTAATGTATTGCTGGATCCAATTTGCTAATAGTTTGTTAAGGATTTTGGCATCTACGCTCATCAGGGATATTGGCCTGTAGTTTTCTTTTCTTTGTAGTGTCTTTATCAGGTTGTGAAATTGGAATTATGCTGGCCTCATGAAAAGTGTTTGGAAGTCTTCCTTCTTGAATTTTTTGGAATAGTCTGAGGAGAATGAGTGTTAGTTCTTCTTTGAATGTTCAGAAAAACTCACTCATGAATCCATCCAGGCCCAGGCTTTTGTTTGCTGGGAGTTTATTGATTACAGCTTCAAGTTCCTTAGTTGTTATTGGTTGGTTCAAGTTTTCTATCTCTTCCCGGTTCATTTTTGGGAGACTGTGTGATTTTAGAAATTTGTCCATTTCACATAGATTGTCCAATTTGTTGGCATATAATTGTTCATAGTGTTTTTTAACAATGCTTTGTATTTCTGTGCTGTCAGTTATTATTTTCCCTCTTTTGTTTCAGATTTTGTTTATTTGGGTCTTCTCTCTTTGTTTCTTCATGAGTCTAGTTAAGGGTTCTTCAATCTTTTTTATCTTTTCAAAGAACCAATTCTTTGTTTCTTTGATCTTTACAATTTTTTTTTAGTCTGTATGTTTTTTATTCCTGCTCTGACCTTTACTATTTCCTTCATTCTACTTGCTCTGGGGTTTTCTTTTTGTTTGCTTTCTAGTTCTTTAAGTTGTAGGGTTAGATATTCAATTAGAAATTGTTCTTGTTTCTTAAGGTAGACCTGTATTACTATGAACTTCCCTCTCGGGACTGCTTTCACTGGGACCCACAGATTTTGAGTTGTTTTGTGTTCATTTTCACTGGTTTTCAGGAAGCTTTTTATTTCTTCCTTGATCTCTTTGCTAACCCATTCATTGTGTAATAAATAACATGCTATTTAGCCTCCATGTCTTTGAATGTTTTTGAGTGTTTTTAATGTAATTGATTTCTAGTTTCATGACATTGTGATCTGAGATGATGCTTGATATGATTTAAATCTTCTTGAACTTGTAGAGAATTAGTTTGTATTCTAACATGTGGTCTATCTTTGAGAATGTCCCATGTGCACTTGAGAAGATTGTGAATTCTGCGTTTTTGTAATGTAATTTTCTGTATATACCTATTAAATCCATTTGATCTAATGTATCACTTAGAGTCTGTTTTCTTGTTAATTTTTGTCTAGAGGATCTGTCCAGTGATGTCAGCAGAGTGTTGAAGTCCCCTGCTATGATTATATTGCTGTCGATTTCTCCTTTGAAGTCCTCCATAAGTTTCTGAATATATTTTGGTGGTCCTATATTGGGTGCATATATGTTTACTAAAGTTATATTCTCCTGTTGGATCAATTCTTTCAATATTAAGTAGTGGCCTTCTTTGTCTCTAGTTATGACCTTTATTTTGAAGTCAATTTTATCAGATATGAGTATTGCTACACCAGTTTTTCTTCTTTTTCCTTTCCATTTGCTTGGAAAATTTTTTTCCATCTCTTAACTTTCAACCTATGTGAGTTTTTTGCTGTGAGGTGGTTCTCTTGTCAACAACATATATATGAATCATGCTTTCTTATCCATTCAGCTAGTCTGTGTCTTTTGATTGGAGCATTTAATCTTTTTACATTTAAAGTTATTATTGATATGTACTTATTTATTGTCATTTTTGTTTATTCTAGTTATGTTTCTTTCCCTATTTTTCTGATTATTACAGCAGTCCTTTTAACAATTCTTGCAGTGTTGGTATGGTGCTAATATATTCCCTTAGCCTTATTTTGTCTGAGAAGCTCCTTATTTCACCTTCTATTTAGAATGATAGCCTTGCATGATAGAGTAGTCTTGGATTGAGATCCTTGTTTTTCATTACCTTAAATATTACTTGCCATTCCCTTCTGGCCTGTAGTGTTTCTGTTGAGATTTTAGCTGATAGCCTTATGGGGGCTCCATTGTAGGTAACCTGTTTCTTAACTTTTGCTGCCTTTAGGATTCTCTCTTTGTCTTCAATTTTTGGCATTTTAATTATGATGTGTCTTGGTGTGGGCCTCTTTGGGTTCTTCTTACTTGGGGTTCCCTGTGCTTCTTGAACATGTATACCTTGTCCTTCACCAAATTGGGGAAGTTTTCTGTCACTATTTCTTCAAATATATTCTCTAACCCTTGCTCATTTTCTTCTTATCCTGAATTCCTATGATGCAGATGTTGTTATATTTCATATTGTCCCACAGTTCTTTTAAAGTGTCCTGTTTCTTCATTGTATTTTCTTTTTGTTTCTCTGATTGAGTGATTTTTTTCTACCCTGTCTTTTAATTCACTGATCTGATCCTCAGCTTCCTCTACACTGCTGGTTAAACGTTCCAGTGTGTTCTTTATTTCTGCTGTGTCATTCTTCATTTCTGCTAGGTGGTTTTTCATTTCCAATTGGTTGATTTTCATTGTTTCTATATCTTTATTCGTACTGTTGAACTCTTTACTCATGTTGTTAACTTTTCTCATATTCATTACTCTGAACTCTCTCTACCTCTGACAGCTTGCTTAATTTCATTTCATTTATCCCATCTTCTGTAGAATTCTCTTGTTCTTTCATTTGGGATTTGTTTCACCATTTTGGCTCTCTCAGTGATTTTTGGAGTCTGCCAAATTTGCCCTGTGGGTGTTGGCATTCCACTGATTGTGGCTCCCTCTACTGGGTTTGGATGACTGTGGGAGGGCCCACGTTAAACAGCTATGTCGTCTTACTTTCCTGGGTAGATTCACAGGCCAAGCAAAGATTTTGTTATCTTCTATGTTTTGTCTGCAGGCTATTAGTCTCAGTTACTTGATGTGCTTGGATTTTAGCCCTCAGCTAAATGAAAAATCCCTCAGGTGAACAGGGTAAGAGGATTTCCAGCAAGTGGGCAATTGCTTTCTCCTGGGTTAAAGTTGCTTTGATAAGAAAGTGGTTTCTCTGGTGTGTATTGTTAGCTCAGTGCAAGGGTCTGGCCTCTGCCTTCACAGCTCAGTCCCCAGATCCACAGGGTGGTGTTAAATTTTTGAGGCAGGGATAGTTGCTTCTTCCCCAGGCTAAAACTTAGGGCTACTTGACAGAGATAGCTACTGAAGCCATGTGGGAGTGACTCAGCATAGGAACTCAGGGCTCAGCCTTCACAGCTCAGTCTTCAGAGCCAGGACTGCTAGCACTGGGAGCCAGGTCCAAATTTCAAGAGACTTGGTTTTTGTTTTTTTTCCTCCTTGCTTGTTGGAAGACTCTAGCTGTTAATGAGCCTCAATTTTCTCCAGCCATGTGGTATTAATTTCCTGAGGGAGGGGCCGTTGCTTCTCCCCATAGCTCTGAGAAGGGACTCTTTGAGTAAGATGGCTACTGTCCTATGAAGAAGTGATTTGGCATAAAACTTCTGGTGTCCTCCTTCCCAGTTCTCTCCCCAGTGCCACGAACCCCCAACTCTCTTCACATAATTCCAATCCAGTCCACCCTCCCTCTGCCAGAGCTCAAGGTGAGTGGCTGTAGCTGATTTAGTGCACTATCCCTTCTGGGAAGTGCCGGTGTTCCCAGCACTTCTGCTCTTATGAATTCCTATGCCAGGTGTTATGTGGGAGCCTTTCCCTGCTTCACCACTTTGTGCTGAGGAGCTTCCACTCTCTGCTGTGGAGCTGGCTTGAGGTTTTAATCCCCAACTTATCTGAGGGAGCTGCTCACAGCTAAACAGCCCTCAGCTGCTCCCCGGGAGTACCCAACCAGCCCTCCTATGCCTCCACAGCTCCTACCAGGCTTGATTTGTCCTCTTTCCGTCCCTGGTTATCAGGGTTCTCTCCAGCTGTTCTTCACTTGGTTTTTCCTGATGACTTGTTTTTATTTTAGTTTTAATTCCAGTTTGGTCCTGGGAGATGGTCTGTGTAGCTTCCATTCACTCTACTGCCATTTTTAAGATCTATTTATATTTATATTTAAAGAGAAGAAGGGAGAGGGAGAGAGAAAGGGGAACATCAATGTGTGAGTGAAACATTGGTCTTCTGCCTCCATCCCCTACTGGGAATCCAGCCTGCAACCTGGGCATGTGCCCTAACTGGGAATCAAACTGACAATCTTTGGGTGGATGGGGTGATACCCAACCAACTGAGCCATACCAGCCAGGGCTGAACACTTTCTTTATGTTCACATATGCTCCTATGCTTCTGGTTTCTGAGAATTTTACATCTGTATTTGCAGGGTAACACTCTTTAGGTAGTTCTTTCCTTATTTTTTACCCATCACTTTTTTAGTAAGTTTAATCAAATATTACTCTTTCTCTCATGCTCCATATATGGCCTGTGTAGTCTTGAGAGGATCATCATTCTGCTCACCAGAGTGGCAAATTTTACTATGGACTTTCTCTGTAAGACTGTGGTAGACAAATTTGGGACATAGGGATTGAATATAATTTTGTTCATAGCATTCCTGAACTGAAGGGATTTGTTTACCTGTGAGCATCCAAGCCCAATAAGATGTGAAAAGGAGTTTGTTTGCAGCAAAATAAATTAATAAATAAAAGTTTATTTAAGGACATGGCACTAAGGTCAGAGACAAAGTTGAGCTAATGGCCTAAAACCTGAAAACATGGTTCCCCGATGGGTTCTTTTTTTTTTTTAAATATGTTTTTATTGATTTGAGAGAGAGAAGAAGGGAGAGGGAGAGAAGAGTGAGAAACATTATTAGGCTGCCTCCTGCACAACCTCTACTGAGGACTGAGCCTGCAACTCAGGCATGTGCCCTGACTGGTGATTGAACTGGTGACCCCTTGGTACATGGGGTGATGTTCAACCAACTGAGCTATAGTGGCCAGGACACCAATGAGTTTTATAGGGGAAAAATCACTGTTCATGGTAACTAAAGAAGTTATGGTCCTGGGTTCTATTACTTGGTCAGGGTCAAGGTAGGGGGTAGTTGATTATTACAACATGTCCTGATATCAGTCATGGCATTATTCTTTCTGGTTTTGCAAGGATGACTGGTAGGGTCATTCTGCCTTCATGCACCTGGGACTGTAACATAACTGAGGTCAATATGTTATCTTTAGTTTGACTAAAACTCTGTTTTCTTGATTCACAGACCTTAAGCTTTGTTCTTTAAGATAGTTTAATGCTGTCCAGAACCTAATTGTTCTGAGGCCTTATTAAGGGAGTCAACATGCAGTATGTGCAAAGGTGGAAGAATCCGGTTGAAAGGAGGAAAGTGAGTCATGATGTTGTTAGGCTGGACAAAGCTGGTTTTGGTTAAGGAAAAAGTCATATTAAAGAAATAAAGTCCCTGTGTTGTTACAATGGTCAGATGAATTATAAAAGATTGGAAGCAAGATTCATGAGAATTATGTCACTCCAGCAAAGAGATAAAGAACCAAAATGAAGATAGTGAAAAAAGTTGGGAACTAATTTCATAGAGGCATTGTATCAGTTAAATTTTACTGATGGTAGACAAAATAAATGAACTCAAAAATATAGGTGAAAAACACTTGTTTGAAGGATATTGGAGTTCTATGTAGAAAAGAAAGAAAAGCTATATAGCTGTAACATACTTGGCTCCTGGTCTTTCAGGACTGAGGCCTTCATTCCCCTTCATGCATCATGTTGGAAGCTGACAGCTCTCAACCAATACCCTGTCTGCGAATTGAACTGCCTGAAGAAAGCCACCTTCTCAGGAGCATGATTTTGATTAAAGGTATTCTCTTAGGATTCCCAAAGATGGCTGCAGTGAATCTGGAGGCTGAGGGCCCTTAATCCCAACCAGGGACCAGATTTACAACTAAAATACTTTCCAATCAACTTGAAAAAGCAGGTGGTGTGCAGCTTATTGGACATATATCTAAGGAGCACTGAAGAAACCATGTAGAGACTGGTAAGAGAAGAGGAGTTGTGGAAAGGGGGACTCCCCTGGAGCAGGTGAGGTGGGCCTCAGCCCAAGTGATAATAGGCTGCAAAGCTCCCTTCCCTTGCAAGTGTGGAGTCTCAACTCCACTCAGAGATCCCAAACCCAGAGCAGCAGAGAAGGAAAGAAGAGCCCACATAACATCGGGCAGAGGGAACGAGAGAAATTTGGTCTGTCTGGGAGACTGGGAATGCATCTTTCCAGTGAAGAAGTATTCTTATCATTAGCATCTCCAGCTTGAGAAGTTTTTGTGGGCTCTGACTTCTGCAAAGGCTGCCCTGTGGTGTTTGGGTCCAGTGAAGTGGTCCACGGGCTATACCCAGCAGTGACTTTAAGTGACACTTTTCTTTTTTGAAAGGCCTTAGGCACAGCCCCAGTCAGTGACTAAACAGTTTGGTATGGGGAAAGAGGGAAAGGCTTCACCTCAAGTACAGGGTCAACTCACCCCAAACCTGTGGAGCCTGTCAGGTTTCTCCCTTCTGCTGGGTAGGCAGCACAAGATAGCAGTGCATGTGGGGGATTATGGGCTCACACTGAGGAGAGTTTGGAGCATGAGTGGAGCTGGGAATTTTGGCCCTCATTTAGCTGAGAACAGCCACATGGAGAGATCATAGTCCTGGGCCAGGCTAATTTTCTAACCCCTCTAGCTTAGACTGGTTCCATGCATCACTGGGATTGTTGGACTGTGTCCCCAGGGAGGCTTCCATCTGGGAGACAGCTAGGATAGTGCTGGGCTCTGTGTCTGCATGGTAGGGAAGCTGATCTAAGCTCCCTGTGAGTTTTCCCAGGCAGCCATGGGAAGGATAGGTAGAACCCATCTCTCCCTCCAGCAGGCTGAAAACATCACCCTCAACAAAGGACTGGTTCGTTGAGCTCTGTGAAGTCCTGGATACCCACACTGAACACAGTTCTGAGGGAAACAGGAGAGTGGCTCAGAGCAGGACATTCCAAGTGTGAGACCCTCAGAAGCGATTGTCTTGGAATGGGGAGAAGTGCTTAGCCCATCTCCTGAGGGCTAGGCCTGAAACATCCTCAAACTAAGACTCTTTTGATCAATCCCCCTGGGCCCAGGGCAGTGGAAACTGCTGCTGCAGAGAAGACTTCAGGCTGTACCAAACCTGAATCTACAGTAAGACCCCTGAGGGGAAATTACAATTGGAGTCTCTGGTAGAGACTGAGGAGTTTGACTTTGAAACAGAGACTAGTGTCCCCTCATTGAGTTCCTAACTATGTAATCTGCAAGCAGAGGGCCCACTAGCCTTAGCTAGGCTATCCTAGGTCCACCCTAAACAGTCTCTTCAGAGAGATATGGAGTAAGACCAGGCAACCTCAAGGAGCAAACAGAGTAGCCGAGAGGTGGAGGCGAACCTCAGGGAGCCTGGATCTGACCACAGATCTATCCCCAGCTCTAAGTTAAAAGAGGCTGACCCATTTACATGGATTGGTTCCTCTCACAAACACACAGGTCTAGCCGATGCAGGCAAAAACAGTGAATAGAGTGGTAACTACACACAGGGAGCACAAGGATTGTTACATGTAATGTCTGACAGCATCCTGCATCTGAAATCCACCCAAAAGGTGATGTTTGCAGCCTGCAGGAGGAGTCAGAACCAACACAATGAGTTGTGGGCCTAAGACCACACCAGAACTCTACCTAACTGGACACACAGACTGGACACCCAAAAGTGGATCTTGGAAGGCTCCATAGCATGCTGTGAACAACTGTGCTTTGTGGGGCAACCTCTGCACAGCACCTCATACATAGTGATAAAGGTTTACTTCTATAAATACCCAGCCTGAAGGGTTAACAATTGCACCGCTGAGCCTATCAAGACACCATGAGATTGCAACTGAACAGTACTTTGCATGCCTGGGGTGGGGTTGAGCCTCATGGTCATCCAGCCTGAGAGTTGATCATAACTACAAAAAGGCCATCAGCAATCAAGACCCAAACACAACTGGGGAGTCCAAACAATCCACACAAGAAACATTCCTAGAGCACCCAGCTCAGGAGATCAAGGAGACTGTACCCGTGAAGGCCACAGGACACCTACTACAGAAGGCCACTCCACCAAGACTGGAAGTCATAGCAGTACTATCTAAGACATAGAAACAAACAAAAAGAAACAGACCAAATGGGGAGACAAGGAAACAGGCCCCAAATGAAAGAACAAGAGGAAACTCCAGAAAAAGAGCTAAATGAAATGGAGGCAAGCAATTTATTAGATAGAGAGTTCAACATAATGGTTATAAGGATGCTCAATGAACTTAGGGAGAACAATACAGCATAAAGAAGGATTTAGAAACCATGCAAAATAACCAGGTGGAAATGAAGAATGCCATATTTGAAATACAAAATTCACTGGAAGGAGTAGTCAGTACTGGATGAGGCAGAGGATCAAATTAGTGAATTAGAAGACAAAATAGAAAAACAAATCACTCAATCAGAACAGAAAACAAACAACATAATTAAAAAGAAGGAGGATAGTTAAAGGGAACTTTGGGACAATATGAAACATAACAACATCTGCATCATAGGGCCACCGGAAGGAGAACAAAGTGAGCAGGGGATAGAGAACCTGTTTGAATGAATAATGACAGAAAACTTGCCTGACCTGGTGAAGGAAAAGGTCACACAAATTCAGGAAGCACAGAGAGTACCAAAAAAATAAACACAAAGAGTTCCACATCAAGACACATCATAATTAAAATGGCCAAGATTAAACATAAAAAAAGAATCTTAAAGACAGCAAGAGAAAACAGTCAATTACTTACAAGGAAGTTCCCAATAAGGCTGTCAGCTATTTTTCTCAGCAGAAACAATTCAGGCCAGAAGCAACTGGCATGAAGTTCTCAAAGTAATAAAAAGCAAGAACCGTCCGGCCAGTGTGGCTCAGTGGTTGAGCATCGACCCATGCACCAAGAGTTCGCTGGCTTGATTCCCGGTCAGGACACATGCCCAGGTTGTGGGCCCAATCCCCAGTGCGGGGCATGTAGGAGGTGGCCAGTCAATGTTTGCTCTCATTGATGTTTCTATCTCGCTCTCCCTTTCACTTAATCTCTCTCTAAAATCAATAAAGGAAGAAAAATAGAAAAAAAAAAAAAAAGGCAAGAACCTGCAACCAACACTGCTCTATCTAGCAAGGCTATCATTTAAAATAGAAGGTGAAATAAAGAGCCCAAACAAAAATATACTAAAGGAGTTTATTACCAGAAAATCATCATTGCAAGAAATGCTAAAGGGACTGCTGTAACAAGAAAAAATATATATACAAAGAGAACATAACTAAAATATATATATCAGTAAATAAGTACCTATCAATAATAACCTTAAATGTAAATGGATTAAATGCTTCAATCAAAAGACATAGGGTAGCCAAATGGATAAGAAACCATGACCCATATATATGCTGTTTATGAGAGATCCACCTCAGAACAAAAGGTACAAAATGGCTGAAAGTGAAGGGATGGAAAAAATATTCCATAAAAATGGGAAAAAAAAAAGCTAGGGTAACAATACTGATATCTGACAAAATAGAATTCAAAACAAAGCCATAGCAAGAGACAAAAAGGCCACTATATTATAATAAAAGGATTGCTCCAACAGGAGGTTATACCCTTATACATGTATATGCAACCAATATAGGAGCACCTAAATGTGTGTCTTTGTATGTGTGTGTATATGTGTGTGTGTGTGTGTGTGTGTGTGTATATATATATATATATATTCAAATAACATTTGGTGGACTTTTAAAGGAGACATCAACAGCAATACAGTCATAGGAGGGGATTTTTAATATCCTACTGTCATCAATGGATAGATCTTCCAGACAAAAAATTAACAAGGAAAGAGTGACCTTAAATGACACATAAGATCAGAGGGATTTAATTGATATTTACATGACATTTCATTCTAAACCAGCAGAATACACAGTCTTCTCAAGTGCACATGGAACATTCTCAAAGATAGACCACATGTTATGACACAAAAGAACACTCAATAAATTTAAGAAGATTGAAATCATATCAAACATCTTCTTTGACCACAACAGCATGAAACTAGAAATAAACCATCATAAAAACTCAGAAATACTAAAAAAATGAAAGCTAAATAGCATGTTATTTAATAATGAATAGGTTACCAATGAGATTAAGGAAGAAATAAAAAATTATCCTACATCTAAAATAATTTTAAAAAGAATAGCTGGAATAGCCCAGAAGGAAAGAAATAATAAAGATCAGAGCAGAAGTTAATGACAGAAATTAAACAAACAAATAAAAAACAACAAAAGATCAATGAAACCAAAATCTGGTTCTTAGAATGGATAAACAAGATTGATAAACCTTTAAACAGAGTCATCAAGAAACAAGGAAAATGAATCCAAATAAATATAATCAGAAATGAAAGAGGAGAGGTAACAACTGGCATTACAGAAATACAAAATAGTGCAAGAAAATATTATGAACAACTATATACCAACAAATTGGACAACCTGTGTGAAATAGACAAATTCCTAGAAACATACAATCTTCCAAAACTTAATCAGGAAGAAGTAGAACACCTGAATAGTTCAATAACAACTATAAAATTGAAGCATTAATAAAAAATCTTCCAGCAAACAAAAGTCTTGGACCAGATGGCTTCACAGGTGAATTTTACCAAACATTCAAAGAAGAACTAATACCTATCCTCCTCAAACTATTCCAAAAAATTCAAGAGGAGGGAAACTTCCAAGCTCTTTTTGCAAGGCTAATATTATCCTAATACCAAAACCCGAAAAAGACACAACAAAGAAAAAAATTGTAGGCCAATACCTCTGATGAATATAGATGCTATAATCCTCAACAATATATTAGCAAATCAGGTCCAGCAATGCATTAAAAAATCATACACAATAATCAAGTGGGATTTATTCCAGGGATGCAAAGTTGGTACAATATATGCAAATCAATCAATAAATGTGATACATCACATAAAAAATATGAAAGATAAGAATATATGATTAAATCAATAGATATAGAAAAAGCATTTGATAAAATCTAGCACCAATTTACAATAAAAACTCTTAGCAAAGTGGGAATAGAGGGTTCATATCTCAACATAATACAGGCCATATATGTAAAGCCTACAGCTAACATTATACTCAATGAGAAAAAAACTAAAAGCCTTTTCCTGAAAGTTTGCATTTACCACTCTTATTCAACATAGTACTGAAAGTTGTAGCCATAGTGATCAGACAAGAAGAAATGAAAGGGACCCAAACTGGAAAAGAGAAAGTAAAACTCACTATTTTCAGTTGACAAGATATTGGACGTGGAGAACCCTAAAGACTCCACCAAAAATCTACTAGATTTAATGCATACATTTGGCAAAGTTGCAAGATATAAAATCAACACCCAGAAATCCTTGGCATTTTAATACAGTAATAATGAACTCTCATAAAGATAAACTAAGAAAATAACCCTACTTACTATTGTATCAAAAAAAATAAAATAAAATAAGGTAACTAGGAATAAATTTAATCAAGGTAGTAAAAGATCTGTACTTGGAGAACTATGACATTGAAGAAAGAAATTAAGGAAGAAGCATACACCATGTTTATGGATTGGAAGAATTAACATCATTAAAATGCCCAAGCTACCAAAACACTGTATAGATTCAATGCCATTCCTATAAAAATACCAATGCCATATCTCACAGAATTAGAAAAAAATATAGTAAAAATTAACATGGAACCAAAAGAGACCCTAAATAGCTGCAGCAATCTTGAGAAAGAATAACAAAGTTGGAGACATCACAATACCAAATATCAAACTATACTACAAGACCATTGTAATCAAAAAAGCCTGGTCCTGGCATTATAACAGGCATATAGACCAATAAAACACAACATAGAGCCTAGAAATCAAGCCTTGCCTTTATGATCAATTAGTATTTGACAAAGGAGGCAAGAACATACAATGGAGCAAAGACATTCTCTTTAATAAATGCTGTTGGGAAAATTGGACAGCTACATGCAAAAAAAAAAAAGGAAGAAACTGGACCACCAACTTACACCATACACAAGAATGAACTCAAAATGGATAAAAGACTTAAATGTAAGTTGCAAAATCATAAAAATCCTAGAAGATAACATAGGCCATAAAGTCTCAGACATCGTTCACAGCAATACATTTGCCAATATGTCTCCAAGGGCAAGGGAAACTCAGGAAAATATAAACAAATATATCAAACTTAAAAGCTTCTGCACAGCAAATGAAACCATCAGAAAAGTGAAAAGTGAATCCATTGAATGGGAGAACATATTCATCAATGAAACATCTGATAAAGGGTTAATTTCCAAAATATATAAAGAACTTATACAACTCAACATCAGGTAGACAAACAATTCAATTGAAAATTGGGCAAAGGACCTGAAGAGACACTTCTCCAAAGAGGACATACAGATGGCCGATAGTATATGAAAAAATGCTCAAGGTCACTAATATCAGAGAGATGCAAATAAAAACTACAATGAGGTATCACCTCACACCAGCAAGTGCTGTCGAGGATGTAGAGAAAAGGGAATGTAGCTGGAATGTCGAGGATGTAGCTGGTGGGAATGCAGACTGGTGCAGCCACTTGGGAAAACAGTGTGCAGTTTCCTCAAAAAATTAAAAATGGAACTGCCTTTGATCCAGTGATCCCACTTCTGGGAGTATATCCTAAGAATCCCACAACACCAACTCTAAAGAATATATGCACCCCTATGTTTATAGCAGCATTATTTATTTAGCCAAGATCTGGAAACAGCCCAGATACCCATCAGTAAATGAGTGGAAAAAAGTTGTGGAATATTATGATGGCTGTAAAAAAGAAGGAAGTCTTACTCTTTGTGGATGCATGAATGGACCTGGAGAGTATTAAGCCAGTCAGAGAAGGACAAATACCATATGATCTCACTAATAGGTGGATTCTAATGAACAAAATAAACTGATGAAGAAAATGAAACCAGAGGGATGAATACATAAAACAGACTGGCTGATTCCCAAGGGAAGTGGGGTGGGGGTGACTAGATAAAGAAGGTGAAGGAAATAACAATATATATGCATACCCCATGGACATGGACAATAATTTGGTAAAGGACAAGGAAGGGGTAAGTGGGAATAGGTGGAGGTAAGCAAAGGGGGGGAGGGGTTCCTGCAATAATATCAACACTAAAAATATATTTACTTGAAAATACATTAATTAAAAAAAGAAAAAAGTTCTCTTTTTAGCCAAGTTTAATTTCTATCCAATGACAGCTTGCCTCGTTTTGGGATACCTCTACATTCAGAGCCATTCTAGCTCCAGGGTTTTCTGTAGGGTTGATTAAGGACTCTGTTGCAAAGGCACTGCAGCCTAACCATTTCCTTCTCAATCTGCATCATTTTACTTCCTTACAGATAGGTGTTGATTCCAAGGACAATCCTGTGGAGAATAGCATTTATTTACAGCTTTATGAAAAAAGTCTATTTTTACCTTGAGTGATATTTGGATGTGTGACTGGGAATCTTGGCCAAGATAAGGGCAGGAGGATTCTGTTAAAAGTCTGAAATTTCCCTGATAACACCTAGTGTCAGTTATCAGAGAAGTTTCAGATTCCTTGATGGTTTCCAAATGGCTTAAACAATTAAGCAGCCTGTTTTGACTACATGACAGAGGGGCATAAAAACCCTTTCTGGAACTTTCTTTGCTTTGAGCTCTTCCAAAAACAAGATTTCTCACACAGATATTTGTTCAATTCAGATACAAAGCACAGTGTATATGCATATAAGGACCTGTGGGAGTTAATATCTGCATGTTTTCTTTACTGCCATGTGCTCTCTCTTGCAGCACTATATCTTTTTTTCTTTTTTTTTAATCCTCACCTGAGGATATTTTTCTATTTATCTTCAGATAGAGTGGAAGGGAGGGAGAGAGAAGGAGAGGGAGAGAAACATCCATGTGAGAGGGACACATCGAGTGGTTGCCTCCTGCACCACAACTGAGGTGTGCCCTTGACCAGAATCAAACCTGTGACTCATTGGTCTGCTGGCTGATGCTCTAACTGCTGACCCAAACCAGCCAGGGCTACCTTTAAATTAAATCCTTACATGATATGCTTTGTGGCGTCTGTGAGTCCTTTTAATACCTATACATGGGAAATCTGTGAAATTTCTCAATAAACTTCCAAAATACAGATCTTAGTCTCAAAGTCTGTTTTCTAGGAAACCCTGAACTATAAAAATAACAAAGTTTGAAAAGTGTAGCAATGGGATTAACTCTGGAGTTTTCAATAGCAGGAAAGTGGTGATTACCTACATAGGATCCTTTAGCCTCCTTTCATCTTTTGTGTCTTTGTTATGGGTTAAATTGTGTGCCCCCCCGCCCCAATTTATATATTAAAGTCCTAACCCCCAGAATCTCAGAATGTGATTTTGTCTGGAAATAGATCATAGCAGGTATAATAAATTAAGATGAGGTCATACTTGAGTATGGTTGACCCCTAATCCAATATGCCTGGTATTTTTATACAAAAGAGAAATTGGACACAGAGAGATAATGCCATATGAAGATAAAAGTAGATAAAGTGATATAGCATAAGGCAAGAAAGATTGACAGAAAAAGCATCACAAGCTAGGAAAAAGGCATGGTACAAATTTCTTGTTCACAGCTCTCAGAAGGATCTAACCCCATCATTGCCTTGATCTTAGACTTCTAGTTTTCTAAACTCTAAGATAATAAATTCATGTTGTTTAAGTTCCGTGGTTTATGGTACTTTGTTACAGTAGCCCTAGAAAACCAATATAGTCTTTGTACAAGATTCAAATCCTCAGGAAGGTAATTAAGATTTTTTTCAATGATCAAAGAAACAAAATATTTGCTACATCAGATGACAGGACCATAAAAGTGTCAAAAATGACTTTGAGATTTCCGTCCTATAACAAGTTTTATAGATAATACAATGTTTTATGTATTTGAGATTGTGATATTGATGATATATCCATGTGGAGATGTCCAGCAAGGGATTAGAAATTTAGGTTTAGAACCTGAAAAAGAGAATAAAGGTCGAAATGTACATATGAGGATAATTTTTATAGAGGTAATGTTTGAAGAATTTGGATTTTTAATCTTTAACTGTGGCTTGGACCAGAAGCGAGCCAACTATCACTTAGAGGTGGTGCTATAGCAAGGTTGTGATTGTTTCTTTGGGCAGTACTAAGGAAGTTGAAGAGAAACAACCACTGCAGGTCAGAAATTAAAGTTTTCAGGCCGGGTAAGGAAGAGAGTAATTTACCCTAAAAAGTTCTAGTGCCAAATTTTAGAGCGAGAAATAATGTGGACTTCAAAAACTTGGAGTCAAGGACAAAAGTAGAAAATGGAGAGAAAAATTTAGTAGAAAAGTTATATTAAAATTAGTTGGTGCCAAGACAACTCACTGAGGGAAAAAAATAATCTTTTCAGCAAATGATGCTGGGATATCTGGATATCTGTATGCAAAGAAATGAAATTGGAGTGGTACATCACATCATATGTAAACATTAACTCAAAGTGTATCAAAGACCCAGATATAAAAGCTAAAACTATTAAACTCTTAGAAGAAAACATAGGCATAAATCTTTATGACCTTGGATTTGGAAATTGTCTTTTAAATATGATAGTAAAATCACAATCAACAATATCAAAAATAGGTGGATAAAAATTTAAAAATTTTTGTAGTTTAAAGGACACCATCAAAAAATGAAAAAACAACCCACAGAATGGAAAATAAAACTTTGTAAGTTACATATCTGATAAGAAATACATTTCTAGTATATATAGAAAATTATTAAAATTAAATAATTAAAACAAATAACTCAATTAAAATTGCGCATAAGATCTGAATAGACATTTTTACAACAGAGAAATACAGATGACCAATAGGCACAGGAAAAGATGTTTACATAATTAGACATTAGGTAAATGGAAATCAAAACTTCCAGGTACAACTCACATGAACTAGAATAATTACCATAAAAAGAAAAGTATTGGTAAGTGTTAGTAAGGACATAGAGAAATTGAAACTCATATACTGAGAGAAGGAGAGTAAAATGGTGCAATCTCTTTGGAAAAGTGTCTGGTGTTTTCTTCTGGTGTTAAAAGGTTAAGCATGACCCAATAATTATAAAAACATATACCACACAAAAACTTGTGCACAAATGCTCATAGCAACATTATTTATAATAGCACAAAGTGGAAGCAACCTAAATGCCCATAAATTGATAAATATATAAATAAAATATGATATATTCCTACAATGCAATATCATTTGGCAATAAAAAGGAATGAAGTAGTGGTTCTTGCTGCAACCTGGATGGACCTTTAAATATTACATTAAGTGAAAAAGTCATTCAGAAAGTATTAGAAAGATGGACAGATGGCCTTTCTCTGTTGCTAGTGGGAGTAGGATTCTTGAGGTACTGCTAGAATAAGCATTTCCAGAGCTCCTCACAGGAGGATGAGATGTGGTAGAAAGCATTATTTTCATGGAATTATATCCCTGGGTTTGCAAAGTCCCATTTCCCTTAAACCAGTCCTAGAAGATGTGCAGCTGGGGATTCAGCAGAGCTAGAAGCAAAGCCAGTGTCCAACGTTTCTGTTTCATGGTGGAGCTGTGCCTGATGTTGCATTAAGCTAGTCACTGTCCTTCAGTCCATTGTGTTGTGTCCACATGGCACACAGCCATGTGGGCAAATGCAGGGGAGTACACCCTTTGCAACAAGAGAGCCAGGAGCCCAGAACACAAGACAGCAAGAAAGGGAACTCCTTTGTTTAGCAGCTTATATATTTTAAATCTTCCAATGCTTTCAGTGGCCATAACTACTCTAGCCAATGGTGTGTTCCCAGGTGTGACTGACAGCCAAGTACCTGTCCTATTTTACCCAGACTTTACTGAGCATGCCTCTATTTGGCCTTCCCTTTACTCCGTTCCTGTTAATTAATAACAGGGTTAATTGAAGGTCTATCCCAAGACTTAAAGGTTCTTCCTGTCTGACAGAGGAAGGGGGAAGCAAAAAGGGAAAGGAGGCTTTATTCAGGGAAGAGGGATTTTGCAAATTCTAGGTCAATCTGGTGTCCCTGGGAGGTGACATGGGCAAAGTCCAGGAGGATGATGCATTGGAGAAGCTGGCATCCTTGTTGTATTCTAGAAATGACAAGAAGTTTAAAAGGCAAAACTCAAAAGGAGACTAAAGGTCTAGTGAGAGGTAAAAAACATCTAAGATTAGGTTGGAGGAGTGGCTTCTACGGAGGCAGATGTGTTGCATGTTTTGTCCACCATATTTAAATTAAGCTAAGGGAAACATTATAAGAGTTCCCCCATGAGAAACTGTGGGCCTTTTTTGTCTGATCTATTTCGGCAGAAAAGAGAAAGCCATTTTAAATGAACCTGACAGAATGTCCATGTTTCATTCACTCAGCCATAAGTCCAACACACTGAGTCTCAGTTCAGAAGATGGTGATGAAGATAGCTTCTAAAGTGAGGCCCAGATTGTGTGAGCAAGTAATCGGTAAATATGGATATAGGCATACATTCTATGAAAATAGAAGTGAACAAAACACAAAGGTTAATGCACGCAGCAAATCATAAACCAGTTGCAAAGATTTCCAAATGTAAGCCTTCTTCCGGAATGAAAGCAAACCAGGCCAATCTGATAGGTTGTCTGCAATTAGGACATCTCTGATTATGTCATTAGGTGCCGAGGCCTGTATGACATATACAGACACAGCCTTAAAAACAAAACTTTGAAGACAGTTAACTGCAGTGGAGTTTTTTGTTGTTGTTGTTTTGTTTCATTTTATTTTTTTTAGGCATCAATTTTTATTTTTTTAATTTTTATTTATTTTTATTAATTTATTTTTGTTACAGATGTTTCTCCTTTTTTCCCCATTGACACCCTCCTCCCCCTCTCCCAACCTCGTCCCCAGCTTTGTTGTCCATGTCCATCAGTTATGCATACATGCGTATAAGTTCTGTGGTTCATCTCTTCCCTCCCCGCCACACACCCCCTCTTCTGAGGGGTGTCAGTCTGTACCCTACTTCCACATGTCGGGTCTACCCTGTTTCTCAGACTGTTATGTTTATTATATTCCACAAATAAGTGAGATCATGTGATATTTGTCTTTCTCTGCTTGGCTTGTTTCTCTTAGGATAATACTCTCGAGGTCCCTCCATGTCGTCTCAAAGGATAAGAGATCTTTCTTTCTTACAGCTGCATAGTACTCCATTGTGTATATGTAAAACAGCTTTTTTATCCACTCATCCACTGATGGACACTTGGGCTGTTTCCAGATCTTGCTATTGTAAATAGTGCTGCTATGAACATGGGGGTGCATGCATTCCTTCTGATCGGTGTTTCAGGCTTCTTAGGGTAAATTCCTAGAAGTGGGATCACTGGGTCAAATGGCAGTTCAATTTTTAATTTTTTGAGGTAACACCATAGTGTTTTCCATAGTGGCTGCACCAGTCTGCACTCCCACCAGCAGTGTACTAGAGTCCCCTTTTCTCCACACCCTCACCAACACTTGTTGTTTGATGATTTGTTGATGGCGGCTATTCTGACAGGTGTGAGGTGATACCTCATTGTTGTTTTAATTTGCATCTCTCTGATGATTAGTGATGTTGAGCATTTCTTCATATATCTCTTAGCCATTTGTATGTCCTGTTTGGAGAGGTGTCTATTTAGTTCCTCTGCCCATTTTTTAATTGCGTTGTCTTCCTTTTGTTGAGTTGTATGAGCACGCTATATATTTTGGAGATTAAACCCTTATCTGATGTATCACTGGCAATTAGGCTCTCCCATACAGTGGGTTCCCTTTCCGTTTTGATGGTTGTTTCTTTTGCTGTGAAGAAGCTTTTGAGTTTGATGTAGTCCCATGTGTTAATTTTTTCTTTTGTTTCTGTTGCCTTAGGTGATGTTTCAGTGAAGATTCTGCTGCACATGATGTCCAAAATTTTGTTGCCTACATTTTCTTCTAAGATTTTTATGGATTCACGAGTCACATTTAAGTCTTTTACCCATTTTGAGTTTATTCTTGTGTATGGTGTAAGTTGATGGTCTAGTTTCATTTTTGTGCATGTAGCTGTCCAATTTTCCCATCATCATTTATTAAAGAGGCTGTCTTTACTCCATTGTATGCTCTTGCCACCATTGTCAAATATTAATAGAGCATAATGTCTTGGGTCAATTTCCGGAGTCTCTGTTCTGTTCCACTGGTCTACATGCCTATTCTTGTGCCAGTACCAGGCTGTTTTGATTACAGTAGCTTTGTAGTATAACCTGATATCCGGTATTGTGATCCCACCTACTTTGTCCTTCTTTTTCAAGATTGCTGTGGCTATTTGGGGTCTTTTTTGGGTTCCATATGAACTTTGGGAGTATTTGTTCTAGTTCTGTGAAATATGTCACTGGTATTTGATGGGATTGCATTGAATCTATAGATTGCTTTGGGTAATATGAACATTTTAATGATGTTAATTCTTCCAATCCATGAACAAGGTATGTGCTTCCACTTTTTTATATCTTCCTCTATTTCTTTTTTCAATGTCCTGTAGTTTTCTGCAAATAGGTCCTTTACTTCTTTGGTTAAGTTTATTCCTAGGTATCTTAATTTTTTTGCCACGATGGTAAATGGGATTGTTTTTTTAGTTTCTCTTTCTGTAAGGTCATCAGTGATGTATAAGAGTGCTCTTGATTTCTTGACGTTAATTTTTTTCCTGCTACTTTGCCAAATTCATTTATTAAGTCTAGTAGATTTTTGATGGCGTCTTTAGGGTTTTCTATATATAATATCATGTCATCTGCGAATAATGACAGTTTCACTTCCTCCTTTCCAATTTGGATCCCTTTTATTTTTTTCTTCACGTCTGATTGCTGTGGCTAAGACTTCCAGTACTATGTTAAATAAGAGTGGCAAAAGTGCGCATCCCTGTCTTGTTCCTGTTCTTAAGGGCAAGCGAACATAAAGGAATAAAAAGCTGGGGTAGCAATACTCATATCTGATTAAATAGATTTCAAAATGAAGGCCATAACTAGAGACAAAGAAGGTCACTACATAATATTGAAAGGATCTATCCAACAGGAAGATATAACCTTGGTAAACATATATGCACCCAATATAGGAGCACCAAAATATATTTAAAATCTTCTGGAGGACTTCAAAGGAGAAATCAACAGCAATACAATCATAGCAGGGGACTTCAATACCCCACTGACATCACTGGATAGATCCTCTAGACAAAAAATTAACAAGGAAACAGAGACTCTAAATGAAGCACTAGATCAAATGGATTTAATAGATATTTACAGAGAATTACACCCCAAAACTGCAGAATTCATGTTTTTCTCAAGCGCACATGGGACATTCTCAAAGATAGACCACATGTTAGGACACAAACTAAGTCTCTACAAGTTCAAGAAGATTGAAATCATATCAAGCATCTTCTCAGATCACCATGGCATAGAACTAGAAATCAATTGCAACAAGAACATGCAAAGACATTTGAACACTTGGAGGCTAAATAACATGTTATTAAACAATGAATGGGTTACAGAGGAGATCAAGGAAGATATTAAAGACTTCCTGGAAAGTAATGAAAATGAACACATAACAACACAAAATCTATGGGATGCAGCGAAAGCAGTTCTGAGAGGGAAGTTCATAGCACTCCAGGCCTACCCCAAGAAACAAGAAAAATTTCTAATAGACTATCTAACCTCACAACTTAAAAACTAGAAAGCAAACAAAAAGAAAACCCCAGAGCAAGTAGAAGGAAGGAAATAGTAAAGATCAGAGCAGAAATAAATGACAAAAAAAAAAAAAAAAAAAAAAAACAATTCAAAGGATCAATGAAACAAAGAGCTGGTTTTTTTGAAAAGATAAACAAGATTGATGGACCCTTAGCTAGACTCACCAAGAAACAAAGAGAGAAAACCCAAATACACAAAATCAGAAATGAAAGAGGAGAAGTAATAACTGACACCACAGAAATACAAAGCATCATTAACAAATACTATGAACATCTATATGGCAACAAATTCGACAATCTAAGTGAAATAGGCAAATTTCTAGAAACACGTAGTCTCCCATAACTGCACCAGGAAGAGATAGAAAACTTGAACAGACCAATAACAACTAAGGAAATTTAAGATGTAATCAAGACTCTCCCAGCAAACAAAAGCCCAGGCCCGGACAGCTTCACCAGGGAGTTTTACCGAACGTTCAGAGAAGAAATAACACCCGTTCTCCTCAAACTATTTCAAAAAATGCAAGAAGAAGGAAGACTTCCAAACTTGTTTTATGAGGCCAGCATAATTCTAATTCCAAAACCAGAAAACGACACTACAAAGAAAGAAAACTACAGGCCAATATCCCTGATGAACATAGATGCCAAAATCCTAAACAAAATACTAGCAAATCGGATCCATCAATACATCAAAAAAATTGTTCACCATGACCAAGTGGGATTCATCCCCGTGATGCAAGGCTGGTTCAATATTCGCAAATCAATAAATGTGATACACCACATAAACAAAATGAAAAATAAAATCCACATGATCATATCAATAGATGCTGAAAAAGCATTCAACAGAATCCAGGACCCATTTCTGATAAAAACGCTCAGCAATTTGGGAATAGAGGGATCATATCGTGATATAATAAAGGCCATATATGAAAGACCTACAGCCAACATCATACTCAATGTGCACTGGAGTTTAATACCCTTCATTGGACATTGTAGTTTCTAGTGAAACATAATTTTTATCCCTAAGATTACCCCCATGTTTAAGGAGACTGTATAACATTTAGTTTTAGTATGGCTTGATTATTTGCATAAATATAACAAGAATAGCAATTGATTAAATTGATCATGCAGGCTATCTTAAATTTGTTTGGCTGGAATCTCATTCACAATGAATTTTCAGATTGAGCTTCAGTGAGCAGTCAGCCCCTCAAGGCAGAGAAGTCAAGGCCACAGTTGGCATCAGGCTGTGCCTGGAAGACCTGTAGGTTTGAGTCAAGTCTTCAAGTCTTTGAGGTCCCCAAAATCTTCTTGAAGTTCCTTTTTTGCCATTTTTTAGGACAACAATATTGTTTTCTTCACTAGAAAGCTTGTCATGAACCATATGACCAACAATGGTATCAGACCATTTTTTTACAAGTGGCTTTTGATCTGCTTCTATCAGCCATAAGGGTCAGTCTCAATTCCTTTAGGTTTTTCTGATGACTTCCAGAATCCAGCTGTGTCTCTCTTAGACACGTCATTCTAGTCACAGTCTTGGTTAATAAAATCACATAGTTTGGAACTGGCCTTATTGGAATTATGCAAATAAATATATTGCCATGACTCACTCATTGCCAAATTCTAGACGGATCAGGTAGAGAGAAAAAGCTAAAGTAAGCAATTAACATTCCCTAATTGCAAATACATTCCATAACTTTTAGAAACATAGGATTTTTTCACTGGCAAGCACACTGACTCTTCAAGAGGCATATATCAATGGAGATAGGTACATAGTAACATTCACTTGTTTAGCAAACTATAGGTGAACTGAATGAAATTGATTGGCTTTGTGGAGTGTTGCTGAGCCAAGGTCTCTTGTTCCTGTGGTGTTTGCACGGCTCACCCAGGAGCCTTTAGTCCCAAGGGCACTTGTTGACCCTGTGTGCTGGCAAGGCCCACACAGGAGCCTTCTTAGCCACAGGCAAGAATGTATCAACAGTCTCCACCTGAGCTCAGAGGCCAATAAGAAACAATAAGAAACATCTGAACATCTGGGGTTTGAAGACACTAAAACTTTTACTCCCCCCCCTTCAGTTGGCTATATAATAAATTTGCTGAACTAGCTCAGGGTCACTGTTCCTCCATCAGAGAGCAGTGTCCCACCTGGCCCCAGCTTTTCTCTTTGTAATGTCTCTGTGTCTTTCTTCGTCTCCCGTCGCCCCTCCTCAGGTTTTGTTCGACTAGCGTGCAGGTCGTGGCATGGCTTAGATGGCTTAGTTTCAGTTAAGATCTATTTTAACGCACAGATTTAGTAATCACAGGTGAACTGAATTAGACTGAATGGCTTAGGTAGTTTAGGCTCAAGTAAGATCTATTTCTCAGAATCTGCATTGTAATAGATGACTCAGATAAGCATTCTGGAGACCAGGTATGAGCAATATACAAAGGCAGAGAATTTCTTTTGACAAACTCAGAATATAATTCCATGCTAGAGTGGGCACTCTTGAGGAATGGAAATTGTATTACTTTTGATTTCAGAGAGAAAAAAAATTCCTCCTGGGGAAGGGAGATTGGATAGCTGAGCAAATGTATCACATCCCCAAATTTTTCTAGCTTTCCTGTCATGTTGCCAGGGCCTGGGATTGGCACATGACTCCCACTGCCAGTCTCTGCATCCAGAGACTTGTGTCTTGCCCCTCCTGTGCTGGGCAGAGACCTTCCTGAAATGGCAATATAATTTTTCCTAGTTGTGGAGTTTTACCAATGTCACTGTTGAGCAGGCACCTTTTAGTTGAACTTATATAACTCTATTTGTGTGATTCTGATGGCCTCTGATCTTACTGGAGGTCTTCATCCCTGTGTCTATCTATACAAGGGATGCCTATTGTCTCCACTGTCCGAAGTAGAAAAAAAATAGTTTTTTTTTTTAAACTGGCTAATAACCTGTTGCTGTCTCATATTTTTCTAACAGCCTTAGTTCCTTAAGAGACTTGGAAGTGTGAGACAGTTGCCCTTAAGAAAGGAATAAGCATTCCCTGTAAATTTGCCTGGATAGAATTTAATACCCGGGGCCCTGCATTTAAATTCTATTTCCAGTCAGTTTTCCAAGATTAGGTAACAAAAACCTTTTAATTCTCTGAGTTCCTATATATTTGAAGCTTTGTTTCTATTAGCTATACCTGTGGAAGAATTATTAATTGACAAGCAGTAATATTTGTATGAATTTAACAAGCATTAGGTTAAAAAGACTTGCAGCAGTTTTCTGTATTTGCCAGAAGAAATAATCTACGGTGGAGCTTCTAATCAGTGTCCTCTCCTCTCTTTCCAGCACACAGCCATGAGGTCCAAGGGGTGCTTTGGCTGGGAAATTAGCAGGAGGTGGAGGCCAGGAGGCAGAGCTCTGTGCTGGTGGCAGAAGTCTCAGCCATCATCTGCCCATGAGTTCCCCTCCTGCCCTGGAGAGACAGATTTTGCAAACTGGGAGAAGAACTTGGGTGCTAGGTACAATCTCCACTGCAACATCAAGTTGCTAACTCCTCCCAGAGCTTAAAGAAACTGTTTTTTTTTTTTTTTTTTACTGGGGACTGCCCTTAAACTCCCACTTGCCCCTGGGGTCCAGAGCTTAGCAGTGAGCAACTTCTGTCCCCTTCCAGACCATACTATGGGATTCTGTGTGCCCAAATGGGCACACCTGAACTGGTCACGCCAGAGGCAGTGCAGGGCTGAGAAAAGGAAATGGACCAGGACAAGAAAGAGGCAAATGAGTAAAAAAAAACCCAGTTTAGGAAGGGGAGGTTTCATCTCACCAGAATCCAGAGAATCCAGGCCAGGTTTTTGTTCTTCCCCATGCAGGTTAGATGCAAGCCTGAATGGCTGCAGTTGTGCAGGGTCCCAGGCAGCTTTTATTTCTTCTGCTGTTTTGTTCTCTAAGTGCTGGCATGGAGGGGATGTGAGAGGATGTTTTCCACGCATTTCACAAGTCCATTCTCCCAGTTCTTACATCCCTTCATGGATTGCCAATCTGTCATAAGAGAAATGGATGGATGACTTTTCTCCATTGCTAGTGGGAGTAGAATTCTTGGAGTACCACTGGGATAAGCATTTCTGGAGCCCCCCATAGGAAGATGAGATGTTGTAGAAAGCTTTGTTTGTGTGGAATTAATCCCTGGGTTTGCAAAGTCCTATTCCCCTAAACCAGTCCTGGAAGATGTGCAGCTGGGGATTCAGCAGAGCTATAAGCAAAGCCAGTGTCCAAATTTTCCATTCCGTGGTAGAGCTTGGTCCAGTGTAGTCATAGTCCATCAGTCTATTGTGTGGGGTTCACATGGCCATGATCATGTGGGCAAATGCAGGGAGTGTGCTCCCTGCAACAAGAGAGCCAAGATCCCAGGACACAAGAGAGCAAGAGAAGAAACTCCTTTGTTTAGGAGCCTATGTATTTCAAATCTTCCCACATTTTCAGTGGCCATGCCTACTCTGGCCAATGACCTGTTCCCAGGTGTGACTGACAGACAAGTATCTTCCCTATTTTACCCAGACTTTACTGGACATGCCTCTATTTTGCCTTTCCTTTACTCCTTTCCAGTTTATTAATAACAGGATTATTTACAATGGTAATAATAGGGCCACATATTGTATGAATCCATTTATATAAAATGTCCAGCATAGGGATAGAAAGTATATTAGTTGTTGCTTAAGGCTGAAGGTTGGGGGCAGCAATGGAGGTGGAAAATTTAAACTATGGGGTATGACATTTTTTGGGGGGTATTGAAAATGTTATAAAATTGATTTTGCTGACACTTTCACAACTCTGTATTATACTAAGAAACATTAAATAATGAACTTTGGGTGAATTATGTGGTATGTGAATTATATCTTGGTAAAGCTGTTAAAACATTCTTAAGGATAGAATTGTGGTAAATAATGATATAGAGAGCAGGTTTTAGGAAAGGGGTCAGTTTTATCTGTTTGAAATAAGATTGAATAGACACCAAAGGCATAGTGTCATGTTGCTAATTGAAGAAAGAGATTTTAACCCCGCCCCCCTTTTACTAGCAAATATATACTTCTTGTTTTAGTCTGTTCAGGCTACTCTAACAAAAACACCATAGACTAGATTGCTAATGTACAATTGAAATTTATTTCTTACAGTTTTAGAGGCTGGGAAGTCAAAGATCAATGTGTGGTCAGATTTGGGGTCTGGTGAGGACATACTTCCTGTTTTACAGATAACTGTCTTCTCCCTGTATATCTTCACATGACAGAAGGGGGAAGGGAGCTCTCTGGGATCTCTTTTATAATGGAACTAATCCTATTCATGAGGACTGATCCTTATGACCTAATCACTTCCCAAAGGCCCCAGTTTCTTACACCATCATCTTTGGAGGGGGGTATGATTTCAACATATGAATTTTAGGAGAACACAAACATTCAGTCCATAGCCCTTGTTTAGTGAGGAGTCTTAACAAACATGAAAAAAGTTGGTCTTTTAAAATAAACATCAGCTGTTCTATATTGAGTCCCCTTCATCTTTTCCTTCCTTAATAGCATTTTAGCCAGATTTCATAACTTTTGTTCAATTTTGGGTTATTGAAACAGTCTAATTATGATGTTCAAGAATTAGTTTTTAAGTTTAAAACCTAAATCTCACATCCAGTGCCAAGCCATTCTTCTCCCCCACCTCCCCAACCCCCAGAACACACTAGAATTGTGCAGGACAGGACTGTTGTCTTACTCTCAGACATTTTCTTTGCCTCCTCCCTTCAGACCCAAGTGGAAACATTTCACCCCTAACTCTTCCCTCCACCTTTTAGTGGTAGCTATCTTTGGGTTTGTGATGAAGGAAATAAACAAGGAACAACTTTACTGTGATTCAGAGATGATTCCTAGGTACACAAATAGGCCCACAAGCTTGCCCTTAGCACTCTGACGACGACTCAACCTACAGAAAGTTTATATCATTCCCTGACTATGTGAACTGAACTTTATTTGCCCTTTCTCTGGTACCTTTCCAAATGCTTATATTGGCTTCTTTGCCCAAAGAATAATGACCCTTTTCCCCTTACGGCTCTCAAGCCTTAAGCATTATCCCTTATATTATTTTACTCAAGTCCTTGGAAAAATATTTAAACAATCTTCACCCTACTTCCCATTCTATGAGTAACATATGAACTATTAGTTGTTACAGGCAGTTAATTCTAGAAACTTATTGTAGGGGTTATTACACACAAAGTACTATGGTGGCATGTTGAACACAAAGGCATGCTAAATACTAAATAATTTACTTCTAGTTCTTCCAAATATTACCATATTCTCTGGTGACTTGGGCAGCAGTGGTGATTATATCTGTAGGCTTGTCTTCTTTGTCAAAACTGGCAGTAGCTTTTTTGACACCACTAAAAATGACACTGACAGTACAGAGTCCTTGGAGTGGTCCACATGTATTTTTTAAAGAAAATAAATGTCACAGTACTATGGAAACAATCATATTTTCTGGCACTTAAAAGTATACCTTACCATGCCAAGGTAAAAATAATTTGGGACAACAGTTATGACTTTAAGAATACTGGGAGAAACATAGCAATATTGAAATCATATATTTTTTAAGTTCTTTTATCTAGTTCTCTCATGCTAACTCCGTAAGGTATAACTACAACTGATCAGGCATAAAAACCTCTTTCTTCTCTTTATGCTCCCTTCAAGTAGATAATTTTGGTTCCACAAATTGGTAACTTCTCCTGATGTCAGTCAACACATATTTTTAGACAACTTTCAGAGCTACAGAGGAAAAATGGGAATACACAAGTGGGAAGTGAATTTCAATGCTATTTGAACTGATATTTTGAATTATGACTCTCTCTTAACTACCAAAGAAGACCAAAAGCCATATGCTGGAAGAGGCCTACATATTAAAAAATGAAAAGACATTAACTTATTTGCATTTATTTACCTGTGGGCAAAACCACTTTATTTAACCAGTCTCGAGTTTATCTGTCCATCATATACATAACTGCATAACTGGAAAGAGAAACTGAACCTTATTCCTATATTTTATTACTATTTTTCCAGAGCAAAACAAGAAGAATGCCTACCCAGAGGGATAAATTATATTATGACATGAAATACAGGGTGGGGAAAAAGTAGGTTTACAGTTTGTTGTATGGAAAATAACACAATAATTAATAAATAATAATACAAGAATAAACTGTTTCACATACAACTAGAAACCTACTTTTGCCCCATCCTGTATACTGAGCCTTTGAAAATGAGTCCCACCCTAAAGTGTTAACCTTTTCTAACTAACTGCCCTTCTAAGTGTGCGTAAAAAGCATGCTTGCATACACACTGGAGAAGGAAGGTTGAGAGAGTGGCTTACAATAAATATTTTTTCTTTTTTTCATTAGAAAAAAACATGAACATAGTTTCCTACTACCACAAATGACACAGTTGAGTCCCCTGCATCTGGGGAAATTGCACGGGTCAGTACATCAGAAGATGCAATAGGTTAGACTCAACGTAGGGAAACCACATTTGTGATCATGGTATCTCCCTGGTCAGGTAAATATCATTAAATCACTTTTTTGTTTTCTAGATGTGAAGTCATACATTTTCCTCTTCTTTGGGACAGAAGAAAGTATTTTAACCTCACTTTATCCCAAACTCTAGATCATCATGGCAAATTTTTCTAATATATTTCTAATTCTATTTTTTTTCATTTTCAATCGTCATTTTTTTATTCTGTATATCAACATCAGACAAACTAGCTTTCCTAAACTTCATTCATCTTAACACTCCCATGCTTAAGAATCAAAGATGGCTCTTTGTTGTCCATCAAATCAAATCCAGTCACTTTAGCGTGGCACTTTATCTTTCAATGATCTCCCTATCCACTGCAATCTCTTTCCACTCCAATCTTCATCTTATACCAAACATTTCAAGGTCTTTCCAACTTCTCCCCCATAACACCTCTTCCTGGAGTACTTCCCTATCCATTTTGATCCCTCCCACACTGTATCTCAACTGCGATAAACCAAAATTTCTGTTGACCCCAGAGATTCTGATACATCTCTTATTCTCTCACTCCATTAACTATCATAGTTTTTGTTTGTCCTAGTAGGCAGGGATTTATAAAACTTTAGTTTTCTTGATTTGTATCATGAAAGCAAAACTCATTCATCTTTTTAAAATATAAAATTGTTATAATATTGAATATGTATTTTTTTCAAATAACACATTCCCTCTCCACTTTAAATAATTTATATTCTTCTTCATTTAAAAATCACAAACACAGGTAATTTAAGTCCTATACTTCTCTCATGGCAACATAATCCCAACATTCCCTAAATGTCATCTTTAACTATTCTTCCTTCTTTGAACTCCTATGGCACTTACAAGTGACACATGTTTATTTATTTATTGTGTATTTTTTCAATTCTTCAATGAAATGGGTAAACTTCTTGAGAATAGTAGACATAACATATTGCCCAATAATTCTCTCTATCTTAATCCCAGGCATACGATAAATGTTTAAATTCATATTATCAATCCATTCTGCTCAATAATCAGAAATTTCTATGATAGCATTGTATCTATCTGAATTAGAGTTGCTTACCAGTATTTGTAAATAACAAACTTGCTGATAATCCATGTAGTTATAGAAGAAAACGTATAGTCTCCAGTCTCTGGGCAAATTTTGCACATATGCAAAAATACTCAGAAAAATAACATTAGGGATAAATAAACTCTATGTTTTTGAGTTGAATGAGGTTTCCAAGGTAACCACTACCATATATTTAGTAACAAGTCCTCTCAATGCCTAACATTTTCTGTGTTTTTCCTCCACTAATCTATCCCTTCACAAATTATCCCTTGTTCAGGGGGAAAATATATATATGAGAAATACTTTCCACTCATCTTGCCAAACCTATTAAGAAGCATTCCATTTGTTCTTCCAAAGCTAATGTTTACCTTTTCTAATAGACATGATTTCCATTTAAAGTCTGATATTTTAGAAGTTTTTATTTACTACTTTAGAAGCAATATTTTGCCCATGTTACAAAGGTATTCGCCATCATTAGTTTCACTGGATTCTGTATCAGATATGACTATAAAACAGATCACTGCAATATACTGAGAAGTAAATTATTTTTAAATTATTTTAATATTCGCCTAGAGTATTCTACATTTTTTATAGGAATGTGAAAAATTTTACACAAAGAGTGGTAGCTTTGTTTTCTGAATAAAATTTGGTAATATATTCAGAAACATTCCCATATCCTTGGTTTTAAAGCACTCAAATAAAAACAAACACCTTCGGAACTTTATTTACTCAAATGGGTTTTGAAATATGTTACTCGATAATACTTTTTAAAGAAAAAAGTAAATAAATTATTTCATTTCTTGATAATTCAAGCACAGTTACTACATTAACTTATTCTTTCCTAGAGCACCAGGTTGAAGTCAGTCATATGTGTGTAATAAATAAACTTCCAAGACAAAGAATGTTTTAAAGAATTTTCTTGATTTAAGTTATTGTCTCACCAATTATTCCCAGGGAAAATGAGGTGGAATACTTCCAAATACGCCCTTTTCACAACTCTCTTTCCTGCTAAAATCTTGTTTTCACAGTTGAATTTTTGTTACTGATGCTCACTCTGTGTGGGCCCTCTCTAATAAGGTAACTGAGAAACACCCTGATAAGATTTACTCTTACTGCGCTCTTAGACTTGGGAATTTGGAGGGCCAGTGATTTGCTTTGTTTCCCCCTTTCTTTCTTTCCTCTGCATATCTGAGATTATTGGATGAAAATAGAACATTGGTGCTTCGTGACTGGGGAATGGAACAGATGCTTACCCCAGTGCTTTTCTCTAGGTGCATCTATACCTATGATATGGTTACAATAATCTGATTATTATTTAACAGGAAAGGAGTGAAGGGGGGACTAAATAATATAGGTATGCCAGAAAGCTATAAGTTAACACTCTCCAAGTCTATTCCCTGTTAATTGATGGGAAAGGGACTGGACAAAGGTAGTTTAAATACATGGCCAGTAAGGTATGAGTGGCATGGGGAGATGCTTGCCTGTCTGTCACATCTGAGAACAGGTAATTGGCCAGAATAGGCATGGCCACTGCAAAGGTGCAAAACCTGAATATTTAATTTCCTAAACAAAAGATGGTTCTCTCTCTTGACTCTCTTGGCCTTTGGCCCTCCTGCTTTCTTTGACACTCCTGTTGCAGGGGGAATGTTTCCCTGCATTTGACAGGAGGCCCACGTCCATGTAGACTCCACACAGTGGACTGTGACTAGCCTAATGCTTGATGCCACATCAGACCCAACTCCATCATAAGACAAAAGCTTTGGACACTGGCCCTACTTCTAGCTTTGCTGAACCAACAGCTGCATGTCTTTCAGGACTGGGTTAAAGGACATGGGACTTTACAACCCAAGGAATATAACTCCATGCTAATAAAAACTATTCATTCTCTTGTGCAAGTCTTAGAAAATTTCTTTTCCGAAGATATTGCATGAGTGCAGGGGAAATCTGACCCCTAATTTCTCCTGCAAAACCTGCAGTCCAACTATTATGGCTGAATTGTCAGATTAGTCAGTGAAACAATTTGTTATTGTTAATGAATTAATTGATACTCAGCTAAAATTTTAAGCCACAGTCCTGAACTGAAAGGGGTAAATGGTGAATTGAATAAGGATACCTTAAATTATTTACAGAGAAATGTAGAGTGGCGTCATGTTCAGTGTGCATCCTGGAAATATAAACCTAATGTCATCTGGCTTAGCCATTGCATAGATAGAGTGTTAAGTGGATGATATTTCTGCTTTTAATTTATTACTCAGATATACTGTATTTGTGAAGGTTTAAGTGGAATACCTTCTAAAATGTATTGTATTGAACTAGACACAAATTTGAAAAAAATCAATTATTTTTTTAAAAGCTGGTACATTGTCCAGCCGGTGTGACTCAGTGGTTGAGCGTCGACCCATGTACCAAGAGGTCGCCTGTTCCATTCCCAGTCAGGGCATGTGCCTAGGTTGTAGGCCCAATCCCCAGTGGGGGGCATGCAGGAGGCGGCTAATCGATGTTCTCTCTCATCGATATTTCCATCTCTCTCTCCCTCTCTCTTTCTCTCTCTCTAAAAATCAGTAAAGAAAAAAAAAGCTGGTACATTGGAAATTTAAAACAAGCACAAACCCCTAGAAATTATGAATTTAGCTTAAAATTCTGTCATTAATACCTCTCTTTGTAATATAACAGAGAAGAATACATTCTCACATTGCTACAGTGCCCTTTGTTCTGCAATCTCAGGGCACTTAATGAATATTGTTAAAATTAACAACAGGGCAATAGATTTCCTAAAGGAATTGTTGTAGACAAATGAAAGCAAACAAATCAGCTTAAAGTTTAGATTGAAAAAATTAACCATGAAAGGTTTCTTTATTTCATGTTATAATATCTTCCAAATCAGAGGCTACAGACATAACTAAGTTAGAACTTTGCTGGTAATAGCAACAGCCACAACAACAACCAGTCTTCATATAAGGTGTTAATTACAGGGACTTCAGTCTTGACAATGATCCTGTGAGGTAGTGTATTACTTTCCTTGTGCTGCTGTACCAAATTACCACAACTTTAGAGGTTTAAAAAAACAGAAATTTATTCTCTCGCAATTCTAGGAGCTAGAAACCCCAAACCCAGCAAAGACACACTAACTCTGGGGGTTCTTGGGGAGAATCTCTTCTTTTGCTCCTCCAGTCTCTTCTGGTGGTTGTTAGCATTCCTTGACTTGTGACTACATTGATCTATTCTCTATCTACATATTCACATTGCCTCCTCTTCTCCTGTCTGTGTCTCCTCTCTTTGTCTCTTATAAGGAAATTTGTCACTGCATTTAGGTCTCACCTGCATATTCCAGGAAGCGTTCCTCATCTCAAGATCTTTTGCATAGAATGTTATAAAACATCTACAAATAATATTTTCCAAATTAAAGTAACATTCACAAGTTTCAAGGATTAGTACATGGACATATCTTTTAGAGGACACTGTTCAACCTACTACAGGTATATAATATTACTATATCCATTTTACAAATGAAGAAAATAAAACACACTAGCTAACATTTATTAGACTAGGTGTCATACATTATACTAGGTGTTTTGTGTACTCTGTGCTATCTATTTAATTTTTTAAAAATTTAATTAATTAATTATTTTTTGGTTAATCTTCACCTGAGGATATTTTTTCCTTGATTTTTAAAGAGAGTAGAAGGGAGTGAGGGAGGGAGAGAGGAGAGTGGGAGAGAATCATCAATGTGAGAGAGACACATTAATTGGTTGCCTCCGGCACAACTCCAACCAGGGCTGGGGATCAAACCTGCAACTCAGGTCCGTGCCCTTGACCAGGAATCAAACCCGAGACCCTTCAGTCTGTGGGCAGATACTCTAACAGCTGAGCCAAATAGGCCAAGGCACTATCTATTTAATGTTGATAAACATTTCATGAGGTAAATATGGTATAATTATTATTATTGGCATTTTACAGGTAGTGAAAGAAGGGCTGAGATAATTTTTTCAATATCACACAGTTTATAAATGGCAAAGCTTGGATTCAAATGCAGAATTGTGTGATTTCTGAGTCTGCATACTGAAACACTAAGCAACCCTATTCCTCTGACTTTCACCACTTAGGAGGATCAAAGGTGGTGGGGATCTCACAGGTTTTTGAGATAAATTACTAGACTTCAAATTACTACTTTTATACTCACTTGCAAGCACTATGATCTCTTGAAATTAGTTTCCTTATGCATAAAAGAGGAGTATTAATTATAATAATTTATGTATCTCACAGGTTGCCCCTTTTCATCCCATTGATGCTGAAACTTAATATCAATGTTGTTGAGGAATTATTTAAGTATAATAGACTGCACCCATTTAAATTGAACACATGTTCAATTCAATGTGTTTTGAAAGTTGTATGAACCTGTGAAAGCACTACCACAATCAAGATGCAAAAGATGTTCATTACTCCAAAAATGTGGATTGTGTCTCTCTGAAATTTATCCCCTTTCTACTTCTGGCTCCAGGCAACTACTGATCAGTAATCATGCACTATTTACTCTTTTGTGTCTTGCTTCTTTCTCTCAGCATAAAGTCTTCAAGGCTCATCCACATTGTTGCATGCATTAAAAAATCATGCCCTTTTATTGCTGAGTAATATTCTATTGTATGGATATAACACATTTTGTTGATACATGTTTCTGTTGATGGAACTCGGAAGTGTTTCCAGGTGCTGCTGACTATTGTGAATAAAGCAATTAGCTATAAACATTGTTTACCAATGTTTGTAAAAACATGTTTTCACTTCTCTTGCATAAATATCTAGGAGTAGAATGTTGGGGTCCTATGACAGACATAGGTTTAAATATTTAAGTAACTGCTGAACAGTTTTTCAAATCCATTGCACTGCCTTACATTCTCACCTATATTGTTGAACTTAGTGCAACCAATCAATGTGTCTGTCTCACACTGATGTTTTTTTTCCTCTCTTTTCTTCCCCTGTACTCTATCTAAAATCAATGGGGCGGGAGGTGTAACTCCTACTTTGCCAGTAAAGCTAGTGGTCACAATTTGAGCTTAACTTGTATTTGTATCTGGTTTTAAGAGAAGTCCATGATTGTTACATGGGCAGATAACTAACCAGAATTCTGTTTGTGTAAGAGATACAGGTACCTCTTGGCAGTTAGAGAGTCATAGGTACATGCACAGCAGTCAGATTCACAGACTTGATTCACTAAATTTATCTATGGCCTCTTTTCCTGAAGAGTATTCTATAAATTTTAGGGAGAAAATCATTTAAGTAAAAACACCTTTACATTGAGAGAGGACAATGTATATACAGGGGTTGGCAAAAGTAGGTTTACAATTGTTTGTATGAAAAAATAATACAATAACCAATAATAATACAATAATAAACTCTGTATTTTATGTACTCACAAATGTAAACTACTTTTGCCCACCACTGTGTATATTTCCTAAGCTTTGAACTATGTATTTCTTGAAGAGATTCTAGGAGACATGATGGAAAGCAATGGCAGGAACTGAAAGTACTGAGCAATATTTCACCTGCTACCTATTGAAACAGAGACAGAGTCCAAAGTTTGACTCAAGCCAAATTAACTGCCAGATAAAACAAAATAAATGCACTTCAAAGGTATATAAGGTAATCTAACATTTTTATAATAGGTGACATACAATGTTCACAACACAATAAAAACTGGTAGACATATAAAGAAATAGGAAGAAATTATACTTTAAAAAAAGAGCAGTAAATAGAAACTGGACCCAAGATGAAGCAGATTTGGAATTAGTGGGCAATCAGCTAGTATAAATATGTTCAGGACTGGAGGCAACCAATCGATATGCCTCTCTTACATCAACATTTCTTTCTCTCTCTCTCTCCCTCCCTCCCTCCCACTCTATCTAAAAATCAGTGGAAAATATCCTCAGGTGAATATTAACAAAACAAACAAACAAATAAAACTGTTAGAATAGGACCTAAATAGACACTTCTCTGAAGAGGACATACAGATGAAAAGATGCTCAATGCCACTAACCATCAGATAAATGCAAATTAAAAACACAATGAGATATCATCTCACACCTGTCGTAACGGCTATCCTCAATAAACAACAGGTGTTGGCAAGGATGTGGAGAAAAGGAATCCTTGGTGCACTCTTGCTGAAACTGCAAATTGGTGCAGCTACTGTGGAAATCAGTGTGGCAGTTTCTCAAAAAAAAACTAAGAATATAACTACCTATGACTCTGCAATTCCACTCCTGGGAATATAGCCAAAGAAAATTCAAAACACTACTTAAAAAGTTATATACACTTCTATGTTCATTATAGCATTATTTACAATAGCCAAGTTATGGAAGTAACCCAAGTGCTCTTCGATAGATGATTGATCGGATAAAGGAGATATTATACATATATACAATATAGTATTACTCAGCCATTTAATAATTAATGAAATCTTACCAGTTGCAACAGCATGGATGGAACTAGAGGCTATTATGCTAAGTGAAATAAGTCAGAGAGAGAAAGATAAATACCGTATGATTTCAGTTATATGTGGAACCTAAATAACAAAATAAACAAAGAAACAATCTTATTGAAACAGTGAACAATCCAATGGTTGCCAGATGGAAGGGGGTTGGGTGAAAAATGTGAACAGAGTAAGAAGTTACAAAATAGTCACAGGAATGTAAAGTTCAGCATTGGGAATATGGTCAATAATATTGTAATAACTGTGTATGGTGCTAGGTGAGTACCAAAATTATTAGAGATATCATAAATTATTTAGTTATCTAACCACTATTCTGTATAACTAAAAATAATGCAAAATAAAATAAAAAGTAATTAATGGAAAGTAAAAATTTCTTAACCTAGAATTTTATTTCCAGTGAAAATATCCGTAAAAATGCAAGGTAAATGAAGACATTTTGAGATAACTTTAAGGTAATATTTAAGGCAATGGAAAGAAACTGAAACCAGCATATCTGCACTATAATAAATGCTAAAGTTTTCAGGCAGGAGCATGAAAATGGATATAAGTTCTGATCTTCAGAAAGTAATGAGGAACTCCAGAAATGGCATATATGTGGGGAATTATAAAAGATTATACACAGTTGACAAACATAGGTTTACAGTTATGAATATGTAAAACTGAGTTTATTCTTATATTATTTATTAATTATTGTATTATTTTCTATATGAACAACTGTAAACCTATTTTTCCCCGACCTGTATTAACACCTCACAGAACATACTTTAGGAAAGATACATTACCTTTTTTTTTTTAATCCTCACCCGAGGATATTTTTCTATTTATCTTCAGATAGAGAGAGAGAGAGGGAGAGAGAGAGAGAAACGTCAATGTGAGAGAGACACATCGACTAGTTGCTTCCCGCACAACCCCAACCAGGGCCAGGGACGAACCACAACCGAGGTATGTGCCCTTGACTGCAATCAAACCCATGACTCTTTAGTCCGAAGGCCAACGCTCTAACCACTGAGCCAAACAGGCCAAGGCAGGAAAGATACATCACCTTTTAACTTGAACATTGTATTGATATTTTTGTATCATCTGTCTACTCCATTTGATCATAGCCTGTTTATTTTATTCTTTTCCTCTTTAGCAATGATTATAGCATCTGACACATAGGCCTTAATAAAAGCCCTTTAAGGAAATAATTAATGTGCTATAATAAAGATATGATTGAAGTACTACTAGAAGGCCAGATGATATAATTTCCTCTGAGAAGCTAGAGATTTTTCTGAGATTAGATTATAAGAAAGACAGACAATGTGGAAGGACTTTACTCCTTGGTGAACCAGCAAAGTCTAACACCTAGAGAGTGACAAGATCAGTTTTAGTTTTAGAATCTTAGGGCTGGCAACTGTGTACAGGATAAATTGGAGTTAGAGGTAAACATAAGTAGCTAAAGGAAGAAATAATGACTAAGATAGTGACTATAGAAAGAAAAAGTAATGGTGATATTTAAACATCATTTCTGTTACTTTATTTTTTTAATTAACTTTATTTGGGTGACAATGGTTAATAAGATTATATAGGTTTCAAGTGTACAGTTCTATGAAATATCATCTGTATATTGCATTGTATGCCCACCATCCAAAGTCAAATCTTCCATCATCAAGTATTTGATCCCCTTTATCCTTTACTACCCACAACTCCCCTTCCCTCTGGTAACCACTCTACTATTGTCTGCATCTATGAGTTTTTGTTTGTTCGTTTGTTGCTTTAAGTTTTATATCCCACATATGTTTGAAATCATATGCTTCTTGACTTTTTCTGTCTGACTCATTTTGCTTAACATGGCATTCTCAAGATCCATCCATGTAGTCTCAAATGGCAATATTTCACCGTATGGCTGAGTAGTATTTCATTGTATATATGTGCCACATCTTCTTTATCCAATCATCTAGTGAAGGACACTTTGGTTGTTTCTATGTCTTGGCCCTTGTGAATAATGCCACAATGAACATATGGGTGCATATATCTTTGTGAATAAATGTTTTCAAATTTTTCATGTAGATACTCAGAAGAGGAGTTGCTGGGTTATATGGTAACTCTATTCTTAATTTTTCAGGAGCTACGTACTGTTTTCCATAGTGGCTCTACCAGTTTACATTCCCACCAGCAGGAAATGAGGGTTCCTGTGTTCTCTACAACCTCAATAATGCTTGTAATTATGTTGTTGATAACAAATATTCTAACAGGTGTGAGGTGGTATCTTACTGTAGTTTATATTTGTATTCTCTGAATACAAACTGAAGTACTCAGTTACTTTAAATTAGGATTTAGTGATAAGTTATATGTGGGTTTTGAAGGAGAAAAGTCAAGATTGAATCAGGGATTTCAGCTTGGAAGATTAAGAGAATGGTAATTCACTCATTCATTCAATCAACACTGAAAGACTACTATATTCCAGATACCACTGTCATAGGTCCTGGAGTATAGCAGTGAATAAAGTAGACAGAAGTACTTGCTCTCTGAAGGGAGGATTGTTTGACAAAAATAAATGAAAAGGGAAAATGTATTGTACTTCAGATAGTATTAGAGATATTGAGAAAAATAAAGAAGTTAAGAGGGATAGAGAATATAGCCTAAATATTACATTTTTTAAATAGGTGGCCAGTGATATTTTCACTTAGAAGAGTTCAAAGGTGGAAGGAAGTTAGTGAGTGAGCCATGTAGGTATCTGGCAGAAGCATATTCTAGGCAGAACAAACAGCAGGTGTAAAGATTTTGAGATGTGATCAGTAATTGCAATAAAAAATCTCAGTAGCAGATATCTGTGAGTATGTATGTGTGTACAGTAATGAGAAAAATTGACTTATCTTTTAGACCAGCTAGGTGTGAAGTACGCAAAGAAATACTCAAATGTAAAATGATTAACACATATGGCTTTAGATCAGGAGCAAGTCTGTGCAGGAGAAAAAATTTGGAAGACATTATCAAATACAGTACTCCAAATCCAGTGCTCATTCCTCTATACCAGGGGAAAGCAATTTCAATAAAGTAGCACTTTTGTGTGAAAAGTGCCAATCTGTGCCATGTTGACAATTTACACAAGAAAGATTTTGATTTTAGTGTTAGTTCTGATGTTGGCACACTCAAAGAACTTCATAAAATGAGAACACATGGTTATAGAACTATAAAGTAAGCTAATATAGGCCTAACAATGGCATGCTAAAGTCATGGGCTCATCATCAAAATGTCATTTATCCATTATCATTAGTGTAGCTGACATTAGTCTGCTTCAACTGTGGTAGAGAAACCAATCCTAAGGCTCAGGGACATCTGGTTCAGCAGTTCATGGGCACTCCAGAAGGTAAACTCTGAATCTGCACAGACTAATATTCTCCTAGAACTGCAAGGGGGAGATTTTTGCCCCCATTACCATTCTGACATCTAATAAATTAGGAACTTCCTAAGCGCAGAAACAAGAAAAACCTTCTCAAATTATCAGCTCATTCTTGACAGTTATAATTATCAGACTATGCCTAATAGACATTCAATGCAAACAAAACCAAGTGACTGATGAAATATCATGCAGTTTATGGATTATTACCCTTCTTTCCTGTCATCATTAAATAGAGACATTGCTATGGAAATATTCTTGCTGGGTTCTATACATGTGCATGTTTCAAGAAGAATTGTGTGTAGGGAAACCCAATAATCATTTTGGCTTCTTCTTAAAATGTAATATATGTTTATCTGAATCTCTTTACTGAAAGTGGGAATGAGGGAAGGAGTGACTAGATTGCTTTGGATTATCAGCCAAAGGTGTAGGAGAACCATGTTTAGGGCTGAGGAAAAAGCAAAGAGTCTACCTGTGCAATGAATTTTCCAAATCAATCCTGGAAAACGGACAAAGCCCAAATCTAAGCATGAAAATGGAAACTCACGCTGCCCAGAAAGGAGTCAGAAAGACTAGAAGTGGGACAAGGGCAAGTGCAAAATTGGGGCATAGACTCAACAGTCTGGATCCTGGGAAAGGAGACTAAGCACCATCAGGTTAGGACCAACTTGGAGTTGTTGGGATTAAACCCTAATAATGAGATAACTATCAGGTGTCTGTTGTGGATTGCTGTTTGGGAGCATTTGATTATACAAGCTATTTAAGGATTTGTTAGAAAATGTGAGCTGTTAATTTGTAAGATATATTGGAATAATAATAATTTTTGTGTAATTTATTTTTTGTTCAGTTTTGTTTTGTTTTGTTTTCATCTTAGAACACTTTGCTATAGGTTTTTCCTTCATCTAGAATGTTCTTAGAATCTAGTGATCACATGAATGACTGGCACTACCTGCCATTCAATCTCACCTAAAATATTACTTCTACAAAGAGGCTTTCCCTGACTACACAGTCTAAAGAAGCCAATTAGGACCTCCTCTATAACATCTCTTCATTTAACTTTCAGTATAGGACCCACCACCCCTAGCTGACATTTTCTACTTCTCTCCATTCCTCCTTTATTTCTTCCTTTTGTTCACTTCCCCACACTAGAGTGAATAGACCTTGATTAACTCATTACTACAGTAGCTGCAGCACACGCAAGTGTATGAGATTCTTAATATTCTTCAAAAACTATTTTAATTAAAGCATAAATAAATGGATTATTACTGGGATAATTACTGTTTCTTAAATTTGCTTGTTTTAGTTTTAGTTTTTGCATATTATAAAAAGGGAAGCATCATAGGATCCTGCTGAGCAATCCTGAAAAGGAGAATAGGCCACTATCAATATCCCAACTACCAATTGTTGAAATGTCCCTTAAAGGTATCTGTATTTTACACCATACAAAATAGGTTGTGTTAATCATTCATTTATTAGTAGTAAAAGGCTGTATGAAAAACTACTGCTAACTCTGTTTTGTTTATTCCAACCCCCTGACATTATATGCCTCTAAGATTATTCTGAGAAAGGAGAAAGCAGGCAATAAATAGACAGTCATATAAAAGTATCTCCTCTGTCCTGAACCTGATATTTAAGTGGTTGATATGAAAAATTTGAAGAGACAAATTAGTTAGGATTATTTTATGCAGAAGAGATTTAATTTGATTTCTAAGTAAACAGATTAAAATAGGATTTTTTAAAGTAGTGTGTCCCAGACTATTTAAATAATCTAAAACTGAAGCCAAAATTAGTAAAGTCTTTCATAGCCTTTGCTTTACCAAGTTCACGGATTCTCTATCTTAACCCTAAGATTCTCCACTAGAAACACCTGGGAGTTAGAAATGTGAACTGACTTGGGTGGAATCAAGGCATTTACATAGAGCTTTAAATGCTTAACACAGCTAAATTTTAGTAATGGTAATTAGAATATTATTTATAATAAAAATATATAAATAATAATTACTTATATTCTGCTTAAAATAAATGTATTATTTAAAAAGTTTATATATATGTTCTTTATTTTTACTCAAAGATAAAGTTAGCTGATTCACACATAGCAGAATTTTCACCTACACATCGCTTAGGGCAAGAGAAACAAAGGAAAAAATTAATAAATGGGATTACATCAGACTAAAAAGCTAATGCACAGCAAAAGAAACCAGCATCAAAATGAAAAGGGAACCCACTCTTTGGGAGAACATATTTGCCAATGACATATTGGATAAGAGGTTAATATCCAAAATATATTCAGTATTTATATAGCTCAATAAAAGGAAGACAAAGAATCCAATTAAAAAATGGGCAGAAGATGTGAATAGACACTTCTTCAAACAGGACATACAAATGGACAAGAGACATGAAAAAATGCTTAACGTCACTAATCATCAGTGAGATGGAAATGAAAAGGACTATGAGGTATCACCTCACAGCTGACAGAATGACTACCATCAACAAATCATCAAACAACAAGTACTAGCGAGGATGTAGAGAAAGGGTACTTTAGTACATTGCTGGTGGGAATGCAGACTGGTGCAGCCACTTTGGAAAACAATATGGTGTTTCCTCAAAAACTTAAAAATTGAACTGCATTTGACCCAGTGATCCCACTTCTAGGAATATATCCTAAGAAGCCTGAAACACTGATCAGAAAGAATATATGTACTCCTATGTTCATAGCAGCACTATTTACAATAGCTAAGATCTGGAAACCATCCAAGTGTCCATCAATAGATGAGTGGATAAAAAGCTGCAGTACATTTACAAAATGGAATACTATGCACTTGTAAGAAAGACAGATCTCTTACTCTTTGAGACAACATAGAGGGACCTAGAGAGTGTTATGGTAAGCGAAATAAGCTAGTCAGAGTAGGACAAGTACCACATGATCTCACTTATTTATGGAATATAATGAACAGAATAAGCTGATAATCAAAATAGATCCAGAGACATGGACATAGGGAACAGAGTGACAAACCTCAGAGGAAAAGGGGAGGGGGGGATGGGAAGAGATAAACCAACGAACTTATATGCATATACAGTTGGCCCTCGTTTATCACAGTTAATCAGTTCCAGACTCTACCGTGATAAATGAATTTCCACAAAGTAGGATTCTTTATTTATACAGTCATCCCTCGCCAATTCACACTTGGACTTTCACGGCTTCACTCTATGGCAGTTTTTTCAAATCCCTGACAGAGTGAAGCCCCAAAGTTGAAGTGCGAAGTGGTGAGGGTTGACTGTATGCATAACCAATGAACACAGACAATAGCGTGGGTAAGACAAGAGGGTGGTGGGATTGGAGAGGAAGGGATCAATGGAGGAATAAAGGGTGTTAGGGCCTGGGAACCCAGCTTGTTGATAGAGGCCGTCGTTCAGGACATGGCCCCAGAATTGGCTGCACAGCCACAGACCACATTACAGTTATATAGGCAAGATTGCTGTGGCTATTTGGGGTGTTTTTTGGTTCCATATGAACTTTTGAAGTATTTGTTCTAGTTCTGTGAAATATGTCATTGGTATTTTCATGGGGATTGCATTGAATCTATAGATTGCTTTGGGTAGTATGGACATTTTAATGATGTTAATTCTTCCAATCCATGAACAAGGTATGTGCTTCCACTTTTTTATATCTTCCTCTATTTCTTTTTTCCAATGTCCTGTAGTTTTCTGCAAATAGGTCCTTTATTTCTTTGGTAAAGTTTATTCCTAGGTATCTTAATTTTTTTGCCATGATGGTAAGTGGGATTGTTTTTTTAGTTTCTCTTTCTGTGAGTTCATCATTAGTGTATAAGAATGCCGTCGATTTCTTGACGTTAATTTTGTATCCTGCTACTTTGCCAAATTCATTTATTAAGTCTAGTAGATTTTTGATGGAGTCCTTAAGGTTTTCTGTGTATAATATCATGTCATCTGCAAATAATGACAGTTTCACTTCCTCCTTTCCAATTTGGATCCCTTTTATTTTTTCTTCATGTCTGATTGCTGTGGCTAAGACTTCCAGTATTATGTTAAATAAGAGTGATGACAGTGGGCATCCTTGTGTTGTTCCTGTTCTTAAGGGAAATGCTTTTAGTTTTTGCCCATTGAATACGATGTTGGCTGTAGGTCTTTCATATATGGCTCTATTATGTCGAGATATGATCCCTCTATTCCCACATTGCTGAGCATTTTTATCAGAAATGGGTGCTGGATTTTGTCAAATGTTTTTTCAGCATCTATTGATATCATGATATGGTTTTTATCTTTCATTGTGTTTATGTGGTGTATCACATTTATTGATTTGCGAATATTGTACCAGCCTTGCATCCCTGGGATGAATCCCACTTGATCATGGTGAATAATTTTTCTGATGTATTGCTGGATGATTTGCTAGTATTTTGTGTTAGGATTTTGGCATCTATGTTCATCAGGGATATTGCCTGTAGTTTTTTTACTTTGTAGTGTCTTTTTCTGGTTTTGGAATTAGAATTATGCTGGCCTCATAAAATGAGTTTGGAAGTCTTCCTTCTTCTTGAATTTTTGGGAATAGTTTGAGGAGAATGGGTGTTAGTTCTTCTTTGAATGTTCAGTAAAACTCCCCTGTGAAGCCGTCCAGGCTGGGCTTTTGTTTGCTGGGAGAGTCTTGATTATATCTTCAATTTCCTTAGTTGTTATTGGTCTGTTCAAGTTTTCTATCTGTTCCCGGTTCAGTTTTGGGAGACTGTGTTTCTAGAAATGTGTCCATTTCACTTAGATTGTCCAATTTGTTGCCGTATAATTGTTCATAGTATTTGTTAACGATCCTTTGTATTTCTGTGGTGTCAGTTATTACTTCTCCTCCTTCATTTCTGATTTTGTGTATTTGAGTTCGCTCTCTTTTTTTCTTGTTGAGTCTAGATAAGGATCCATCAATCTTGTTTATCGTTTCAAAAAACCAGCTCTTTGTTTCATTGATCCTTTGAATTGTTTTTTTTTTTTTTTTTGGTTTCCTTGTCATTTATTTCTGCTGTGACCTTTACTATTTCCTTCCTTCTACTTGCTCTGGGGTTGTATTTTTGTTTGCTTTCTAGTTCTTTAATCTGTGAGGTTAGGTAGTCAATTAGAAATTTTTCTTTTTTCTTGAGGTGGGCCTGTAGTGCTATGAAATTTCCTCTCAGAACTGCTTTCACTGTATCCCATAGATTTTGTGTTGTTGTGTGTTCATTTTCATTGGTTTCCAGGAAGTTTTTAATTTCTTCCTTGATCTCCATGGTAACCCATTCATTGTTCAATAACATGCTATTTACCCTCCATGTCTTCAAGTGTCTTTGCATGTTCTTGTTGCAATTGATTTCTAGTTTCATGCCATTGTGATCTGAGAAGATACTTGATATGATTTCAATCTTCTTGAACTTGTAGAGACTTCGTTTGTGTCCTAACATGTGGTCTATCTTTGAGAATGTTGCATGTACACATAAGAAGAATGTGAATTCTGCAGTTTTGGGGTGTAATTCTCTGTATATATCTATTAAATTCATTTGATCTAGTGTTCCATTTAGAATCTCTGTTTCCATGTTAATTTTTTGTCTAGAGGATCTATCCAGTGATATCAGTGGAGTGTTGAAGTCCCCTGCTATGATTATATTGCTGTTGATTTCTCCTTTGAAGTCCTCCAGAAGATTTTAAATATATTTTGGTGCTCCTATATTGGGTGCATATATGTTTACCAAGGTTATATCTTCTTGTTGGATAGACCCTTTCAATATTATGTAGTGGCCTTCTTTTTCTCTAGTTATGGCCTTCATTTTGAAATCTAATTTATCAGATATGAGTATTGCTACCCCAGCTTTTTTTTCTTTTCTGTTAGCTTGGAAGATTTTTTTTCCATCCCTTCACTTTCAGCCTATGTGAGTCTTTTGTTGTGAGTTGAGTCTCTTGTAAACAACATGTATGTGAGTCATGCTTTCTTATCCAGTCAACTACTCTGTGTCTTTTGATTGGAGCATTCAATCCTTTTACATTTAAGGTGATTATTGATATGTACTTGTTTATTGCCATTTTTGTTCAGTGTTGTTATATTTTTCTTCCGATTTCTTCTACTAATTACAGCAGTCCTTTTAACATTTCTTGCAGTGATGGTTTGGTGCTAATATATTCCCTTCGCCTTTTTTTTTTGGTCTGGGAAGCTCTTTATTTGACCTTGTATTTTGAATAATAGTCTTGCTGGGTAGAGTAGTCTTGGATTCAAATCCTTGTTTTTCATGACCTTGATTACTTCATGCCATTCCCTTCTGGCCTGTCGTTTTCTGTTGAGAAGTCAGCTGATAGCCTTTTGGGGGTTCCTCTGTGGGTAACCTGCTGCTTATCTCTTGCTGCCTTTATGATTCTCTCTTTGTCTTTAATTTTTGGCATTTTAATTATTATGTGTCTTGGTGTGGGCCTGTTTGGATTCTTCTTACTTGGGGCTCTCTGTGCTTTTTTAACTTGAATGCCTTCTTCCTTCACCAAGTTGGGAAAGTTTTCTGTCACTATTTCTTCAAATATATTCTCTAACCCTTGCTCATTTTCTTCTTCTTCGGGGACTCCTATGATGAGAATGTTATTACGTTCCAGTTGTCCCACTGTTCTCTTAAGCTGTCTTCCTGTTTTTTAATTGTTTTTTCCTTTTGGTTTTCTGATTGATTGATTTTTTTCTACCCTGTCTTCTAATTCAGATAGTACCCAATTTTCATTTTGCTGAAGGATGGTGATTAGCAGACAAGTGCTCTCCTGATACTCACAGGAGGGAGGAAAATAGGAGATCAAGTGCTTCCCACCCTGTATAAATAGCTGTCTGATAATACATGGTCTCTCAGGATTCCAGAAAATAGTGATCATTTCACAGCCGTTGAAGTACTGCTTCTTTGACTATGAAGTCTGCATCTTATTGAGATGTGCACATTATTTAGCTAGTGCCACATTACTTATAGGTATGAATTGCACAAATTAGTGTCATAAATAATTCATTTGGAGGATTGTGAATTAACAGTGTACCACAGTAAACTAGAAATTTGTTTTTGTAAAGATGATATCGAATGTCATTGTGAGTTAGATTTGATTTTGTTCTTTTTTAAAAAATTCAATATTATTTTGTATTGGTTTCAACTGTGCAGTATGCAGTTTCAATCACATACTTTAGAAAGTGTTCCCCTGATATTTCCAGTACCCACCTGGCACTGTACATAGTTATCACAAATTATTGACAAAAATTCCTATGCTCTACTTTATATTTCTGTGACTATTTTCTAACAATTGATACTTCTTCATCCTTTCACTGCCTTCACCCAGTCCTCTAAACCATCTGGCATCCACCAGTCTGTTCTCTGTGTCTGAGACTGTTTCAATTTTGTTTGTTCATTTATTTTGCTTTTTAGATTTCACATATAAGTGAATCAATATGGTGTTTATGTTTCTCTCATTAACTTATTTTACTTAGCAAAATACTCTCTAGGTCAATCCATGCTGTCACAAATGGTAAGATTTTATTCTTTTCTTTTTTAATTCTTAATTTACTAATATTTTTCCCCCTTTGACACCCTCCTCCCCACTCCCCCCCCCCCAATGCTGCCTTCACCATACTATTGTCTGTGTCTATTGGTTATGCGTGTATGCATATAAGTTCTTGGTTTATCTCTTCCTGCCCCCCTCAGCCCCCTTCCTTCTGAGGTTTGTCAGTCTGTTCCCTATGTCCATGTCTCTGGATATGTTTTGCTCATCAGCTTATTTTATATGGAAAACAATATAGTGTTTCCTCAAAAAATTAAAAATTGAGCTGCCATCTGACCCAGTGATTCTACTTCTAGGATTATATCCTAAAAAGCTTAAAACACCAATGAGAAAGAATATATGTACCCCTATGTTTAGAGCAGCACTATTGACAATATCTAAGATCTGGAAACAGCCCAAGCAACCATCAACAGATGAGTGGATTAAAAAAGCTGTGGTATATATGCACAATAGAATACTATGCAGCTGTAAGAAAGAGAGCTCTCTTATACTTTGAGATGACATGGAGGAACATGGAGAGTATTATGCTAAGCAAAATAAGCCAATCAGAGAAAGACAAATATCACATGATCTCACTTATTTGTGGAAGATATTATTATTTTTTGGCTGAGTAATATTTCATTGTATATATGTACCATATCTTCTTTAATCACTTATTGATGGGCACTTTGGTTGCTTCCATATCTTGGCTATTGTAAATAAAGCGGCAATGAATATAGGGGTGCATATATTCTTTGAAATTAGCGTTTTGGGTTTCTTCAGACATATACCCAGAAGTGGAATCACTGGGTCATAGGCAATTCCATTTCAATTTTTTGAGGAACTGCCGCACTATTTTCTATAGTGGCTGCACCAATCTGCATTCTCACTAATAATGCACAATGGTTTCCTTTTCTCCACACCCTTGCCAACACTTGTTTGGTTATTTATTGAAGAAATCCATTCTAACAGGTGTAAGGTGATATCTAATTGTGATATAAGTTACATTTCTCCAAAGATTAGTAATAGTGAGCATATGACCTTTTCATATATCTATCGACCATCTGTATGTCCTCTATGGAGACATGTCTAGTACCATCATCTAATCACTTTTTAGTTAAATTGTTTGTATTTTTGGTGTTGAGTTGTATGAATTCTTTATTAATTTTGGATATTAACCTTTATTGGATGTATTATTGGCAAATCATCTTCCTCCATTAATTCCTTATCATTCAGTAAGTTGTCTTTTCATTTTGTTGATGGTTTCCTTTGCTCTGCAAAATCCTTTTAGTCTGATGTAGTCCCATTTGTACATTTTTGTCTTTTATTTTCCTTGCCTAAGGAGATATATAAAAAAAATATTGACAAAAAATGTTAGAGATTATACTGCCTATGTTTTCAAGTCTTGCATTTAAGTCTTTTATCTATTTAAGTTTATTTTTGCATATGGTGTAAGAAAGTGGTCTAGTTCCATTTTTTTTTTTGCATGTAGCTGACCAATTTTCCCAGCACTAATTATCGAATAGACTGTATTTACCATTTTGTATGATCTTGCCTGCTTTGTCAAATATTAATTGACCATATAGCTGTGGGTTTATTTTGTTGTGACCAGCGAGATTGATCACACTCAGATACGAACTGGGTTTTTGGAAAAGTTTATTAAGCTAAAGGTAAGGTGCCTGCAGTCTGGCTCATGCAAGAGTAACTGCAGTACCAGCCTTTGTTTCAGGGCTCTTAAATAGCTCCCCTAGCTTGGCTAGGTAGCAAGCAAGCTGGCAAACAGAAGCGGATATTTGCGGTTAGCTTGTTCAGTGAGGAGCAGTCCACCTTTCCATGTTGGCTAGGTAACAATTAACAATGCTATTTTTACATGGGAACCAAGATGTGCGGTTAGGCCTCTGGCAGCTAGAGATGATAAATAGAGATTAGGGAGGGTAGAAAATTTTCTGAACATTTGCCTTTGTCTTAGCTAAACTCTGGGGTCAGTTCCTGGCGGTCCTAACAATTTCTGGGCTCTCTGTTCTGTTCCATTGATCTAGATGTCTGCTTTTATGCCAGTACCATGCTCTTTTGATTACTATGGCCTTGTTGTCTAGTTTAATATCTAGTAGTGTAATATGTCCAACTTCATTCTACTGTCTCAAGATTGCTGAAGGTATTTGAGGTCTTTTGTGATTCCATATTAATTTTTGGATTATTTTTTTCTAATTCTATGAAATATGCCATTAGTATCTTGATAGAAATTATTTTGAATCTATAGATTGCTTTGGGTAGTGTTGTCATTTTAGTAATGTTAGTTATTCCACAATATATGCTTCCATTTTTTCATATAATCTTCCATTTATTTTTTTAGCATCTCATAGATTTATGAGCATAGGTATTTTACCTCCTTGGTTAAATTTATTTCTACGAATTTCTTTTTTTGATGCAATTATAAATGAGATTGTTTCTTTTAGTTCCTTTTCTGATTGTTCATTATTGGTGTATAAAACTGCAACCAATTTCTGAATATTAATTTGGTATCCTGCTACTTTGCTGAATTCAGTTTTAGGAGGTTTTTGTTGTTGTTGTTGTTTTGGTGAAATCTTCAAGATTCTCTATATACAATATCATGTCATCTACAAATAATAAATTTACTTCTTCCTTCCCAGTTGGATGCGTTTTACTTTTTCTTCTTGTCAGATAGCCGTGGCTAACATTTTTCCAGTACTATAGTGAATACAAGTGGTGAATGTGGACATCCTTGTCTTGTTCCTGACCTTAGAAAAATGCTTTTAGCTTGTCCACATTGAGTATAATGTTAGAAGTGGGTTTGACATATAAGGCCTTTATATTGAGGTAAGTTTTCTCTATTTCCACTTTGATGAGAGATTTTATCATAAATGCATGCTTGATTTTTTTCAAATGCTTCTTCTGTATTTATTTATATGATAATATGATTTTTTTTAATCCTTACTCGAGGACATTTTTCCATTTTTTGTTCAGATAGAGTGGGAGGGAGAGAGAGGGAGAGAGGGAGAGGGAGAGGGAGAGAGAGAGAGAGAGAGAGAGAGAGAGAGAGAGAGAGAGAGAGGGAGAGAAACATCGATGTGAAAGCATCGATGTGAAAGGGACACATCGAGTGGCTGCCTCCTGCACGACCAACCAGGGCCGGGGACAAATTGCAACCGAGGTACACGCCCTTAGGGGGAACCGAACCCGGATCTCTCTGGACCGCAGGCCGACACTCTAACCGCTGAGCCAAACTGGCCAGGGCAATAATATGATTTTTATCCTTCATTTTGTTTATGTAGTGTATCAGTTTCTTTTTTTATATTTCAAATATGTTTTATTTCTTCAAATTTGTTTATCAGTAGTGACTGAAATAAAAAATATATATATAATTGAGTCCCATCATCATCATAGAAATTACTTTAAGAGAAAACTGGTCAGATAAATATTATTGCTTCCCATTTTCAACCAGTAAATAGTTGCCACTGATAAACAGAGAGCCAATAATCTGTCAAGATTGCTCAAGATATGTTATATAATACAGTATGCCTGTTCACAGGGGGCTAGGGGAGGGAAGACCAGGTAATAATTTGTGTGAACTTCTTGATTTCATCATACAAGACAATCACAAAAGCACCACCCATGCCTCTGAGAACACTGGACCATGCACTCTTCAAAAAGCTTTGCCTCCTTCATCAGGAGCAATCTTCCTCCAGCAGTCAAGCTGCCTGTGTACATGTTACCAGTTCCTTTGCACCCTGACTGAAACATCATGCAGCAACAAACAGTGTCAAATAGATAAGAAGTCAATCCAGCCACTGCTGTGACAGAGGCAGATGTGAGTATTCTTGGGATCTGGAAACATTCCCTTTGCAGTGTCAGACACCGAAGCAGGCAGCTCAGTAGATGATAATACCCTGCACAGACACATTAAAGCCTTGGCAGAGACCCATAATCCCATCAGATTGTAAATCTTAACCAGGCAGTCACCAAGGCCTTTGAATTCCCTTTCAGCTCCAGCTTTGCCCACATCAGCTGCTAGATGGGTACAGGAAAAATCAATAGGATACACAAAACTCAAGGAGGTGGCCCCAGCGGCATCACCTGATGCCAGATTCCCTGCAAAGTATCGCCAAAACTGGGCTGTTTTGTCCACACCACCCAGGAAGATCTGCTTGTATTTATCTTTGGAGGCTAAGTTGAGAGCCTTGGTGGGGAAGTATCTGATGACAATGGCCAAGTTACCATGCCAGGAGGACAGGACTCCCTGCTCCTTGGGGATATGAACCATGCAGTCTATAATGACCTTGTATTGCTTCTCTGCAGTGATTTGCTTGCTGGCATGCTGCACCTGCAGCAACAGCTTAACCCACTTGATAGGCACTACTGCTGTCTTGGAGGTGGCTGCAGCCACTCCACCTTCCAGGAAGTCCTTGATGAAGGACACAGTGGCATCTGTCATGTTGAAAGGAAAGAAGAAGCAGATGACTGTGGGCCTGGGATAACTGTGGGCCTGGGATAACTGGCTGGGACTCTGGGACTCTCTCACTTTCTCTAATTTTCGGATTGTACCAATGTTATATACTAGCAATCAATCCCTCTTGATCATGGTATATGATCTAATTAATGTGCTGTTAAATTCTGTTTGCTAATATTTAGTTGATAATTATTGTATCTATGTTCATCAGGGATATTAGCTTATCATTTTCTTTCTTTGTAGTGTGTTTGTCTGGTTTTAGAATTAGGAATTAGCCTTGTAAAATTAGCTTGAAAGTCTTCCCTCCTCTTCAAATTTTTGGAAAAGTTTGAGAAGAATAGGTGTTAAATGTTTGACATTTTTAAAATGTTTAATCTTTTTTAAATGTTTGGTAGAAGATACCTGTGAAGTCATCAGGTTCACAACTTTTCTTAATTGGAAGTTTATTTTATTATTGCTTTGATTTCATTAGTTATAATTGGACTCTTCTGATTTTCTGTTTTCTCTTGATTCAATTTGGAAGATTGCATGTTTTTAGGAATTTTTCCATTTCTTCCAGATTGTACAATTTGTTGGCATACAGTTGTCCGTTATATTTTCTTATACTTTTTTGTATTTCTGTGGTGTCAGTTGTTTCTTCCCCTCTTTCATTTCTGATTTTATTTATTTGGGTTCACTCACTTTTTTTCTTGATGCATCCAATTAATGGTTTAACAATTTTGCTTATCTTTTAAGAGAGTTAGCTTTTGGTTTCATTGATCTTTTTGTATTATTTTTTAGACTCTATTTTATTTGTTTCCACTCTGATCTGTATTATTTCCTTTCATCTACTCACTTTTGGCTTTGTTGCTCTTTTTCCAGGTCCTTTAGGTGTAAGGTTAGTTTGTTTATTTAAGACTTTTCTTGCTACTTGAGGTAGGCATAATGCTGTGAATTTCCCTCTTAGAGCTGCTTTTTCTGTGTCCCATAGACTTTGGGTTATTGTGTTCTCATTTTCATTTTTCTCAGAGTATCTTTGATTTATTTCCTGATCTTGTTGTTAGCCCAATTATTGTTTAGTAACATTTTATTTAGTCTCCATGTGCTTGTGTGTTTTTCAGTTTTTTTAAATTGATTTCTACTTTTATTCCATTGTAGTAAGAGAATATCCTTGATATGATTTCAATCTTCTTAAATTTATTGAGATTTGTTTTGTGTACTAACATGTGGTCTATCTAAACAATATTTCATGTGCATATGTAAAGAATGTATATTCTACTGTTTTGGGGTAAATAGCTCTGTAGATATCCATTAAAACCATGTGGTCTACTGTGTCGTTTAAGGCTGCTGTTTCCTTGTTGATGTTTTGTTTGGAAGATCCGTCCATTGATGTCAGTGAAGGAGATAAATTCTCCTATTATGACTGTATTATTGTTTATCTCTCTCTTTATGTCCATCAAGATTTATTTTATATATTTATGCGCTCTTTGTTGTATGCATGAATGTTTACAAGGGTTATATCCTCTTGTTGGATTGATCTCTTTATCGTTACGTAATGTTTTTTTGTCTTATTACAGCCTTTGTTTTAAAGTCTTTTTTGTCTGATAAAAGTATTGTCACCCCTGTTTTTGTTTGTTCATTTCCATTTGCATGAAATATCATTTTTAATCCCTTTACTTTCAGTCTGTGTATATCTTTTGTTCCGAGATGGGTCTCTTGTAGACTATATATATGGGTCTTGTTTTCTTATCCATTCAGCTACCTTATGTTTTTGTTTAGAGCATTTAATCCATTTAAATTTAAAGTGATTATTAATAGGTACATATTTATTGCCAGTTTATTCTTTATTATTTTACTTCTCCTTATTTCCTTTTTATTCTTAAAGAAGTCTAATCAGTCTGGCTGGTGTGGCTCAGTGGTTGAGCATCAACCCATGCACCAAGAGGTCGCTGGTTCAATTCCTGGTCAGGATACATGCCCAGGTTGTGGGCCCAATCCCCAGTGGGGGACATGCAGGAGGCGGCCAATCGATGTTCTCTCTCATCGATGTGTCTATCGCTCTCTCCCTCTCACTTCCTCTATCTCTAAAATCAATAAAGGAAAAAAAAAAGTCTAATCAATATTTCTTGTAATGCTTGTTTGGTGGGAATGAACTCCTTTTAGCTTTAGTTTTTGTTGTTGTTGTTGTTGTTGTTGTTGTTTTTGGTCAGGAAAGCTATTTCACCTTTAATTTTATATGATTGCCTTGCTGGTTAGAGTAGTCTTGGTTGTAAGTCTTTGCTTCTCATCACTTTGAATATTTATGTGAATCATTTATGGCCTAAAATGTTTCTGTTGAGAAATCTGCTGAGAGCCTTACAGGAACTCTCTTGTAGGTCTTTCTAACTGTCTTTTTCTTGCTGCTTTGAAGATTTTCTCTTTGTCTTTAACTTTTGCCATTTTAATTATGATGTGTCTTGGTGTGGACCCCTTTAGTTTCATCTTATTTAGCGCTCTCTGTGATTCCTGGACATATATGTTTTTGTTTTTTTTTTTTAAACCAGGTTAGGGAAATTTTCAGCCATTATTTCTTCAGTTATGTTCTCAATCCCTTGCTTTCTCTTTTCTTTTTCTAGTACTCCTATTATGTTTCATGTTGTACAGGCTCCTTAGACTATCCTCACTTGAAAAAATATTTTATTCTTTTTGCTTCTCCCATTGGGTATTTTCAGTTACCCTGTCTTCCAAATTGCTGTGCTTCTCTGCTTCATCTAACCTGAAGTTGATTCCTCCTAGTTTATTCTCTATTTTAGGTATTATATTCTTTTTTAAAAAATATTTTTTTCTTTATTGATTCTGGAGAGAGAAGAAGGGAGAGGGGAGAGAGATAGAAACATCAATAAGAGAGAAACATCGATTGGCTGCCTCGTGCATGCCCCCTGCTAGGGATTAGGCCAACAACCTGGGCATGTGCCCTGACCGGGAATCGAACTGGCGACCTCTTGGTGCATGGGTCGATGCTCAACTAGTGAGACACACCAGCCGGGCTAGGTATTATATTCTTTATTTCTGACTTTTTTTATTGTTTCTATGTCCATTTTTATGTTTAATATATTTTTGTTTAAGTTCTCACTCGGTTCATTCATTCTTTTCTTAAGTTCCTTGAACATCCTTATGGCCATTGTTTTGATCTTTGTATCTGGTTGCTTGCTTTCCTCCATTTTATTTAGTTCTTTTTCTGGGATTTCTCCTTTTTATTTAATTTCAGGCATTTTTTTCTCCCCATTTTGGCTGCATCTCTGTATTTGTTTCTGTGTATTAGATTGTTTTACTTGCATCCCAGTCTTGATACGGTGGTTTTATATAGTAGGTGTCTCATGGTGCTCAGTGGTGCAGCCTTCCTGATTACTTGAGCTTGGTGCTCCAGGAATGTCTGTTTTGTGTGTAATGTGAACCCTCCTGTTATAGTTGAGTTTTGATTGATGTTGGCCCTTCTGTGTGTGGGTTTGCCTGTCTGGCTATGCTGATCAAATCTGACTACAATATATGAATGTGCAGCGGTTAATCCCACAATGCAGAGTTTGCTCCAACAGGGTATGTTGCATGCTGAGACCTCCCTTTGGATGTGCAGCTTGTGGAGCTAGTTAGGTTGTATCTGATATGTTCTGAATCCTTCCCCACTTGTTTTGGTTTTGAGGCCACTTGGGAGTGATTTTAGTACAGGTCTATGTCAGACACTGCCTGTGACCTGCCCTAGGCTGTTTGGAGCTAGAGTTTATGGCTGCCTCTGCTGTGCCTGGGTGTGTATGGGAGGGCCATCTGCATACCAAGGCTAGTTTCCACCAGCAATGGGCCCAGGGTAATGCCGGCAAAAGGCCCATGTCTCCCCAAGATCCACCTCCTCCTGCTATCTTCCTTTTAGGCTCAATTGCTGAAAGTGCCTCTAGTGCTAAAGATTCGAGTTGCATGAGGTAGTTTCTCAGTGAGTGACCAGGTAGAGCGAGTGGGAGTGTTGTTCAGCGGATTGATACAGATTCAAACTTGGTGCCACTGTTGTGTCTGAGGCCACTCAGCAACAGTCACAGGGTACACAAAGGTCGGCTGCCACCACCTGCCAGGTGCCCTGGCATGTTTATGTTGGGGTGGGGTCTCAAGGAGTTTTCAGCATGAGGCCAACAGAGTTCATCAGCCCCAAACAGACCCAGATTTACTTGTGTTAAGGGAGGATTCTGCACAGGAACAATGATGCCAGTCAGGCTTGAGAGAGAAAAATGGCCCTTACCCTAGAGCTACACAATTCACTTTTTCCCAGAGTCAGCCATGACTTCCTCAAGAATCCTCCAAAAAAATTCTAGATTGCAGGACCAGGCTAACAATAGCCCACTGACAATTTTTCAGAGTGCAAACTCAACAGGGTGGGGTGGGGCCAATAGGATTCAGGAGAGTGAAACTAGTGGTTTATCCATGAGTGGGCAGAGTGCTGCTGCTCTGGCACACAGGTAGCAGGGCTCTGCTGCTCTGGTATGTGGGGCACCAGCTACGCTTTTGGCACTGGGGTGGATGGAGCACTGCTGCTCCAGCCCCCAAGGCACCACTGCTATGGCCTGTGGTGGATGGCACTGCTGCTCTGGTGCTTAGGGCGTGTGGCACCACTGTCAATTTTGTTTATCAAACAATACTTTAGAACACAAGTTTCCAGACAATCCATTTGAATTCTCTAAAATATAAAGATAATTGAGGCAAATAAGTGGGCATTTATGATGTGAATTTTTCAAATAATTGTATCTATCTTCCAATTCACTTTTTATGTGTAGATACACACTCTCATATTAATGTGCACACATTTTAAAAGACTTTCTTCTTTTTTTTAATTAAAAACATTTTTTTTCTTTCTTTATTGATTTTAAAGAGAGACAGAAAGGGAGAGGGAGAGAGACAGAAACATCGATGAGAGAGAACATTGATTGGCCGCCTCCTGCATGCCCCCCACTGGGGATTTGGCCCACAACCTGGGCATGTGCCCTGACTGGGAATTGAACCGATGACCTCTTGGTGCATGGGTCAATGCTCAACCACTGAGCCACACTGGCCAGGCTAAAGTCTTTCTTCTTAATGAGAGCTCCTAAATATACCAACTTTAAGTAGAAATATATTAATAGGACATATGGTAGGCCTTTTCCTAACAGAGTGGCAGGCTGCCCAACTCTTTTACCAATCAAAAATCAAGAATCTGACTCAAGTACCTCATAATTCATTTTTAAAACTTGAAATAGAAGCAAATCTCTCACTGTCTCACAATAAGCAATAAGAATGTTACTGTGGACATAAGAAAAAGACAGTCACAAGTTTGTTTTCTAGTGGACTCCTAGGGAACTGAACACAAAAATCCAATAAATAATTAGCTCTCATGTGACATGCTTCTGAATTACTGTGATACATTAATTGGTCAAAATTAGCATGAATTAAGGCAAATAAGTATAACATGTAATTTATTACTCACTAAGCATGGTGCTGCAGTGGAAGCTTTGGATTTCCCTTAAGATTGCTTTAACAGCTATAATGCATTCCTTAATTTACTCTGTGGAAAATCAATTTTTTCAGAGTTCATTAAGTACCAATATGTTACAGTGCAACTCTCTGGAGCATAGAGCCTCAATATATTATGCAAAACCATGCCAGTGTGGTACCAATATGTAAATAGCAGTAATGTTATAGTCAGCATACTATTGGTAAGTCTGACCAGAATGAGAATCTAGAACTTGAATCTGTTGACTTTGTGTGTGTTGGGGCAATTGTGTTCTATCCTTTCTGACTATAGTACCAATAATTTTTGAAAGATATGCCAAAGCTTTTGTCAATAGCTGATAGCAGTGTCATTTCTTTTTAAATCCCATGTCTTCTTGTTCATGCTAAAGAAGAAATCAACAAGTATTTAGTAAGTATATAGTATGGGCCCAGTTGAGTAATTTTTTAATTTTAATTGATTTGAGTCAGAGAAATAATTTAGGCTATTGAGGCCACAATTACCTGAAAGTATATCTCAATTCCCCACTTCACTTGGCTTCAGTCTATCTAGGTTACATTAATAACAAAAATATGCAACACATTATTTGATTGAAAATAATTTTGTAAAAAGCAGTGTGTTCAAAATAAATGTGATCTAAAGTAACATGGTTGGTTGTAAATTTTGATAGAAAGGATGTTAGTCTAAAACATTAATATCCACAATATCTGGTTATAAAAGTGTTGATGATATGGGTGCCTTAATAAATAGCAGTTCTATAACCATTGTGGCTTTTTTCTCTCTCCAAAATTTGTTATTTGTTTTCTACTTTTAATTTATAATTAATTTTAAAATATTTATTTCTCTGGGTTATTTATAGCATTAAAAATCAACTAAATCTCAATGTTTATTAATAGGATACCATGAACCAAATTGTTCCAAGACATGAGCCCATGACAAGCAAAACCAACAGTCCTGTCCTAGAATAAGTAAGTGAATACTGAGGCAAATAAACCAAATTGTGTTCTCCCAAAATTAACATATTTAAGTTCTAACCCCTAGTGGTATGGTATTTGATGAGGTTATAATGGTGGGGTGCTCATGGTACCATTAGTGTCCTTATAAGAAGATACAAAGGAGAGTCTGCGCCCAGCCAGTGTGGCTTAGTGGACTGAGCATTGTCACATGGATTGGGAGGTCTAGGTTTGATTCCCGGTCAGGGCACATGCCTGGGTTGCAGGCTGAATCCCCAGTAGGGGCGTGCAGGAGGCAGCAGATCAATGTTTTTCACATCGATGTTTTTCTCTCTCTCTAAGAAATCAATGAAAACATATTTTATAAAAACTTTTCAAAAAAAAGGACAGCTTGCTTTCTTACTTTCTCTCTGTCATATGAAGACGTAGTGACAAGGTGGCCATCTACAAGCCAGGAAGAGAGTTCTCACCAGTCTAACCATGTTGGAACCCTGATTTTAGACTTCCAACCTCCAGAACTGTGATAAATAAATTTCTGTTATTGAAGCCTCCCCGTCTGTTGTATTTTGTTATGGCAGCCTGAGCTGATTGAGACATAGGGTAACAGTAGAGCAATCTAAATATATTCAATTGGGTGGATTATACAAATAAATTATATTAATTTCAAAATATCAAGTAGAGTACAAGTCCTTTGGTATTTCATATGATTGGTTGGAAAATACTATACATATATGTAAACAGTCTTCATGGAAGATATAAATCTAGGAGTTGTCTGTGATTGGCTCTTTGGTTTTTGGTAATGAACTTGCAGTTATTATAAGAGCTAAATATTATTTCAATAAAAAAGAAATCTATAAGACCATATAGAATTTTTTCCCACTGAATATATTTCTACCTTTTCCTCTAGTCACTTGGTTTCAGCCACATTGTCCTTGCTCTTTCCTCACACACTCCAATAAGGCCTTTGTGCTTGCTATTGTCTCTACCTAGGGCTTTCTGACTCCAAAAAGAGTCTTGCCAACTTCTGCATTTCCCCAGGTCACCTCAATTAAATGTCATGTCAATTTGGCCTACTCTTCCCCCATAAATAAAATTTCAAGCACCTCCAACCCACTGCATGCCCATCTACTTGACTTGCCTGTATGTTTTCTCATAACAAAACCATGCTTTTCCCCCCTCACTATAACATACCTTGCTGTATAATTTATTTTTTATTTCCCTTTTTTGTTTATTGTCCATTTCTTTTCACAATACTGTAAATACCACAAGGACAAGGATATTTGTTTATTTTATTTGTTGATGCATACCAAATATCTAGAATAGTATGTGGCACATAATAGATGTTTAATAAAAATTTTTTTCTGAATAAATATATGCATTTTTATCCCAATATGCTGACTTTGGTTGTTTGTTTGTGTGTGTGTGTGTGTGTGTGTGTGTGTGTATACATATCCAGGAAAAACAGATATTTAATTAGGTAACATATATGTAAAATGGGAAAGTAATACTCAAACCTTAAAGGGTTGTTATGAAGATCAACTTACATAAGGTATACAAATTGTATAGTGTAAAAGAAGATAATAAGCATTTGATAATGTTCTTTTAGTTTATTTACCAGCTAGTTGCCTGCTGTTGGAGGGAGGCTCTTTAGTGTTGTGCAAATTACATTTTTTCACCCATATATTATTTATGCTATATTTAGTTGTGTTTTTTTTTTCTAATTAATACTCTTTTCTGGACACTTAAGTTGTTTTAATTTTTTACTAATATTAATATTTACATTATTTGGTTATTTTTCATATGTTCTTTTTCTTCGTAGCACTTAATAAGTTATTACATATTTATTAAAATGTAAATTTGCTTAATATGTCTGTGTTCATAGTGCACTATAATTTTAGTGATAGCAGGTGATTATGTAATTTGGTCTTTTATACTTAGAATCTGGCAGTGTGCTTGGCACATAATAGGTAATATCTATGAAATGAGATAAACACTAAAGATCTAAAGATGAATTAGAAAACATAGATGGTAAACTCCTTGACATTGATGTTGGCAATAATTTTTTGTATTTGACATCAAAAACAAAAATCAACAAATTGAACTATATCAAACTAAAAGCTTCTCACAGCAAAGGAAACCATGAAAAAAAAAATGAAAAGGCAACCTATCAGATGAGAGAAAATATTTGCAAATCAATATCTAAGGGGTTAATACCTAAAATATATTAAAAAATACTACTCAATGATAAAAAAAAAATCAAACAATCTGATTTTAAAAAATGGGTAGATGATCTGAATACACATTGTTCCAAAGATAGCCAATAGGTATATGAAGAGGTGCTCAGCATCACTAATCATCAGAGAAATACAAGTTAATCACCATGATGCATCATCTTACACCAGCCAGAATGACTATTATATAAGAAATAACAAGGGTTGACAAGGATGAGAAGCAAAGGAAACCTTTGAACACTGTCAGTGGGACTGTAAATTAGTGCAGCCACTATGGAAAACAGTGTGGAGGTTCCTCAAAAAAATTAAACATAGAGCTATTTAACGTAATTTAGCAATTTCACTTCTGGGAATTTATCCAAAATGAAAAACAAAATCAGTAATTCAAAATGATATAGGGGCCCCATGTCCATGGCAGCATTTTTTACAATAGCCAATATATGGAAGCCATATAAGTATCCATCTATAAATGAATGGATAAACAAGATATGGTACATACACACACACACACAGGAATATTATTCAGCCATAAAAAAGAAGAAAATCTTGCCATTTGTGACAATATATATGGCCTTGAGAGCATTACATTAAGTAAAATAAGTCAAGTAGAGAAAGACAAATGCATAATTACTTCACTTATATCTGGAATCTAAAAAAACAAACAAAACCAAGCTCATAGATACAGAGAACAGATTGGTGGCTGCCAAAGGTGAAGGTTGGGGAGTGGGCATCACAGATAAAGAAGGTTAAAAGGTACAAACTTATAGTGATAAATAAATAAGTAATGGGGTTGTAATGTACAAGATGGTGTCTGTAGTCAATAATACTATGTTGTGTATTTAATAGTTACTAAGAGAATAGTTTTATTTTTTTAATTTCAAATTTTTTTAATTATTATTATTTTTTTATTAATTTGTTTTTGTTACAGATGTTTCTCCTTTTTCCCCCACTGACACCCTTCTCCCCATCCCCCCTGCCCCATCCCCATCATTGTTGTCGATGTCCATCAGTTATGCATACATAACTGTGTATAAGTTCTGTGGTTTATCTCTTCCCTTCCCCCCCACCCCTCTTCTGAGGGTTGTCAGTCTGTACCCTACATCCACGTCTCTGGGTCTACCCTGTTCCTCAGACTGTTATGTTCATTATATTCCACAAATAAGTGAGATCATGTGATATTTGTCTTTCTCTGCTTGGCTTGTTTCGCTTAGGATAATACTCTCGAGGTTCCTCCATGTCGTCCCAAAGGATAAGAGATCTTTCTTTCTTACAGCTGTATAGTACTCCATTGTGTATATGTACCACAGCTTTTTTATCCAGTCATCTACTGATGAACACTTGGGATGTTTCCAGATCTTAGCTATTGTAAATAGTGCTGCTATGAACATAGGGGTACATATATTCTTTCTGGTTGGTGTTTCAGGTTTCTTAGGGTATATTCTTAGAAGTGGGATCACTGGGTCAAATGGCAGTTCAATTTTTGATTTTTTGAGGTAACACCATAGTGTTTTCCACAGTGGTTGCACCAGTCTGCATTCCCACCAGCAGTGTACTAGAGTACCCTTTTCTCCACACCCTCGCCAACACTTGTTTAATGATTTGTTGATGGCGGCCATTCTGACAGGTGTAAGGTTATACCTCATAGTTGTTTTAATTTGCATCTCTCTGATGATTAATGACATTGAGCATTTTGTCATATGTCTCTTAGACATTTGTATGTCCGGTTTGGAGAGGTGTCTATTTAGGTCCTCTGCCCATTTTTTAATTGGGTTTTTTGTCTTCCTTTTGTTGACTTGTATGAGCACTCTATATGCTTTGGAAATTAACCCCTTATCTGATGCATCATTGGCAATTTTCACAGAACTAGAACAAACACTCCAAAAGTTTATATGGAACCAAAAAAGACCCTGAATAGCTACAGCAATCTTGAAAAAGAAGAACAAAGTAGGAGGGATCACATTACCAGATTTCAGGTTATACTACAAAGCCACTGTAATCAAAACAGTGTGGTACTGGCACAAGAACAGGCAGATAGATCAATGAAACAGAATAGAGAACCCGGAAATTGACCCAAGACAATATGCTCAATTAATATTTGACAAAGGTGGCAAAAGCATACAGTGGAGTCAAGACAGTCTCTTCAATAAATGGTGTTGGGAAAATTGGACAGCTACTTGGAAAAAAATGAAGCTAGACCACCAACTTATACCATACACAAGAATAAACTCAAAATGGATAAAAGACTTAAATGTGACTCGTGAATCCATAAAAATCCTACAACAAAATGTAGGCAACAAAATTTCAGACATCATACGCAGCAGAATTTTCACTGATACAACACCTAAGGCAAGAGAAACAAAGGAAAACGTGAACACATGGGACTACATCAAACTAAAAAGCTTCTGCACAGCAAAAGAAACAACCATCAAAACGGAAAGGGATCCCACTATATGGGAAACCATAATCGCCAAAGAGAATAGTTTTTAAAAGTTCTCATCTCAAGAAAAAATTTCGTAACTACGGTGATGGATGTTAACTAGACTTATTGTGGTGATCATTTCACAATATATACAAATATTGAATAATTATGTTCTACAGACCCGAAATTAACATATTATACGTCAATTATACCTCAATAAATAAAAAATATTGATAAAGCAAAAAAAGTAAAAAAATCAAGAAATCTATAAAATAGAGAAAATTGCTTGAAGATTCTCAATAGATTGCAAAATGTTTTCATAGTATACCATTATGATCCATATGCTCCCCACATTATTTATTGATTGTATTTTTCAAAATAGTTACTCCATTGAAAGGTGGTGTGGACTTTCTTGTTTTAGGCTAATATGCTTTCAGCCAGTTTGTCTGAAATAAAAACTCAAATTCTGTATAGTGTATTGGATTGGTAGTAGTATGTTCTACACTGTAAAACACGACCTGATTTTACAGGATAGTGATAGCGATTACCTGTTTAATTTTACAAAAATTGGTCATCATGATGGTCACCAAAAAAATTCAAGGGTTTTGGGAAAAAAATCCTGGGCCTTTCTTTATCTTGTGTGATAAATAATCACCCTCCATCAGTTTTAGTAAATAAGTTTTGCTGAGGGGTGTAAGGTATTCTATCCTTTAATTGATGGAAAATTGGATTGAGAACTTAAAATAGCTTCATTTCTCAGCTAGTTCATTAGTGTATGCTGCAATTTTACATAGAAATGAGACAAGTTTGGAAGAAAGTGAAATTTTGATTTCTTAGCACTCTGTGCTTTATATTTTATTAATTTTAAAAGTGGAAAATGATGGGAATTATGTGGGAATAACAAAATGAACTCAACTCACAAAAAATGGAAAAGGGAAAAACTACTAGACAATGAAAGTAAAAAAAAAAAGTTACTGCTTAAGTAAAAGTTAAAAAAAAACTACTGCTAAATTCCATATAATGTAATTTTATGAAGAAATCACAAACATATTATGTAAATGAATTGCAGATATGTTTTCATTACTGAATTCTTAGTACCTGGGAAAAAAACAAAGAAGGCCTGGGTCAAAAAGCTGGCTGAAGAACTAATATTTAAGGTGTAACAAAACTAGGGCACTGAAATATCACTGGAAGCATAACAACATTGTTTAAATAGTATTTCTATCTTTTCTCTCAGGGAGAATATTCTATGAGGCAAAAAAGAATATTTGCTGTGGGCAGGATGATTGAATAAAACATGGACTCTCTTAAGCAGTGTATGTAATTCTCCTGGGGCTCTGGTTTTGCTGGATGGAGTGTCCATCTGTGGGATCAAACTGACTCACCTGGACTAAAGGAAGGTACTGAGCTGCATCTCAGTCCAACTATACAGAGAGATAGTCCCTTTTCTCTTTTGCTCATACAATTCTCAGCCTCTACTCTAAATGTACGGCAAATAAAATGTAAAGACTATCACTTTTAAGGAATATCCTAGTAATCATAACTTGCTACAGCATTGCATTGCTTCTGTAGTTCTTTTGTCACCAACATATATAAACATTGTTAAACTGATGACTACTGATATAGTCAACATCACACTGGGATGACTGAGGAACTCAAATCAGATGGGGAGAAATCAGGTGTGAAGGAGGCTGGGGGAAATTACATTTGCTTGTGAGAGGTTGATTCTATGACTTCCTGACTTTATATGGTCATAGATTATGTGGGAATATCCTGACACCTCTAGAAGTTTTTGAAGACAGCTTGTTAAATTTGGCAATAAGAGCCCACAAATGTTCATTTTACGATGTAGGATTTGTGAATATGTTTGACAAACAAATATGATGATAAGGTCAACAAAGCATGACTCAAAACCTATTTATAGGACAAACTTAAATTGCATCAGAGCTCTGATTTATAAGAAGTAGCTAGGAATTAATTTATATATCAAAACAAAACATTTACTGCCTGTAGAGTATATAAAATGCTAACACAATTTTTACTCTGGTTTATATGACTTTATTGCAGGTACTTTGGTTGTTTCTATCTGTTTAATAGTTATTTTGGGAAGTCCTTGTAATATTCACTTTAAAAATTAATACTCTAAAATCAGATTAAAATCTAAGTAATATATGTTAAGTAACATATTGTGAGAGATTACATTGTGAATAAGAACATTTTTATGGGTGCAATAGCTATGAAATCTTTTTATGATTTATCTAAGTAGTGCTGTTAGAATGAAAGCTTTTAAAGATGCCTACTTTCTCACTTTCCAAGCATTGTTTTACTTTTTATACAACTATATTGTCTGGAAGTGCTTTGAATAATAGAATATTTTGCTCTGAGATTAGTAACCACACCTGTTATTTGTTTATTATGTGTTTAATAATAATAATGTCATGTTTGTATAGCACTTTTAGCTCTGTCACATCTATTATGACATACTGTGCTTACAAGAGTCATACAAATAAATCACTTCCTAGTTAGGATCACTTTACATAGGTTTTTAAAAAACATATAAATAGCCCTGGCCGGTTTGGCTCAGCGGTTGGAGCGTCAGCCTGCGGACCAGAGAGTCCCGGGTTCGGTTCCTGCTAGGGGCATGTAACAAAATAAATAAATAAATAAATAAATAAAAACTTGTTAAAAAAAAACTTATCTGTAAAAAAAACATATAAACATTGAGTCAAGCATCTATATTCAAAGTAGGTCTTTGCTTTCCACCTATACAAAAGACATATAAGAATACCTAATATTTATTGATCACTTTTAACCACCATCCATTGTGCTTTACATAGTTTATTCAATTTCATCCTCCCATTGACATGGGGCACAGGCACCTTAAACATTTTTTTTCTATATAAATTAGGAAATTGAGGTTTAAAGAGATTAAATAATTTGCCCAAGGTTACACAGCTTGCACATGACACAGCTAATAATGGAATCCTGACCTGCCTGAACCCTAACTCTGATTTTAATACAATACAATACTAGACTTTACTCTTTAAACCATAATGTCTAAAGATATGGTTCCCTTTTCATTACCTTGAATATCTCTTACCACTCCTTTCTGACCTGCAAAGTTTCTTTAGAGCAATCAGCTGACAGTCTTATGGGAGCTCATTTGTAGATTAAAACTGCTTTTCTCTTGCTGCTTTTAAGATTCTCTCTTTGTCTTTAACCTTTGGCATTTTGATGATGATGTGTCTTGGTGTGGCCCTGTTTGGGTTCATTTTGTTTGGGACTCTCTGTGCTTCCTGGACTTGTATGTCTGTTTCCTTCACCAAGTTAAGGAAGTTTTCTGTCATTATTTTTTCAGATAGGTTTTCAATTTCTTGTTCTCTCTCTTCTCCTTCCGGCACCCCTATGTTGCGAATGTTGTTGTCCCAGAGGCTCCTTACGCTATCTTCATTTTTGGGGATTCTTTTTTCTTTTTGCTATTCTGATTGGGTGTTTTTTGCTTTCTTATATTCCAAATGGATGGTTTGCTTCTTGGTTTTACCTACTCTACTATTGATTTCCTGTAAATTATTATTTATTTCAGTTAGTGCATCTTTCATTTTTCACTGCAATGACCTACAACCAAGATTACTCTATCCTGCAAAGCTATCATTTAGAATTGATGGATATATCAAGAGTTTCCCAGATAAGAAAAAGCTAAAAGAGTTCATCACCACCAAACCAATACTATATGAAATGTTGAAGGGTCTTCTTGAAGGAGAAGAAGAACAAAAATATGAACTATAAAATGGCAATTAATACATATCTATCAACAATTGAATCTACAAACAAAATGAGCAAACAGAACAGAAACAGACTCCTAGATACAGAAAAATTTTTGTTGCTTGCCAGATAAGCAGGGGCTGGGGGGATGAGTGAAAAAGATGAAGACATTAAGAAGTACAAATTGGTTGTTAGACTGATGAACCTCAAAGGGAAGGGAAGAGGGAAGGTGGGATGATTTAAACCAAAGAAATTCTATGTATATTTGTGTAACCAATGGACACACAATAGTGTGGGGAAGGCAGAAGGGGATGGGATTGGGGAGGAGGGGGTCAATGGGGAAAAAAGGGGGGAAATCTGTAATACATTCAACAACAAAGGTGAGTTTAAAAAAAAGAAAACATGACCTAAGGGAGTCATTGATTTTTAAAGTAAAAAATAAATTTAAAAAAGATATGGTTCCCATAGAACAACACTTTATTGTCAATGATCTTACCCTATCTGAGATCTAAATTGTGGAATTTATGGGAGCCACATGGGAGATTAATATTAATTTCTTTTTTTTTTTTTATAACCATCACTTTCTTATTGCAAGGAGATCTGTCACAGGGGTTTGTCATTATCTACATCCTAACACTACCCAATCAAATAGAAAATAAAAGGCCTAAACAAAATTTCTAGTTTTTCACTCTTAATGTTACTGATTTTTCTATCCCTTGGATTATATTTGGTTCTAAATCAGAGAAATCTGACTCAAAGCATCCACCTAAAGTGCAATGAGTGGGAGAAGTCCTAGAGTAAACCAAATAAAGCAGCCCAAGGAAGCAAAGCATGAGAGAGTCATTCAACAATTGTGGGTAAAGAAACTTGAAGACAGTGCCAACTATCAAATCTGAATGGGAAATAAGAAAAGACTGAAAGAAAACTGTGGGAGAAAGACTTGGATGAGCAATTTAGATCTAAGGAGGCAGTAGTAAACTTGGTGAGGAATGAAGATGAGCAGAAATGAATTAGCATCACCAAGTCCTACCATATGCTAGAAACTTCATATGTGTGTCTTGTGTGATTTATCCAATAACCTTGTTAGCTAGAAATAAGCAGGGAATGAGCTCAGAGAGGCAAAGTAGTAAAGGGTGTTACATTTAAGGCAATGACTGACAGACTCTACAACCAACTCATTTTCCATGGCCCTGCACATAAGACAATGCCAGAGTTCTTTTTTTTTTATATAGTGCCTGTAATTAACAAGTAAGTATATGACTGCTTAAAGGAACCATGCAGGGCCAGACATTAATATAGTTAAATCAGTAGCAGTCCAAAATGTCTTGTCATTAAAATTTCAGGAAACTATTTTGAGTAAATTTCGCTATCAATCATTGTTTTTGAGAGGTTTAATGTTTATTCTTTGATTTCCATGAATTATTAATCATATTTGTTTGTATATCTAGACAGATCCAAAATTAAAAACTTCTTAGTTATACTAAAATTATTCTTGCTTTCTTCTCTCACTTTTAATTGAAAACCAAATTGAGTTTACTTTTATTTTTTTACATGTTTGTATTGATTTTTTTAGAGAGAGAGAAATAGAAACATGGATGTGAGAGAGAAACATTGATCAGCTGCCTCCTGCACACCCACTACTGGAGATTGAGCCTGCAACCCTGACATGTGCCCTGACCAGGAATTGACCCAGGACCGCTCAGTCCATAAGAAAACGCTCAAATCACTGAGCCACACCATCCAGGCTTGAGTTTACTTTTAAAATGGCTCTTGAAATATTATGCTTCTCTTATTCCTTTATCAATACTCTAGGAAATGTCATCATCATCCCTCACCTCAACTGTCAAATGCCTGTTACAGAGTTTCTGAGTACCAATTCTCCTTTTCTTAATCTCTCCTCCTAATTGCCACTCTACTTATTGATAATCATTTATGACTACGTCTTACAGAATAATTCCAAACCCCATAGCATGGCAAATAAGGTCTTTCACAATTCAGTACTAATCTATTTTACCAGCCTCATTCATGTCTTGCTACTTTGTTTCTAAGTAGTAATGCTTTAGTCCACATGGACTAAACTGTCAAGAACTTTGAAATTCTGATTTTACCCTATTTGCAAGCTAACAAGCCTACCTGTAATAGTTTTATGAGTTTTGGCAAGAGATAAAGAGATTTTTGGGTCAGAAACAAATACTTTATTGCTTACAGAAATAGCAGTAGCCAGAATATCAGTATTTCCTAGCATTGGTTCTCAAAGCCCCAGTTCCCACATAGTGACTCAGAGAGCCAGCTGATGCCTGCACATGTAGTGGGTTGCATTATTAGAGAAAAACTCTTAGCTTAGTGTAGTTAGTATTTTATAATGAACACTAGGCATGACAGCCTTTGCTCTGGAGGGAGACATTATTTTATTAAACAATATGTATGCCTGGTTTTTGATCTGGAGAGAAATGCCATCTCTATCTCATTTTCATGTAAGGTTAAAGGGGATGGTTATCAAATCATATTAGTAGCAGTCTGGTGGGGAATGGGATACCCAGCAGTGGGTTGAATATAAGCCTCTTGCAACAGTTTGGGAGACCTGAACCAGAATTTTTGTTTGTTTGTTTGTTTGTTTGTTTTATAAGGAAAGCTCCAGGGTGGCTCTGACATGTCATAAATTTTAATATTCTTGCGTCTCCTATAAGATTCTCATTTCTTCTCCATCTCTTCATCACCATCCCAGTGCCAGAATTGTTGTTTTACCTTGACTCCAACGAAATCAATATCACATACTTGTAGCTGTAATGCCATCTTTTCCCCAATGATCTCCTACTTGCATCTAGATCTTTTATCTGAAAACATCAAATATGTGAGGAACAAGTCCATTTCTATAAACTTACAGAGACACATGCCACTTACTTTGCCCCATATGGGCCATTGTAGGGGCCCTGGTAAGTGGTATGCTTAGACAAGTATGTGTTTTATCCTTATAATCTGGATCACAAATCCAGTAAGAGATTCCATGTAACTGAACCATAATTAAGTTTGAGTCATGTAGGCCTCTTTTTTACCAGGATGATACCCAGATATTGCAGCAAACAGCCTGCCTAGAGTTATTGTTAAGGGAAAGAAAGATGCATCAGGTCCAGCAAAGTTCAGGGAAAAATCCTAAATTTTCAAAATGGGTCCATACGATCCCCAAGTGTTTTTGGAGCTGCTTATTTCTCATGAAGCAGGTGGGAGGAAAGGATCCCTTTTTGGAGACAACCCATTTTAGCAAACAAATTGCCTAACAAACATTGTGAATCAGGAGGTAGTAAAATATGTAATCAGAAATATTTTTGACTTGACATTTGCAGAAGCCTTTCCAATGCTCAATAACATCAAATACTATGGAATAATGGAAGGTCTACCAAATACCTAGAATATAAGCTACTATTAAGTGGCTTTTCCAATAAAAGGTAAAAAGCATTGTCAGAATGTAAATTGTTTAAAAAGCCAAAAATATGACAATGTTAAAATATAACAAAAATATGACACTGTAACTGAAAATGTGTCAGCAATGGTGAGGTACCTCTAATAGCCCCAAGAAGAAGATAAAAATTCCAATAGAGTTGCCCTGGCTCGTTTAGCTCAGCAGTTAGAGTGTCATCCCGCGGTCCAGAGAGACCCGGGTTCGGTTCCAGCTAGGGGCAGGTATCTCGGTTGCAGTTTGTCCCCGGTCCTGGTTGGGGTTGTGTGGGTGCACGGTGAGGATTAAAAAAAAAAAATTCCAATAGAGTTAATCTGCTAGGAGTGAAAAGAAATTATGCCCCTTGTACCGAATCCTCTCTGTGTGCGAGAAATTGATCAACTTTTGGCAGGAGCTGCAATCTGGCATTCAGCGGGAGCGTCTGCATCTGAACATAGAGCCTTTTACTCTGTACTTGTCCTATGATCATGATTCCATTTCAGTTAAGATGACGGATCCAGGCAGCATTCACAGCAATCTAGGTGGTTCAGGCTCTATCAGCAGCTTAATTTCATTGGTCTCATTAGAAAACTGGCTCTTATTATAAGCATCTACATGAGTGACACAGACATTTTAATCAAAAGCCATGATTTGTTTCCACAGTTCATAACCTCAAAGAGGAGTATCTTTAATTGACTGTGAAGGAATTAAATGGCTTAGTACATGTAAAAAGTTTAGAATAATGCCTGGTAACAATATGTACACAATAAACTACTCAGCAAGGGATTGAGTCAGGACAGGGATCCAGGAGAAATGGGCACTAAGTCTAAAACATTTCTATCAATGGATTTAATAAACTTTGTATGGCATTTCATGGTTTTAATGTATATTATCTTATTTGATCTTTAAACACAGCTGTGAGATAAGTAATACAGGTAGCATTTCTTTATCTTTTTAATGGTGAAGACAGTCTCAAAAACAGCGATCTATACATTTTTACATGGCTTGTTATTAACTGTCAGATTTTTATCAAGATTATTTTGATGTCATTGTCTATACCCATTGCATGAGACTACAATATTTTTATTTATTCAGTCTCAGCCAAAATATGCTCAGAAATCTGCTCACTGCAAGTATATTACCTTCAAACAATTTCCAAGACTCTAAACAGAAATTAATTTTCAACAACTACCTCAATGTTTATGAATATTTTAACCAGATTTTCACTTCAATTTAAAATCTACAACATATTTCAAATAAGTGTGGTAATATTTATATAAGAATAAGAATTTTATATTTATATAAAAATAAGAATTTTAGTAGCACCAAATCCTTTTGGAAATAGGAAGTTTGTAAATAGTAAGTGTAAAAATTACTTCTTTTTTTTTTTTTTTTACCAGTGTCTTCTTACTAGTGGATTTATGTTTTACTAGCTTTGCTCAGTGTGTGTCTCATGCTACATATAATCTCTTTTTGTCTGTGGTTTGCCATCTTCTAAAGTACCTCCATGCTGTCTTTGTTGCTCAGTCTAACTTGGCTGCTGTTTCTCTTGTGAATAGTTCAATCTGTGTTACTTTGCATGTTGCAGAAGCTTATAGACTTTTTTCAGCAGTAACCCAGTGTTAACTTGTTGTTCCAATTATTACTAGGGTTTACTATCTTTACTGAGTGTAAAAGCCTGTACACTCACATTTTACCATTTTCTAGTAGTTATTTCTTTTTTTTTGTTTGTTCATCTTAAACATTATTTTTTCTTTTCTGCTTTTTGCAAACAGGATCACATGGTAGATAATTCTTCACATGCTTAACTACTTTGGCTCCCTCTTGGCAAAGTACCCACATGGTATTTGCATAGACTCCAATGACCCGTATAACTTTTTTTTTGGTACTAATTCTACAGTATGGGAGGGATTCTTATCCACCCTTTCCTCAGGAAATCCTCAATTTGAGATGGAAAGAACTGTTGCTGAGCAGAATTATCAGCTCCCCTCAAGGAACAGCAAAACTGTGCCTGCCAGACATTTCTCATTCCTCCATTTTGTAATGACACTTTGGCTAAAGTAAAAAAAAAAAAATTATACATCAAAAGTTTGTGGCAATATGACTAATTTTTTCTATGTTTCACTCTTTATTATACATTGCTTGTAGTTTAAAAATACACAGATTCATTTAAAAATTTTTATTAGAAGCAAGAAAAAAGTGAGATATTTGTTATAAATAAAACGTGTATTTCTTTTACAAATATGCAATATGTTATTTAACAGTAGGTATATATTTGTGAAATATAGTGAGGATTACTTTAGTCTTAAAGGGAGAGAAGGAAGATAACTTGAATGACCTCTTGAAAGTCCTCTCCAACATTCTTCATGTTTTTAAGGGAAAGGGAAGGACAAAAAGATATAACTAGAGAAGGGAGCTTGGAATATTTGTATCTTCTCAAAGATTACTGTAATTAAGATCAATAAAGTAGATTTATTTTCTTTGGCCTTCATTGTAATTTTTTCTTTTTTTCATTTAGTCTCATTTTCAAAGGATTGTTTTAACAGTTGTGAAAGTTCAAACACTCACACCTTAAATAAATAAAACATTGAAAATACTGGTTGGTACACAATGGTTTTATGGAAAATTGAGGTAACCCCAAATTGGCACTGAGTTCTGAAAGTTTCACCATCTTAAGCAATGCACACAGAGGGTCTGGGACGGGTAGGGCAGGAAAGAGTGAAACTCTGACATCAACAGACACAGAGAATATATTTTTCTAATCTCCACAGGGGTGGCAATGATCTTTCCTACTAGTTTCTCCAAAAATGTTCCTGAGGCCTCCCTATGTGAAGGCCTAGCATTCCACTAATTCCCTTTGTCATAATTAAGCCCTGTATATAGAATCAGCTTTTCATTTTTCCTTTTTTTAAAGTTTCTAAATCACATCCTTATTTCAAAGGTTAAGTTTATTTCCCATTAGAATGAGGGACTGTTGGGCTAATGATGTTACATTTCACAATATCCCTTTGTACAATAACCCTTTTCATGACACTTCCAAATGATATTCACAAGAAAATCAAGTGAAAAATACAGCTCTTTGTGGGTAAGATATGGTGTCATCTAGAATCACCTGTCATGTCTTCTTGACCAGCAGTAGCCCATAGGCCCATATACAAAGCTTTTTCTTTATTATAAATTGGCAGAGCCATTGATGAACAGATTGGGAAATATTCTCCAGGAAATTCAGTGCTTATATAAGTGACCAGTGCAGTTACATTGCCTATGACTGCCCCTTTTTGCCACAGCATGCTTAATAATTTGCACTGCATGGCTGACTCTCAGTGATGAAAACAATGAGGTCAACAGCAGCCTGCTCCTTTGCCCCTGAGAGCTCACAGAGCTTTAAACATTTTGGGTTGATAACATTTAAAAATAGTGATTTTTTATGAGCAAAATCTAAATTTGTGTCATTTCCTGAAAGTCTGGTACCACAGGACCCGTGAGTCTCACACCAAAATGAAGGATTGAGTTGAGCAGTATGTCCCTTTAGATAGGACATTAGCTCATCTACTCAAAGGAGGCCAGCCCATCCTGCATATTCATTTATATGTCTTGAATAGTTGCTGAAGGCATTTGAATTTGACACAATTGAAGGATATTATCTCATGTAATTAAACATGTTTTTAAGAAACTTGATTTAAAAATATATAAAATGTGCACATATTTAAAAACATACTGAGTTTTTACAAACTAAACACACTCATGTAATGAGCCTCAAGATTAAGAGACAGAATGATGAGCACTCAGAAACACTTGTATGTCCCTTGCAGTGACTTCTTGTCTGCCAACAACACTACCCTGATTTCTAGCCAGTTCTTGTTTTGACCATATTTTTAGAAGGTTTACTAAGTGTTTGAATATATTTGGTCCCATGAGATTCTTATAGCAACACTGGAAGGTAGGTAGGGCTGGGTAAGAAGAATACTACTTATTTATTATTGGTTTTTATTGTCTTCATCATGATATTTCATAATTTGGACAGTATATTTCATGAATAACCTGCATAAAATTCACCTGAAAATCCTCCTATCTTTCTGAAGTAACTAAGCCTGAGATGTTATAGAACATAATAAAACCAGACCCATTGAAAGTACTTGTTATTTCAAGCAGTAGGAAACTCCACTGTTGCCGAAATTCTCTTTTCCCTCAAGCCTTTATTCATGGTGCTTGTTTTCAAAGCTCCTGTGTGCCTCTCTGATTAGACATGAAGCATACAGTTGTTGGAACGTTTGCTGCAGCTGTAGGCTTGGCTCTCAAAGTTCATGTATAACTGAGATATCGCCATGCTTCTAAAAATACATAAAGCACTATTGTAATTCTTAGAATGAGCCTTGTAATATGTCCATTTGGGGAATTTGTTTTGATAGAAATAGTTCATTAGACAAGAACATGCCTATTTTGTTTTTATTTCATTTAAAAAACAAACAAACAAAAAAACTGTTCATGTTTGCATTGACAGTAGAGTTAAAAATCCAGTACAGCAAGATTTAGCTGTTTTTCCTTTCCTTTCAAAAACAATAAAAGAAGGGTAATTTATATATAATATGCTGTAATTTACCCAAATATAATGAATGCATACAATTTTGGATCCACAAGTATTAATTATAGAGGAATTTATAGTAATTTATTATGCATCAGAAAATTACATTTTAAGAGAGCCTGGCCAAAGGCCAATGGTAACTCTAGCTCTCATTTATAGTAATGGAAGAACTGCATTGAAACTTGCCTTTTTATTCTAATCATATCATTGAAAAAATAACATTTAACATGCCCCCAAAACTGATGGATTCATTAAAAAGTATATTGTGGCCCTACCCTGCAGGCTCCAGATGTTTCGGTGGAGGAACCCAATTCCCTTCCCAGAGACCCTTGATGGTGATACTGAGCAGCTTCCAGAGTTTATTGTGTAAATAGGCACCTACATGTTGGTGGACAAGACCCTGTTCTCCAGCGATGCTCTAAAATAAAACAAAAGAAAAGGCTAAGGAGATGAAAAATGGTTCTGGAATGAATGGAAGCTACACTGACCATCTCCCAGGATCAAACTGTAATTACTACTAAAATAAAGAAAAGTCATCTAGAATAACCAAACCAGTATTATATGAATGTTGAAGGGTCTTCTTGAAGATGAAGAACAAAAGTATGAACAATAAAATGACAATAAATACATATCTATCAACACTGAATCCACAAACAAAATGAACAAGCAGAACAGAAACAGACTCATAGATACGGAGAACTTTTTGATGGTTGCCAGATGGGAGGGGGTTTGGGGGAATGGGTGAAGAAGATGAAGGGATTAAGAAGTACAAATTGTTTGTTAGACTGATGAACCTCAAAGGGAAGGGGGGAGGTGGGGTGGGAAGAGATAAACCAAATAATTTATATACATATATGCATAACCAATGGACATAGATAATGGTGTGGGGAAGGCAAGAGCATGGTGGGAGTGGGGCAGAGGGCGCCAAAGTGGGAAAAAAGGGAGGACATCTGTAATGCTTTCAACAATAAAATAAATAAATAAATAAATAAATAAATAAATAAATAAATAAATAAATAAAAAGCTTACTTGTTATTTTACAATATGTAACATAACTATTAAATCTACTGAATTTTTGATGGGGTCTTTTGGGTTTTCTATGTTCAAAATCCTATCATCTGCAAATAATGACGGTTTCACTTTCTCATTTCCAATTTGGATTCCTGTTATTTTTTCTTCTTGTCTGATTGCTGTGGCAAAGATTTCCAGTACTAAGTCTGAAATAAGAATGCAAAAGTGGGTATCCCTGTCTTGTTCCTGTTCTTAAGGGAAATGCTTTTAGTTTTTGCCCATTGAGTATGTTGGCTGTAGGTTTTTCTTATATGGACTTTATTATGTTAAGATATGATCCCACTATTTCCACACTGCAGAGTGTTTTTATCAGAAATGGGTGCTCTATTTTGTCAAATGCATTTCAGCATCTATTGATATGACCATGTATTT